>CM075003.1:4581793-4607051 GCA_037576675.1 Pangasius sanitwongsei | reverse complement strand
TCACTATTACCCATGCCAATTCACTATTACCCATGCCAATTCACTATTACCCATGCCAATTCACTATTACCCATGCCTAATTCACTATTACCCATGCCAATTCACTATTACCCATGCCTAATTCACTATTACCCATGCCAATTCACTGACATTGTAAGCTAGCCACATAGGCATCATGATGTAGCATCATGAGCTTTTTGTAAACCAAATATCAGGGACAGAACGTAATAAAAAGTTCTCCAAATTTGCTGGCAGCATAGTAAATTATAGGATCAAATATGAACAGCAAATATGAATATACTTTATTAACAAATTGGGCAGAATTTCACCTCCCTTTTTTGTACAGAACAAATAATCATGTAATTGTATGTAAATAATAATAATAATAATAATAATAATAATAATAATAATACTTACTTTGTAAATGAAATAGAGTTGGATATAGAGAGATTGAAGGAGAGATAGAGATAGAGAGATGGAAATAGAGGGGAATGATTTTTTTTACATTTATTGTTAGAGTGATATTGTAGTAAAAAAAAAAAAAAAACTATATCAAATATTACCACATGAGTGTAGAACACTTATGATTTGAGCTCTTTGGCAAGCTCTTTGGAGTTCCTTTAAGAGTTCCCTCACAGTGACAAACAAAAGAATCCCACTATGAACATTAAATCACTTTGATCTCAAATATTTATCACCTTTTCCACAAGAGAGATTTACCACTCTTGCCTTGGCACATTGATGGTTTTTGATTACTTCCCCCCGAAGCGATTATTAGAATAGGCTTTGCAGGCTTATGCAATTTTAGAGTCAGGTTTGATCTTGTTTTGAATTGTTGACATGAGCACAGCTATACCATTCTCTCTGATTTTATGTGAAATTTTAGACACAGGTTTAAAAACAACCTCTGTATTTTTGTGCAATCTGTCACATGAACAGCAGCACATTTTAAGCTGAAAGACCTGCTTTTGTCTGACTCTTGCAAGCCTTTGATATGTATATCATTTTAGGATTTTATATCTAACTGTCATATGTGGGTAAATTTGCTGAAAACCCTCCTCAAGTAATGATATAAAATGAGTAGCTTTTCAGTAGCCATTCAGTATAAATAAGGGATTATTCAAACTAACATGAATTACAGAAGATAATACAGAAAGTAATCAGCTGTGACTATAAACTCTGCCACATAGTGATGGGTATTCTGTTTTTTCAGTGAATCAGATCATTTGGCTAAGCTCACTGGTAAGAGTTGTCTTCCAAATGGCTCCCTGCCATTTGTTATTTCAAACTGAACAAACTTTGTGATATCATGACCGGTGATTGTTATTCTTTGTGTAACTATGGCTAATTCTGTTTCATGAAATCTTGCTTTACCTTCTAATTAATGCAATAACATTGCTTTGCATTGAATTTAATAAAATCTATTTAAGTAATCATTACATCAGGCACTATAAAAGTGCACTGACAAATACTGGCATTCACTGCATTGTCATTGTGCCTGCCGTGTCTGTGTTTCATTAAGGAGATGAATGTTCATTTAAATCCTAATTGCTGATTGCCTGTGCTAATACATGCAGTACATCTTCAACAAGCAGCAGGTGGAGCCTCTGCCTCATACACACAACTAAGTGTCAAACACACGTCTCCATGGAAGCATATTGATTAAATTACACTGGAGAGTAACAGCAAGAGTACAAGAGCAACATCATTGCCTATATCTATAAAAAAAAACCAAACAAACACTCAAAAGAGCCGACTTGCTCGTGGAAGACACATCATTACTGTCACAGATTGCAGACGCTAGGAATTGATTTAAGATTCTTTAAGAACATTGTGTTGAATTAGGTAAAGGAAAACAGCATGATCCTACCTCCGGTACATGTACATGTTAAATAACCATCCAGCTCTCCAGCTTGTGAGATTCAAAGAAATTACCTTCATCAAAATATTTGCTGTTGGAAATGGTCATTTGTTTACAGTCTAAATTGGTCTCTATGTGATGATTGATGTAGTCAAGCCCTATGGCAGGGCATACCATTAGCCTAGATAAGAGAGATTATTATAGACTGATACAGAAAATGTCATGGGTTGGGATGTAGGCTGTGGGGGTATACAGAACAGTGCAGAATAGGGGTGCTCACATTAACACAGCACGCACTATGCAGGCAGGCAAAACAACCCCTGATCCAGGAGAAGTAGAGAAGCATATTTTTCCACAGGAGATGCAAAGACCAGATTAAACAAACCTGTACTGATTTACTTAATTGTTGAATTGTAACTATGCATTCATAAGCCACCATATAGACTAACTGTAGGGCCTCTGTTATTTTTTCAATAATGCTTCCTTGTTGTCTTTCCTCGAGATCACGCCTCTGAGGATGTTAGGAAATGATGCAAAATTGGAAAGCATTACCTGCTTGTTAGCTAGGTAAAAAAAACTGACAAATGTTCATGGTTAGCCTCATCATAAACATAACCACAGCTACCAGAAATGTTCTATCAAATTCAACACAATGTTGTTGTTTGCTGAAATGTTTACACATTTAAGAGCAAAAATTTGGCAGCACATTATATAGCTATTATTTTGGTTGAAAGTTAGTTAGGACAAATCGGTGGGGTGTTGTCTAGAATGTCTTTGTATGCTGTAGCATTACAATTTCCCTTCACTGGGACTAAGGGTGCCCAAACATGTTTTAGCATGATAAAGCCCCTTGTACACAAAGCCATGATGGCCTGCACAGAGCTCTGATCTCAAACCCCACTGAAAACATATGGGATGAAAAGGGACGCCGACTGCGAACCAGGCCTTCTTGCCCAACAACAGAGCCTAACCTCATTAATGCTCTTGTGGCTGAATGGGCACAAATACCCCCAGCTTCAAAATATAGTGCAAAGCCTCTTAGCAAAAAGATGGGTGCAATTACAGGAGTGTACTCATCCAAAAATTCACTTTCAGCTAAATTCAGCCTGTAGAAATATACAGATGTTTTATTTATATGGGGAAATTGTCTGTTGCTTTGAATACAAGTTACAGTTATTACATATCCATATAAAACAAATGGATGAAAATCTAAAGATTTTAACATGCTTTAATAAATCATACAAATCTTGCAGAGTTATAGCTTTATTTGAATCCTCTGCAATCCTTTTTTTTAATCCTTAATTTCTTTAATGGTATGAATTGCTTGTGGATGCGCAGCAGCGAGTTCCAACAGCGAGTTCCAACAGCTCTGATTAGGTCGAAGAGAGCTGCAATTTACATACAAGGCTGAGCTCCCGGTTTTATTTCACAGTGCACTGCATTTTGCATAGAGACAACCTTGTATATGTTTCACTGTTATCATCTGTAGCACTGACAACAAATTTGAGTAAACTGCATTTAGATGCCTTAGAAGTGGAGATTTAAGGTTGGTGTCATGAAAAATAGCCCGCTTCAAAGTCACCTGAAGGACTGTCTCTGTCCTCCTCTTTATCAACAAGATTTTTCTCCATCACCTCCCACACTCTTAAAAACCCCCCCAAAAAAACAAAACAAAAACGAGCCACTATCTCTAGTCGCCTGTTAATCTTCTCCATGATGTGATACTTTTAATCTTCTCCTCCTGTGGAAACGACATCAAATTTGTGTGAGCATTTCATATGTCTGCTAACCAACACAGCAGAACACCTCTCTAAAGAGATCTAATCTATCCAGTGACAGGCAGAATCCAGACAAATGTGTATTTTTGACAGAATTCTGTTGTGCTACATAATTAACAGCATTATCTTTTTGATATTTGTTTTCATGATCTCAGTCACTTTATGTATTTTCTTGAAGTATGGGACTTCAGTGACAGAAAATGGTGATTTTCTGTCCTTGCTTAATATACATTGCCTGTGATAATCTTGGGGCAGTGAGGAAAACACATTTCACAACCAATTCCTCATTTGCAACATTCACATTCTTCATTGGTTTGATTGGTGTCAGGATGTTCTCTTTCGGGATGCTATAGGTATACTAGTAATGTACATCTTCAATTTGTAAATTGAATGTATAAACCTTCGAATGAAATAACAATCGCAATTAATTGTCTTTTAACAATCAAGCTTGCTTGAACAAGACTAGCTAGGTAGCTAACGTTAATGAATGTAGAAGGATGCAAACAAACTGTTTATTGTCTGGGGTGATTTGAATGCTTACTCACATGAATGATCTTCCTAACATCAATTTCGAAGAAAGTGTTCAGTGTCAACATCAGTAATTGTCATTGCTAAAATGAACTGTAATTTCACCATTAACATTATGTACAGCATTACCTGCTTGGTAGCTAGGTAACAAAACTGACAAATGTTATTGGTTAGCCTCATCATAAACATAACCACAGCTATCAGAAATATATCATCAAATTCAACACAGTGTTCTTTTTGCATGCTGCCACTATTAAATGAAATTGTTTCTTTTCCTGGGAAAAATATTTCATCTTGGTGATTGCACAGAGCACTTACCTCAACCCCACTGAAAACCTTTGGGATGAATTGGGACGCTGATTGCGAGCCAGGCCTTTTTTTTTTCCAACAGTGCCTAACCTCGCTAATGCTTTTGTGGCTGAATGGGCGCAAATACCCACAGCCATGCTTCAAAATATAGTGGAAAGCTTTCCCAGAAGAGTGGAGGCTGTTATAGCAGTAAAAGGGGGACCAACTCCATATTAACGTCCATGGAATGGGATGTTCAGCAAGCACATAAGGGTGTGATGATCAGGTGTCTATCAGGTGTCCACAAACCTTTGGGCATATTGTATATAAAATAATCAAATCCAAATAAATCATATAAATCAATAAATCATATCAGTAGATCCTTTCTACATTATGTAATGCTTCCAAAACATTTCATCTTGGTGGGGGTTTAATACACTAGGTATTGATCGGCTAGTGATCAACATTAAAACGCTGATCAAAGTACACCTTTATAGATTAAACAAGCATAAATTTGGTTTATTTTAAGCATAAAGGACAAGGTTATACTTGAAAGGGAGGACTGTTACAGTGAGGGCAGTACAATTATGCCCATAGACATACCTAATGTTTCTGGATTTTTCTCTGGATGAGGAAAAGCAATGTCTTATTTTTTAGAAGATATAAAATACTAATTATAACTTATAACAAATTATTCTTATTATTGTTTCCATCTTCTGTTTGTTTACATCTACACTGATGAAGCTCTACCATTCCTACCCGAATCTATACGTACAGTGGAGAAAAAAGGGTGACCTTCCTGTTACTCAGGACCAATTTAACTACTTTATAAAATTATTTCTATGATTACATGAACATGACTACTTCCTAAGTGAACAATGCTCTATTCAAATTATATGAATCTGTAGTTTGGCTGTCTGAAATTGAACACAATGATCCAAAAGATGCACAAAATAAATCCATGTTTGCATTCTCATTTTTAGCGAGTTCCATAGACAAGTGCTTAAAGTAGCATCGATTCCATAAAACTTGCTGTTGCAACCTCCTTAAAAACACTCCTGAGTAACCAGAGATCTAAGAAATCGCACCCGGAAATAGATTCCTGTGGTCCAGACTACAAGTAGCTACATAAAGAAGCCACAAAGGTGTGAACGTTCACAAATAAATCAAAATAACTCTTTCACTGGGGCTCCAGAGTGGTGCGACAGAAATGAGTTCGCCCCTATCTTCCGGAGTTCAAATTCTGACGCTGCCACAGCCATCTGTGGGAGGGATGGCATACTCTCTCTTCCCTGTCAATCACAGCGTCGCTACCTGACGCACGTGTTGGTGTCTGTGAGTTCATGCATGTAATGTGTTACACCACCCCATGATGCTGCATGAGCAGCAGTTCGAACAGATAGTTGCCAGGCGTCACCTGTCTTGGTTGTTGCTGTATGAAGGGGTTGTTTGGAATTGGCCAAGATTAAATTAGGGAGAAAATTAGGGGGAAAAAAAACTCTTTCATTGAAAATCACACTGCTGTTACTAGTGTGCTATATATTTGCATCTAAATTCTAGTTTCTGTGATCCTACTTGCACAATAAGACTCAAGGGATCTGCTGAATATTCAACTTAGCATCCTTTGTTCATTGTCCCTTCTGGCTTAATAAATCAGGTTGCTGATCTGTGTTGTGAATTCCCAATTAGGATGATCTGTTTAGCCTGCTGTGAGGACGTTAGTAATGAATACAGATGTGAATGAGTCACGAGGCTAGCACACACGTCACTCATAGGATTCTGTGTCATTAAGCTAGCTTTAGAGCACTAACTCTGATTAGTCTTTTCCAGCAGTAGGAGGGGAGGAGGGATGGGGCGATAGCACACTAAGGGTGGCACCACCTAATTACGCATAGGACAAGGTTGCATTTATCATTTATTATTTATTCCTATTTGCTAAATGAATGGACACTAAATAGCATTACTGGTTTGGCTTCTTATTTGCTTTATAGTTTCTAAAAGTCACAGGATTCATTAAAGTATGAAATTTCAAAGGACTATTAGACCTTTCATAACTGTGTGATTTGATGTCCGACTTGTTATTCAATGAAACATTAGGATTTGTTCAACAGTCACATTTCGATTTTCACATAATCAAAAAGTAATGTGGTAAGGAGAAGGAATAAAACACAATGGGGTGTGCTGTAATAGGAAGATAATCAATGCTGGGCTGGTGTGTTAAGGCCTGATGCGAAATGGAGAAGCTATAAACAGTCGTTCCCTCACCAGTCTCTGTTTTTTTTCTCTGTCTGTTGGAGTTCATAAGACAAACAGACGAACAAAAAATGTTGCCATTTCATCATGTTCCAGCGAAACCAGAAAGCAGAAGCCAGAAGTCATGAAGGCTCTTCACACCATATCAACAATTATATGTTTTTCTCTGTGAGATAACACTTTTAAAAATCCTTTTATTTTTAGAATTAGATTAGGCGGCGCATGCGGGATACAAGTCCCTGCGTAAGCTGATAGAAACAATGTATTAGAATTAGTGCTTTAATATAAACCGGTGATTTTAAAAATAGCCTGTCAGAGCTACTGTTATTAAAACAATAAAAAATAAAATCAACACCTTCTGACTTGTAATAAGCCTTAAAAGTTCATAAAATTATACCACATAATTGTTTGATTCAACAATGCTGGTATAATTTTATGAACTTCTAAGGCTTATTACAACCACCCTTCCATCACACGACTGAAATATCATGTAGGCTACACAGTCAGTCCCATTCAATAAGCTAACTCAATTTCATGGTTTCATACTTTCAGAAATTTTGCATTTGAGTAGCGAAAAAGTAGCCTGACTATATTTACTATTCACAAATATTTTGACTGAGACTTTCTCAATCTACAAGCTATTCAGAATACACTATATGGCCAATAGTGTGTGGACACCTGCCCATCACATTCATATGAGCCTTGTTGAACATCCCATTCCATATTCCTCCCTTTGCTCTTATAATAACCTTCACTCTTTCCTCTAGAATTCTGAATGTTGCCGTGTGAATGTGGATTTGCCCATTCAGCCACAAGAGCGTTATTGAGCTCGGGCACTGATGCCGGGTGAGGAGGTCTGGTACATACTCGGTTCCAGTTCCTGGGGGTGTTCAGTGGGGTTGAGGTCAGGACTCTGTGCAGGACACTCGAGTTCTTCTACTCCAACCTTGGAAAACCATGTCTTCATGGAGCTCGCTTTGTGCACAGGCGCCTTGCCATGCTGGAACAGGTTTGAGCCTCTTAGTTCCAGTGAAGAGAAATCTTAAAGCTACAGCATGAAAGACATTTTTTAATATATATTTGTTGTGTGCTTCCAACTTTGTGGCAACCGTTTGGAGAAGAACCACAGATGCATGTGATGCTCAGGTGTCCACATAGAGTGCACAAAGAAGCCGAAAGGTTCGCTTTCAGATCACGTGTACGGCTCTGAGAAAGAGTCGAATGAATCGATTCGTGTACGAGTCACTCACGACGATGACAGCAGTGGTCGTGTGAGGCGCGCGCGGGGCAGAGCGCACAGCCCAGCTTCTTCTCAACGCAGCGCATCTGCTTCTGCATTTAAAGGGATGGAATTCTACAGCGGGTTTGCACCAATATATGCTGAAGAACAGCGTTTACATTCACTGTCAATCGCATTCCTTCAGCACAGGCAGAGGCACCCAGTCAGTGTAGCCCTCTAAGTGCAAATACGCGTCGGATCTGATTGTAACCAGCTGCCGGATTTTTGTTCGTATTAGCTGAAAACTGCAGGCCTGCGAACTAGACTCCTTCAGTCCTGCCCCGTTATTGTCCAGTCAGAGAGATGCCTGTGTTACAGCACACTAACACTACTGCTGGCGTTTCGCACACAGATTATGAATGGAGGTACGAATACTACGATGACGAAGAGCCAGTTTCCTTCGAGGGACTCAAAGCACACAAATGTAAGTCATGATTTCTTCTGACTAGGAATGGAGTTTAAGCCTTAAGGTGATTGTTGTTGTTGTTGTTTTTTTTTTTCTTGCTGTCTTATCAGATCCATGCATCACAGTTCTGAGAATTAATCAGCAGCAATCCTGTGATTTCACTGTCACATGTGATAGAACCTCAGTCTCAGAGCTGGATAAATAGACCTCCATAGTGAATGTTTAACAGCACAAATGATGACAGGCTGAATGACCAGTTCCTAACATTTACATCAGTGATCCTTAAATTCAATGTTATGTTTCAGATTCCATTGTAATTGGCTTCTGGGTGGGTCTTGCAGTATTTGTCGTTTTTATGTTCTTCGTGCTCACTCTTCTGACCAAGACGGGAGCTCCGCATCCAGAGTAAGTCACACACACTTGGCACTTGGAAATGCTTGAAAGAACTCAGTCTCAGAAACATGCCTCATTGGAATGTGTAGTACATCAATCAAGATGTAGATAGGTACAGGCAAGTAGTCTACCTGGTCAAATATCATAAACATATTACACCCCAAAGCACAGCTGCCCATTCTACTTGCCTACTTATCTGCTCTTGCTCTGTGTGTGTGTGTGCACGCGTGTGTGTGTGTGTGTATCTTTGTGACCTGCCTCTTATTAGCTGTCTGTTAGTTTCAGTTAAGTCAAGTAACAACTCTAAGCTGTGCAGCTTAATGGGAAAATAATGGTTAATCATATATTTTTGTTTATTTATTTAATTAAATGGCTCTTAAGCCATGACTCATTCTTTTCTTTGGCCAAATGTGCATGCAATCTTTTAACATCCCTGGAATGCATAAAAGAAAAATAAAAGGAATATGGTGAGGCAGGACTATAGAAAGGGCATTTTATAGTACAGAAGACATCAGTGTTTTTCATGTGTTTTCCTGCTGCAATAATTTAATTTTAAATGAAAATGACTAAGAATACGAAAGTATTCAAAGTATTCTAAGTACTAAGTATTCAAACACTGACTTTTATTTAAAAGTCATATTTATGTCACATTTTATACATATTTATTTTATTTAAATGTAATAAAAAAGCTTGATTTGGAACAATATATACACTACATGGCTAAAAGTTTGTGGACACGCCTGTGTGCCCTTGAACATCCCATTTCAAAACCATGGGCATTAATATGGAATTGGTTCCCCTTTGCTGCTATAACAGCCTCTACTTTTGAGAAGGCTTTCCCATGTGGTTATGGGGAAGCGGTAGCTCAGTGGTACTGGCCTACTACTCAGAAGGTTGTGTGTTCAAATCCCAGCACTGGCAAGCTGCCACTGCTGGGCCCTTGAGCAAGGCCCTTAACCCTCAACTGCTCAGTTGTATAAATGAGATAAATGTAAGCTGCGCTGGATACGGATGGCTGCCAACTGCTGTAGATGTAATGTAAATGATTTGTGCCTTACTGGGGGAAGGCTCTGATGTTGGGTGAGAAGGCATTGTAAACAGTTCAATTGGATTGGACCTTGGCATGGAGCTTACTTTGTGCACAGGAGCACTGTCATGTTAGTTTGAGCCCCTCAGTTCCAATGAAGGGAAATCTTAAAGCTACAGCATACAAAGTCATTCTAGATAATTGTGTGCTTCCAACTTTGTGGAAGGTCCACATATATGTATGTTGGTCAGGTGTCCACATACTTTTGGCTATATAGTGTATAAATGATGGAAAAAATCCCCTTAGATGATGTCTCAAGAATAGAGCTGTGTTAGAAGTACCTAAAGGACCCAGTAAATCCAAATGTTTGGAGTGGATAAACCAAAGACTAGCATGTAACAGAATTAGGGATATGTTGATACCAATAATGGTATTGGTCTGATACCATTCTCATTTACTCATATTAGCACATGTAAAAAAATGCTCCAATACCAACATCCAGTAATACTACGTGACATAATCCTAGTGTATGTTGTCATGCAAATGAACAGATGACACAAATATGACAGCAATCAGAACATATATCACAATTAATAATGGCAAACAAAGCAAAGCAGATTGCAACTTGCGCTCTGTGAAAATATCAAGAGCAGGAACTACAGCATCTTCTTACAATACAAGAAACAGGGTAAAACAGCTACTGGTGTTCTTATGCTTATGACTCAGTGTCTTTGAAAGAGTGTGCGAGAGCGGCTTTTCTAAGCATGTAGGCCAGTATCTGCTAAAGCGTGGTCATTAAAATAAAATAAAGAGTGCAAGGTGCTATGGATTTGTGCAAGCATAGAGCGTGAAGCGAGCGGGAACATGAAATCATTTCAGTTGTGCAAGAACTAAGGCATGCACACTCGCCAGGATCTACACATTACCCAGGAGTCAGTGTGCAGTTCATGGCACCTGGTGCTCATTTTTATTGAGCATGTTTGCAGATACTGCCATGCGCGCTTAGGTCAGCTGCCCTTGCGCTTGCTATTTAAAATACTGTTTAAACAAAGTAACATCTTAAACATAAATCTCAGGATTTATTCAGGAGTTCATTGCTAGCAGCAAATAGCGGCAACCAACACAAAAACAGCTAAATTAAATGTTCCATGATGCCCCATGATTGTTTAACAGTAGTCCCCAGGGGGCATGGTTGCTTAGTGGTTAGCATGTTTGCCTTGCACCTCCAGGGGTGGGGGTTTGATTCCCGCCTCTGCCTTGTGTGCGCAGAGCTTACATGTTCTCCCCACGCTTCAGGGATTTCCTCTCCCAGTCTGAAGACATGCGTTGTAGGCTGATTGGCATCTCTAAATTGTCTCTAGTGTGTGTGCAGGGTGTCCAGGGTGTAACCTGCCTTGTGCCCCAAGTTCTCTGAGATTTGCTCTAGGCTCCCCTGTGACCCTGTATAGGATAAGTGGTACAGAAATCGATGGTGCATCCTTAACTAGAATAATGCATAACAACTTATGGACAATATCAAGGACCACTCCACACATCAAACATAAGCTCCCCAGATAAATGTGTAATTTTTTTCCCTCATGTTTGGCCACGCTGTCCCTCACCTTAATACCCTCACCAGTCCTGTCAGCTAGGGATGCCTGTCAGTTTTAGCTCATTTGCAATTCAGTTCATGATGAGTTCATGATGCCTATTTTGGTGTTTCACCTGATGTTCCGAGTAATCTCACAAATTTTTTATGAGACTGAGGTCCGGTGGCATTGCAGGCCAAAGTGTTCCAGCGTGTAATTATGCTTGTTGAACAAGTCACACACAGACTGGGCTTTATGTGCCCTACTCTCGTCAACCTGGAATGTAGGAGTGTAATCTCAGAGTGTGGCCCACAACCGATCATCCATTTTTAAGTCTACACTCATATGATGTTCACTCATAAAGCCCTAAAACTCAGTGTTTCATCAAGCACCAGAAAATGATGCAATACACACTGAATGGCTTAATTTTACTTATTTCTACGAGTAAAAACAACCACAACTTAATAGGTTGTCTTTCACACACTGATGACAAGACCAGATACCAGAAAAGCAGGAAATCAGCGTGCAGTGACACAGGAAATGTATCCAATGACTAACGATGTCTGCGCAGCAAGCTCATATCACCGATTTTCATTATGCTCAATAATATGGTCATGGAGCTCATAAGCATGAATTTGATGCATGTCTGCAACATGTGTTGTATGAAGTACAAACTTTTCTACATAGGATTCAGAAATGATTGTATGATATCCTAATATCTATTCTAATACCACAGAGCTGTTGCTTTCAAATCTGAAAGTATTAATTTTCTATAATAGTGTGGCTCTGACAATAGTGACAGTTGTAATTCAGATCACAAGTTTATATTAATACTTACGTTGTAATACATTAACGTTTCTATTGCAGCATGACGAGTTGAAAATTGAAATTCCTTTATTTACACCGTAGATATAAAACATGCTTTAATTTATCATTATATGAATATCATCTTATTTACATGAACTACATCCAAATTTATGTGGGCACAGTATTATATATAAACAAAGCCTACAACAGTTGTATAGTTGTTGTATTTTGATGAAAAGTTGCAATTTATGAGAAGAAATATTACATAAAGAGTTGGCATGAGAAGAGGTTGAAATTATGGATATATGTACAAATAGGAAATAGCAGGTCAAATTGCATGTCAAGATGAGGAGCTATAACTGAAAAAAGGAAATAAAATGAAACTCCTCTTTTTTTGAGCTGTCTGAAATAAACTTTCTTCTTTTCTCCCCATCAAAACCTCACAATGAGAGCTTAGTGCTCTGCCTTTACTCCTGTAATTTTTTCTCTCTTAACATCTTGTGGCCCATTACAGCAGTGCATTGAACAGGCCAGATTTGCCCAAGATTGTGTAGAAAGAGATTGAGAGGAAAGAAAATGAACATCAGTGAGGCTGAGTGCTCTCTAAGGTCATCACAGATAGAACTTCGATGTTCTACGTTCAAAAAATAGATCCTTAGTCTAAACCTTAGTCTAGACCCATAGAAAGAGAGAGAAAGAGATAATCTGAAAACCAATCCAGGAAGAGGTCTGTGACCCCAATCTGTTATTTAAGAATCAATGGCTTTAGCTTGTTCAATGAATATTATGATGCACCACAATATTGGCTTCCAAAGCAGACAGAACACAATTAAGAACTTTCAAAGTGGCTACAGCACAGCCATAACCTGTCAGAAAACCAGACTGCACCCAGACAAAAATATTGGGCCTCATTTATCAAGCTGGAGAAGAACAGATTTATGCATAAATCATTAGACTGTGTGTTTACACAAGCCATTTAGTATTCATGAAAATCCTGTAAGTACTCGTGCTCCTGCGTGGGTAAATTTACACATAAGAAGACTAACTAATGTAAACCTTACTTCCTTACCAACCTCAGATCATATCATTTGCATGGATTATTGCACTTTTTTATGCGGAATATACTGTTGAGTTTAAATTGTTTATTTTTATTGCAGCGTTTAACAGATGGCCTTATCCAGAGCGACATGCAGAAGTGCTTTTGAGTCTGTATCAAAAACACCTCATCAAAAAGTCCTCATGCTAGTTCACTAGCTCAGGGACTAAGAATAACATCGAAAATATTTTGTAAAACCCAGTCATTTTATATTATTGTCGTTAATTAAAGAATATACATACATATAAAGAAAGCGAGCCAAAACAAAAACATAAATTAAGACAAATAAAACTAATCATTCAATTATGACAAAAGAAATGGCACTGTATAAATGGTGGGCGGGCCCGCCTGTCTGTGCCTCATATTATTATTATTATTATTATTATTATTAAATACTTTTATTGGAATAGAAGTGAGTCAAAATAACTTCCACTTCTGCCTTTCAGCCTTTACATTGATCGTTCAACTTTTATGGAGTTCTGTGGGCATCACTAAATGCAAATGAGCTGTGTCAGGACGCTCTTTGCACTTCAGAGGTAATCAGCATACACACAAGTACAAAGAAAATAGCTTTTCTGGAGCTTTTGTAAATCTGGAGGAAAATATTTGTTCAGGTCATACACAAAGCACACAATCAAGGTAAACAGCTCAGAACTTACACAGAACACATGGTTAAAGCAAGGCTTTACAATAAGTCAATGTACATTAACAGGTTTTATAGGGAAACATCAGGAACTGACCCAGAAGTGGGTGTAACCTGAAGAGGTTGTGTTAGAACTCTGGAAATTGTGCCCTCTGCTGGCAAGGAAGGGAAATGTCAAGAGTGCTTCTTAAAGTCCCTGTCCTAAGTGTGTGAATGGGTGTGTGAGTGCGTGTGTGTAATTGTGTCCTGCAATGGGTTGGCACCCTGTCCAGGTTGCCCCCTGCCTTGTGCCCCGAGTCCCCTGGGATAGGCTCCAGGCTCCTTGCGACCCTGTGTAAAAATGGATGGATGGATGGATGGATGGTAAGATGGTAAAAAGTTTGTATCAGTTTGATCACCATCTTTAAGAAGAGGGCGGGTAGCCGTGTCTGAGCAGTACGGATTGCTAAATTAAACAGATCTGTTATGGGATCTACAATAACTGGGGCTTAAAAAAAGAATGGATCTCACTTATCAGACCCAGCTAGCTTTTTAGTAGTTCTTTCAAGACCTCATCTTCTCAGGTGGCCAGAGGGAAGCACTGGAAGCAGGAGCTGCAGCAGGGCTAGAATATGAGTGCAAGGCACTGTTGTTTGGACCATTACAATTAGATTACTTGAAAACATGTCCAGACTTTATCAATTGTTGATTGAAATTATCAACCATACAATCTCTGGATGACCAAAATGTCATCCAGTCCAAGTTACAGCTATGTTGTTGAAGGTCTATTCGAGTACTCTTGCTGTTTTCCAAAATGACTGAACCTGTCAGAACCTGACACACTGCTTGTGTAGCCTTATTCTGGATCTGACAAAATGCAAGTTTGTCTACAGGAGAAGAACAGATTTACAGGAGACCTGGATAAATGCACTTACCTCCAAGCAGCATTCTTTGTGGTAACAGTACAGCTAAATCATGAGAGACCCATGGATTTTTGCATTTTTTTTTTCACGAAGTCTTAGTTTGTACATACTTATTAATAACAGACCTAAAAAAGATCTCTAAACAAATTTCCACAGATCATTCATTGTGGGGACCTAACGTTTGACCTCAGCCAGGTCACATAAAGAACAATCCGGATTACTGAAATTTCTAGAATTATTTTTTCACTGATCCTGGCACATTTAATGTAATGACATTTTGCAAACACAGGAAATGAAACAACAGTCATTGAGATCATTACAAACAGGGGGGATTTGAAAAGGTGGCCAAGGCTGGTAATTTCAGGAATGAGTGCCACTCAATCCAGACTCAGTTTTTCAGATTCCTGGCAAGTTGCACATAAAAGAGCGTGCCCTTTCACTTTCATATGCTGATGGAGAAAAACAACTTAGAACCAGTATAATGCACTTGCAAACATGCTTAAGAGAAAAACTTGTTTTTCATCTGTAGTGTATGCACCGGATTATTGTACTGTCTTTTTTTTTAATGAAAAAAAAAAAATCAGATATGATATCCAGCTTCATGCAGTGAAAGAAATAATTTTTGTATCATTACAGTAAATTTAATTATATTATAAACCATTATTTACAAGATTAAATACATTTCCAGTGAGTAGTTTAATACATAGTCAATAATATATTTTACTAAATTTAATTACTAGTTTAGCAATTACAAGAATAACAAGGCTGAAGATGATCATGTGTAATGGCACTCTACCAGCCTTGTCTGGTCAATCTCTCCCTCTATATACCATATACCATCAAATGTAAACAGCCAGCGGGCTTTTCTTATGTTTTCCATAGAAACAGCACACACAGATGACATTTGTCATAAGGGCACTCCTACTGAGATGTTTTTCTGCTCACCACGGTTGTAAAGAGTGCTTGTTTGTGTTACTATAGACTTCCTGTCATCTCATACTAGTCTGGCCATTTTCCTCTGATCTCTCTCATCAACAAGGCGTTTCCACCCACAGAACTATTGCTCACACAATGTTTTTTGTTTTTCACACCATTCTGTGTAAGCTCTAGAGACTGCTATGTGTGAAAATCCCAGGAGATCAGAAGATTCTGAAATACTCAAACCAGCCCATCTGGTACCAACATCCATGCCACAATCAAAGTCACAGAGATCACACTTTTTCTTCATTCTGGTGTTTGATGCGAACATTAACTGAAGCTCTTGCACCTGTATCTGCATGATTTTTTTTGCATTGCACTGCTGCCGCATGATTCGCTGATTAGATAAATGCAGGAATGTGCAGGTTTTCCTAATAAAGTGGATGGTGAGTGTATGTGCACACTTATGGTATCTTGGAGCTCCAGGTATCACACAAAGAGTTTCCTCTTTTTACTTCCTACTAGTATCTTATTCTGGTCCTAAAATGGAATCATTGTTGTGTGGCACGTCATGTTGGCTTTTATCACGTGTGTGCTTGGATATTTTCCTCACTTGTAAGTCACATTGGATAAAATCATCTACCAAATAAAATGATGTAATGTAATGTCACTGTTGTGCAATATGTGTCAGCTGGTTGCATCAGAATCTCCACGTTTTTTTTTTTTTATGAATTTGTAAATAAATTTGCAAACTATATAGATTTTTTCCCTCAGTTTAATATTATGGGCTATTTTGTGTAGATTCAAGACATATAATGCCAATTTATGTAAGTCCATTTCTATGACATATCATTTCCAATATAAGTTCATTTCACTGAACAGCAAATGAAATTTACTGTGAAATAGCTAATTCCAATGTCATTTCTCACACAGGAGTGCTGAACCGTGTGAGGATTGCGTGCATCTGACTAGCTGTGTTGAGGAACTAGGCCGCCCTCGGGAGCCAGAGAACAGCAGGGCTGGTTTACCTCGACCCTTACTGGAGGAATCTCGCTTTCTCTTTAACTGCTACATTAATGAAGAAGAGCAGGCAGGAGAGCGGTCCTTGAGCCAAGCCCGCAGAGCTCACACACGATCAAACAGCAGTGATTCTAATGGCCTGGTGAAAACCAGTGGCCTAATTGGCCAGAGTACACAGCTGGAGATGTTGGAAGATAATGAAGCAGCTTTTCTGGCTCATTTCAACATCCCAAACTTTGTGAACTCTGAACTTAGCTCCACACTGGGTGAAGATGACTTGCTGCTGAGCGAGCCACCCATAATAATGGAAAGTGAATCTCATTCACACAGTACCAGTCACATTAGAGACTAAATACCTGAACCCCAGAATTTTGCCAAAATGAACATGAGCACAAAATTAGTCTGACTGGAAGGAACAGGAAAGGATGTTAAATAAAGTGGCACATCTACTCCAAAAGTCAGACTGAAGTCCATCACTGAACTTATACCATTCATATTTACACAGAACTCGTTCATCTTCTGTGCCTCATAGCTGTGCACGGAGCAGATTTTTGTGTATTTTCCAGTTCAAAGATAGCCCGAGGTACTGTAAGACTGTATGAAGTGCCTCTTGGTAAAATTGTAATCAAAACATGTGTCCTTTATGCTCGTCTGTCCACACTCCATCACAGTCGCGTTGGATGACAAAAAACGTTTGATGAAAAGGGCAAATGTTGAATGAAATTCAAGAAACTTTAGATTTGCTTGTGGTGAAGGGTTTTCACAAATAAGGCTTGTTTAATTATGCTAATAACACAATAATTAAAATATGTAATGGCATTAAATGGAAGGTTTGTATGTACAGTAAGTGTACCACCACTGTAAATGGTCATTTTATACTGGACGCGCATATTGGCCTGTGTCAAAAAATGTGTGGTGTCTATTAGCAGAAACAACAGAACTCGCCAAATACTGTTAACTTGCTCGCACATTCTGTTGGTGCATTTTACATACTGTGTTTATGAGTAGTCTTATTAAATGATTCACTTTTTGATATTTCATAGTGAGGAATTCATATGCACTGAAACTTTACGCAGAATGTATCCTGCTGAGAGGAGCATTGGCAGGGAAGCAGGCATGTAACCACCAGCAAGAGTCACCAGATATATACCAATTACAAGTACATTCGATCCTTTTAAAACTACTACCTAATAAATCTGGTGGGGAATTAGGGATGAGTAATGTGGCATTATATCATAATATGTTTTCCCAGACATATTGTTGAATTTTTATTATATAGTTGAAAACAAACTGTATAATAACAAGTAGCACATTGAATATTTTTACATTATGCCATTATCTAATTTATTATCTACGTTATACTGATTTTTTGTCGCTTGGTATGTAGTCTATTTTTGTAAACGCTGAATAAAAATGATTGATCTCATTGTATTTCATAAAGCCGTTTTTAGTGTTGCACCACCAATTTATTGGTATGATACATATGTATTGGGCCAATGGGCCTCATTTATCAGTAGTTAAAAAGCCAAATCCTGAACTGAAAAAATTTTCCACCAGATTTACTAAAGTTTCTGAAATGCTGATTTTCTTTGTAATCACATGCGTATGTCGATCACCTGTAAAGTGTAAAGCTCAGTCCCGACACAACTCATTTACATTTACTGACACCCACAAAACTCCATAAAAGGTAAAGCTCAGAGAGGGCTGAAAACACGAAATAACTACAAAGTGGTGAAAGAAAAGGCAGAAAGGAGGAAGTGGAAGTTATTTTGACTCGCTTCTATGCCAATAACAAACATTCAGCAGTTTAAAAGGACCTGAAACAGACCAAAATTAAAGGACAAATTACAGATGTAAATTAGGCATGAATTAAAAGAAAAGAAAATGGTGTGACATAAAAACAAAGGAGAAAAAAAGATCTGCACTGTACACTGGTGATCATGGACACTATGCATGTCACACAGGGAAACTGTTAATTTTTGTTTCTAGTGTCTCGGCTGACACGCTGACAAGTGTTGCACATAATTAAAAGAAGATGCCGTGCCACCTTTCATCCCCTGAAAAATCATACCAGTCTTCTTTGTTTCTTTTATTCTTTCCTTTATAAGCACAAGAAGCATTTGTTCACAGGTTATGGCTATGCACAGACAGAGCAGCCTGCCCTCTGTTTATAAGTTTATTTGCTTTACAAAGATCACATTACAACTTTTGGCATAATGCTCATACCTCGAGTAAATACATACTGTACGTAAATGAACCATTTTCATTACGACACAATCGTCTCCACTGCTTCATGTGTACCTGCATAAAAATCAAATCTCAATAAAATCCTTTATGAGTATTGCACTGGAGACACTGATTTGATAAAATGTGGAAGAAAAAAGGGTTTTTACAGTATCTGTGTATTATTTTATATTAGAAGATGCACATTTCATTGTTATAGATGTTATTTAAAATAGATATTTTAACTTTGAG
This sequence comes from Pangasius sanitwongsei, assembly GCA_037576675.1. Lineage (NCBI taxonomy): Eukaryota > Metazoa > Chordata > Actinopteri > Siluriformes > Pangasiidae > Pangasius > Pangasius sanitwongsei. The sequence goes on along the minus strand of CM075003.1, from coordinate 4,587,809 downwards.
GTGGATGGGCTACAACAGAGAACCCATCCACCTCAACGATTGATGTATTGTGATGAGCAGAAAAGCATCTCAGAATGCATGGTTGTAAAGAGTGCTTATTTGAGTTACTATAGACTTCGTGGTAGCTCAGACCAGTCTAGCCATTCTCCTCTGATCTCTCTCATCAACAAGGCGTTCCAGGCTGCAGATCCTCCACACACAGGACTTTTTTTATTATTTTTTTCTGCACCAATCTGTGTAAACTCTAGAGACTGTTGTGTGTGAAATTCTCAGGAGATCAGTAGTTTTTAATGTACTCTCATACCAGCCCTTCTGATACCAACATCCATGCCATGATCAAAGTCACAGAGATCACACTTTTTCCCTATTCAGATTGGATAACTGCATAAATGAGCAGTTGTACAGGTGTTCCTGTTAAAGTGACCAGTGAATGTATATACTGTATCCATACATACCTAACATAAATGTATAATTGAATTTAAAGTACATGACTATGTAACTTTTGCAATAGTTGCATAACACGAACATGTGCATGCTATGTCCGAATACTCCTAGGTTACTGCTCCAGATCCTGATTCTCTGTGCATTTTTTGATTCTCAAATGTTTTTCTACACTATGCATGAAGGCAATAGGTAGTGTGTTAAGCTCTTTTATGCTAGATCTGCCATCTAGCAAATTGCCATAAAGAGAAAATGGTGGATTTTACATGGCTCACAGGGAATTCATGTAAAAACAAGCCAAATAGCAAAAACGTTACTGTGGGTAAAAGAAATGAAAAAGAATTTGAAACAAATTGCTGTTTAAAAGTTTGATGTTGCCTCTTCCGAAGAAGAATTGCTTTTGAAAACTTCCGCACAGATTCACTACACTATGGAGAGTTTTGTGCCGGTAGAGACTTGAGACATTAATCAGGACATTCTGTGACGTTTGATCAAACTGCACTATTTTTGGCCCTATGTCCTGTCTCAACTTTCAGAGTAGCTGGGCAAGAAGGGTAATTGTAACCAATTTTAGCATGGATATGGCTCGCGTGACGAGTACGGATGCACAGGTAATTTGTCTGATGGAAGCACTTGGAAGCTAGCTAGTAAGGTACCTAGCTTCCAAGAGTGATGCATGTGACCTTCACGACTAACGTTACATGCAGTTCCTTTAGCTGTTCCAGCTCCTGCACTGCGTGGGACTGCGTCTCTGATTTCTTAGATGAACAGTCACGACACTCTGGGCTTTGATCAGCTAACCGTCACTCCAAATCAGAGATCTGCTATTCATACTGGAGCTAGAAAGAGAATTAGAGATGTGTAACCAGCATGGTCTCAAGACTGCAAATTCAAATACATTACAGATACATGATAGATTCCTTGCCATATTTAATGTTGCCGTGCATGAACCTGATATCAGGCTGATATCCCGAGGATTGTCCTAAATTGTATTTATCCTGCGAACTGTACGTATATACAAATTCTTGCACGTCAGCATGAAATATGGCAAGGAATCTATAATTAAATGATAACCTGAAAGATTTATTATTATGTTTTCATTACCAAGCTGGTAACATAAAGCTAATGTGTTTTTAACTTGCCTACTGTGGTTTTTACAATATCAAAAAACTGCATCAATTACACGTGAAGTCTGGTTATCAGGCATAAGGCACATTGCACAACAGAGTCAAAGCACTGAGCAAAACATATTATGTCCTTAAAAAAAAACACTAATTTGTGGCAGGAAAGTCTCAATATAAGCAAACACAAATCCAAAGAGATATATACGCATGTGATGATTTGCAAATGCAGATTCAACAATTAATTCATAAATGTATCAAACATTCAGAAATTTACAAGCACACTTGTGTATTTATGAATTGTGTTTTGCATTTGTGAACCATACTTTGTGAATGTAAATTTGTGGATGTGTGAATTGCTGTTTGCGAATATATTCAAGGTATTTGTGAATGGGAATTAGCTTCACTTGACTAATCAGGAAGTGGTGCGAAGTGGAGTGCCAAGACTTTTGGCATGGGAAATATAGTGGGAGTTGAGGAGGAGGATGAAGGAGAAGCGAATATAGACAATAATGATTTATTTTTGAGGAGAGAAGAAAGGAGTAGTAGGGAAAGTCAGTAGACAGACACTGAAAGCGATAGTGAAGGGGTTAAAAAGGTGGTGTGAAAATGGATAAGGAAGGAGAACAAGGGAGATGCACTGAAGAAAGTCTTAAAGTGATTTTGAGATTTAAAGAGAAGGGAGGAGTTAAGGCAATAAACCCAATCAAACTAGCTTCAATCCTCGAAAATCAACTGGGTGAAATTAAGTCAGCGAGGGTACTGAGGGATCGGAATTTGGAAGTTTGCTACTCAAAGAAAACGCAAGTGGAAAAAGCTCTGAAAGTAAAAGAAATTGGGAAGTTTGAAGTTACCAGTTTCCCCATAGTGAGGGGAAAACAGAGAAATAGAGGTGTAATCACAGGTGTTGCTTTGGAGTTAAAAATAGAAGAAATAAAAGGTAACTTGAGAGGAGCGACAGTGGTGAATGGTCACAGAATGCATACATTTAAAAATGGGAAAAAAAGTAGAAACATGTTCAGTATTGTTAGACTTTGAAGAGGAGAGGGTGTCTACAGGATACACGAGTTAGTATGTGAGGGCTGATATTCCTAAACCACTAAGATGCTATAATTGCCAGAGGTTTGGGCATATAGCATCAGGTTGAAAGTTACAGAGGAGGTGTGCTAAATGTGGAGGTGAACACAAATAATGTGGGAAAGAGGTACAACCATGTTGCTGTATCTGTGGGGGAGCACACAGTGTGGCATTTAGGGGATGTGAAGTAATGAAACAAGCAGAAGAAGTACAAAAGATTAGGATAGAAAAGAGGGTCTCATACACAGAAGATAGACACAAGGGAAAGTGTGGAAGACAGTGGGAGGCTAGGAATACAACAGCATGGAGCCAGCAGCAGAAAGGTGAATGATGACATGATGATGGTAGACAAAAGAAAAATCATGACCTTTATTGCGGGAATAATAAATGGGACTTCAGAGGCGAAGTCAAAAACAGAAAAGATTAAACTTATAGCAGTAGAACATCATTTGGATATAAAAAAGGGCTGACATTGGAAAAGGTGAAGGAAGATGTAGCTACTCAGTCAGAGCAGGAATCATGCATCGGACAATCTTTGTAATGGTAGTAATCTTACAATGGAATGCCAGAAGCCTGTTTGCTAATGGACAAGAGTTTAAACAGTTTATTGTAGATATGCCAAATTCCCCGGACATTATATGTGTTCAAGAAACATGGTTGAAACCAAAGTTGGATTTTGTTCCACATGACTACAAAGCCTTTCGGACAGATAGGGAAAACATGGGAGGTGGATGTGCCATATTTATTAAACAAGGTATTAAATATAGAGTCCTTGGAATGGGGGTTGATTTAGAATACATAGTAGTGGTAGTGTGGTGCAAGGAATTGGTACTGGTCATAATCAACTATCATAATCCAAGCCAGAAATCCGAATTGGACAAACTAGAACAAATTGAAGGACAGGATAGGAACAATGTGTTGTGGTGTGGAGATTTTAATGCTAACAATACCCTTTGGGGAGGTGGAAGAACAGATATAAATGGGCATATAATTGAGAATTTGTTAGAGGAGAAAGGCCTTGTATGTCTGAATAATGGAAAAGGGACACGGATAAATATAACAACACGTAATAAGAATGCGAAAGACCTTACATTAGTCTCAGAAGAAATAGCAAGTAAATGTGACTGGGGAGTATGGGAGGACTCTACTATAGGGCGTGACCATTGTCCAATAATATGCAAAATATTAATGAGAAAAGAGACGGGAATATATACACATATGAGGAAGTGGATTTTTGAGAAAGCAGAGTGTAATGAATTTATCGAACAGTGCAGAGATAAACTGAATCAGTTAGAAGCAAATAATGAAATAGAATCTTTAAATAAGAAAATACAATATGTAATAATAAGAGTGATACATTACCAAAAAGCAAAAGTAAGAAAAAGAAAAAGGCTGTCTCTTCAAGGCGGAATGAAGAGTGTAAAAGAGTAGTTAGAGATCAAGGGCTTTCAAAGAATTGAAAAGAAGTCATACAGTGCAGACATTTATAAAGTATTGAAGACAGTTAAAAGGGCTGAGAGAGAATGTTGGCATAGTTTCGTAGTACAATAGGGAAAAGAACCCCTGCAGGAGACGTGTGGGGTATGACAAGGAAAAAGAATGGAATATATCAAGAATGGGATTATTCAGTAATGAAAAATGGAGAGACTATTGCAATTACTAATAAAGAAAAGGCAGAGTTACCATCAAGAACATTTCTTAAAATCCACAGCTCAGAAAACCTATCACAAGAACAAATAAGAGGCAGGGAGAGTACAAAGGAAGCGTACAGGCAAGTGAATGTGAGAAGGTAGGATATAGACGATGCATTGCATGCATTTACAATAGGCGAACTAAAAAGAGCATTAAGTTGCGCAAGGGCAACTGCACCAGGAAAGGATGAGATTAGTTATGCAATGTTGAAGCAGCTAGATGATGGATCATTGGGGTATGTTTTAGGATTGTATAATAACATATGGGAAAAATTAAAAATACCTGAATGTTGGAAGGAGGCTGTGGTAATAACCATCAGGAAACCAGGGAATTAATAGCTAATCTCACATGGCTAACATTATGTAAAGAAATAATAACAGAGAGATTAACATACTATTTAGAGAGTAGAGGGTTTGTCTCAAAGTATCAGAGTGGATTTAGTAAAGGGAGAGGGATGATGGACCCAGTAATGGATTCTGAATCAATAATAAGAAAACTCAAAGCTGTAAAGAATCAGTGGTAGCAATATTCTTTGATATTGAGAAGGCATACGATATGATGTGGAGGGATGGTATATTGATCAAGTTAAATATGTTAGGGGTAACAGAAAGGGGCATTATGGAAGAGGGGCAGAAACATAGGATTTTTCATGGATAAAATGCAAGAAGCAACTGGGGCAGTAGAACAGTGTGTCTCAGTGGATAAAACTAAAGCAGTCATTTTCACAAGAAAAAGGGAAGCGGAAGATAAATTTGAAGACATATGGTAGAGTGGTGGGAAAAAGTACAAGTATTTTGTTTTATAGGTATGTTTTTTTGACTCAAAACTGACATGGGGATATCACATAAAGAAAATTATAGAAAAATGCAAAAAAAGTAATTAATGTAATGAGGTGTTGGGAACAGAAAGGAGCGCAGACAGATATTCTGTGAAAACAATATATGTGGGCGTAGTGAGGTCAGTACTGGATTATGGGTGTACAGCTTATGGATCAGTGTCAAAAAAAAAAAAAAAGAAACCAACTGAAATATGTTAGATTTAAACACACACACACACACACACACACACACATATATATATGTATATATATATCAAGTGAAAAGCTCTGTTTTGATAAAAGGGAGTATTTTCTTTGTTACATGAGAGACAAGCTACGCTGGTGATCTCTGTATATGAGCTACCTGTCTACAGGGCGAATACAAATAGAAAAATAATGGTCCAGACACACAATCTGCTTGGCCTGTGTATCTGAAGTAGGAAACTGTCAACCCTGGTATTGATATAACACAAACTGATTTTTCCAAAACAATTCACGAGTCCCTCCTAATAAGTTCATTTCTCATTTCTGTATTGTAAGCAGAACCTTGTTGCCTGGGATCACATAGGGGGAAAAACAATATGATATTCACTCACTGAGCACTTTATTAGGAACATTTGTACACCTAATCAATCATGCAATTATCTAATCAGCCAATGGCAGCAGTGCAGTTCATAAAATCATGCAGGTATGAGCCAGCAGCTTCAGTCTCACGCACAGTCTCTGATTTCTGCTAAGGCACACAGATGGTAGGGACAGAATTTGGTGCCAACAGCATGAATCCATGGACTCAATCTGCCTTGTGTCAACAGTCCAGGCTGGTGGAGGTGGTGTAATGGTGTGGGGAATGTTTTCTTGGCACACTTTG
>CM075003.1:4501086-4575892 GCA_037576675.1 Pangasius sanitwongsei | reverse complement strand
TATATATATATATATATATATATATATATTTTCTTCTAAACATTTTTATTAATCCCTTCATATATTTTTTATGTATATATTTTTCTTTATATGTAATATTTATATATAACGGTTGTATAAAGCATTTCACGGCAAGTCGTACTGTGTATGGTTATGCTCTCATTCAAAACCTACTGTGATATATTGTGAATTGCACAAAAAATAATCAACCTCCCTTTTTACACATGCACTTTTATGCTGAAATTCAAGGGTAATTATTCGGGAAGGGGTTAAGTTTCAACACCAGCCAGAGTCTAAATCCTGGGAAGATGGAAGTGGTAAATGACCAGACAAATTACAGAAAGCACTTGTGCGAACAGTCGGTACATTTCTGGGAATGAAGAAAACGTCTTGAAGAATTTTGTCCTGCAGCTTTGAGCAATGCAAAGCCTGAAAAAGGAAAACAGTATCAGTGAAGAGAGTGTTTGAAGAAGACAGAGTAGGATTGAAGGGAGTGAAAAACTGCAGCTCAATTCTTATAGTGCTTAGGAAAAAGCAACCCCAAAAAGCAGACATGTCCTGAAAAAATAGATGCTGCATAATGAGAGCAGTGAGGACCTCAGAGCAAACAAGGTACACCTCTGCCAAATGTGTGTGTACCTGCCATCTCCAGCTCCTTCACTTTCTTCTGCTGCTGGTTAGCTTGCTTGGCTACCTTCATCTTCAGCCTTTCCACCTTAAAGAAACACATACATTGTGCATGCACTGCAATGACTCAACAGCATGACGGGCATAATGATCACAATGACAGAACCACCATCGGACCCTGAGGAAATATTACACAAAATCCTTTTGTGTTTTGCTGGTAGCAGGGTGCCACTGTTGAATATAATAATTGTTGTCAATTTTGTTTGTGCACTGAAAGAGCCACATTGTTTCCTATGTTTTATTTGTACAAAAAATGACTGACTTGCATTAATGAAATTTCAAGGACCTCAGTACATAAATATCAAATTTATGTACTTCATGTACTCTTTAGAAAGCATGGAAGAATGGTCATTGTACACAAATGGAAAATAGTCATTTAAAAGACTACTGTGTAAAGTATACACACATCTGAAACACATGGGAGGGCAGTTTGTCTACAAAACAAATAATTATGAAACATTTTACTGACATGTTTTATATCAGTTGTATTTCTCCTAAGAACAATTATATTTTACTGAAATAAACTTTGTGGACATTTATTTCTAAAGGAATCCTATTTTTCAACCAGAGAGCATAACCCCTCTGAAAAGAAATATATATGGTCACTAGCTCACTGAACAACGTGATAACTAACTACAAAATACTAATAAGATATTTAAGGAATATTGCACAAGCAGTTGTGCGGTTAAACTGAATATCGGCACGGCTGTGATTCCACCGTAGGCACAAACCCGCAGGAAGAGTGCCGTAGCTAATCACAGTCATGCAGATGTTCCGTATAATCGCACGGGTGCTTGTGCGATATTGCTTTCATACAACAGTTCTATAAACTAGCTTGCTGGCTAGCTTACATGGATTTGTACATTCCTGTTAAAGGTGCTTCAGGGAAAACTGGCGTCCCTTTGTCGTTTTCATCTTCATCTTTTAAGTCAAAAGTTATATTCCTGAAAAGTATCATTTGCCATGTCCACTGACGATGTCGCTAACACTACTGTAGTGACCGTTTCGAATTAGGAAGTGGAATTTTATGTGGCGAACACAGACGAGTGATACACACAGTGAAATATCCCAGTGAGGTTATAGGAAATCTAGGCACTCTTGAAACGCCGCTAAACCAATCAAATTAGTGGACCAGAACTAACTGTTGTATAATCAAGAATGTTCTATAGCCTTATAGAAAAAACTTTGGTAGTGAGCTCCTATGATAAAAGCCAGCTGAGAACTGGCCATTTAAAAGATAACCATGCCTCCCACACATGAACAGCAAACAGCTTAAATGATAACTTTCCAGTCTAAACCTTGTGAAGAGAAAAGATGTGGGCTGACTAAGGGTCCATAAAGGCTGGGGTGCTGCGTATTCCATGTGACCTGCTATTAACTTGCACTGTGCTCGTTGTCCTAGTGTTAATGTTTAATGGTGCTGATTTTGATCATATCCAGAATGAGTTTGGCCTATCTGTTCAAAATCAAAATTGAATTGGCCTTTTGTTGAATTTAATAAGTGAATGCAAATCCCAAAATATCTCACCCAGTGTGGAGACTTATGATGAAAACAGAAATGTTGATGAAGTGCATAGACAAGAGAGATGGGAAAATAAGATAAACCTGTGGGGATTCTTCATTTATGTCTTTCTTAATTTGTTTTTGATATATGGAAAACAGATGTACATTTAAAAAAAACCCAACTTAATCAGGATAATTAATGGTATCACCTAGGCCTAATAGTGCACACAGAACAGTTTCAGCTCTTCTTTTTCTTCTAAATGACCTATTCTACTTTCAGAGCCTAAATTACTGATATTGATTCATAGAATAAATACTATGTTAAAAACGAACAGCCTTAGATTAAGGCCCTTCACAGACTCACAGAAATCCTAACGTAGCACGGGCAGCATTTGACCCTGACAACTCTGATATAAAGCTTATGGGCAAAAATCCACAGAGCAGAGTATCATCAGCAGACTTATTATCTAATTATCTATATTGAAGGCATGGAAGAAAAAGAGCAAGAATGTTACACCTACATGATGTAGATCAATATTTGACTAGAAGCAATTAAGGATGTCATTTATTCTAGCTACCATTGGTCAGTTGCTGCTTAGGGGAGGGATTTAGCAAAGGGTTAACTCACACCTCAAGATTTTATTGCGTGTCATGTGATCTCAACAAGATTGAGGTGTAATTCATCAACAGCCATTTACACACCAGGCAAACTAATGAATTCCCTCAGAAGACTGGGAAAAGGTCAACATGATTATAGCAAGATTACCATCTCACCTGCTCAGTTAGTCTCTGTATCTCTGCATTGGCTGATCTGAGTCTGGCTGCGTCTTTGTCCAGCAGCTCCTGATTCTCAGCATACCACTGCAGTCTCTTCTTCAGCGCAGCCACCTCTTCCTTATGTCTTTCCTCCAGCAGCTTCAACTCAAACCCTTTAGCACCTAAAACACACAACCATAGACCCATGATGGTTGTGCCACATAATTTAACAAGGATAAACGGCAGGTTGAAACACCCACACCAGCCTGCTGTACCTGATGTAGAGGCCACTTGTGCTTTTGCCAAGTCCCTTTCTTTTTTCATCATCTGCAAGCCCACCTGCAGAGCCTGCTTCTCTTGTTTCACACTAAAAAAAGGCATTTTTTCCCCCCTGAACTCCCAAATTATCTTTAAAGCTGTATGTATTGCACAGGTACAGTGGGGTCCAAAATTCTGAGACCTCATTGAAAATGTACTTTTCTCAAAGACGCTTTAAAGATGCTTCCAGTCTAATTGGTGTCCCGCTATCTTTCAGCATGCAGCCTGACAGACAATCACAGTACTGCACAGTAAAAATATAGACTGATTAATAAAAAAAAAAGGGTTAGTCACCCCATTAGGGCTGTGATAGAGCCTGTGTGTTGTAGAGATGTCATGATCAAGATGAACAGACCCACTAAAAGCTTTGTGTTGTCTCATCTTGGAAGTACATCTTAGAAAACACTCTCAGGAACAGAAGACAACAACTCTCACAAATACAACCCCCAGTGAATGAAATGAACACCATGGCAACCACTGAAACAAATCCAGCCCTTATTATGACCTGAAAGATAAATTCATCAGAGAAAATGAAAATCCTGCTGTAAACATGTAGAGTGAGACAATATTAGATGCACTTCAAGTTGAAGCTATTCATAGACCCTTCTTTCTGGTTTTGCTATACAGAAAAAAAATCACCTTCAGAGCATACACCAAACTACAAAACTAAATCTACATTTATTTACAAGCCATCTTTACCAAGTAATTTTTGTCCACAACAGCTGATATTAGTAAACTACACATGGTCAAGAAAGGTAACCACAGTTTAAGCAAGAGTACATTTCTTTCGTTTAGGGAGTCCAGTATACTGGCATCACATGCAGTTATAATTATATTTATGGGGATTACAAAAATATATGCAGTTTATACTGTACAATCAAGACATGACTGTAAATAATTTACTGCCAAGTACCTGTAAACAACTGATTCAAACTGAGAACTCATAATATCCATAAACGAATTATTAACCTTGCTCTGCAACATGTAATTCTCCTGCTTGAGAGCGCTGATCTCCTTGCTGTGCTCCTGCTGGAGCTGCTTCTCTCTGAGGAGAAATTCTCTCTCTTCCTGAGCCAGCTGCAGACGTATACGCTCCAGTGAGGAGTACTCCAGCATAAGGTCATGGCCTCTGGCAGCAGCTCCCTCTTTCTCTGTCGCCCTCTATCACGTAAGTACAGAGGAGAAAACGCAGAGGAGAAAAGAGATGAAATGAGCACACTGTGGAAAAAGATTTAATAAAAGTCTACACAAGCAGCTGTTTACTCACTTTGCTCTGATTTGTCTGTCATGTGTTGATGTCTGACTTGTTAGGACCATTTGCTTCTATTCAGTGTTAGAAAAAGGCACCAGTGGACTGTATTGGAGCAACAAGTTAACTGCTTTAGACCAGAACCCGGATGTACACAGAAACAGAGCACTGTATGTATGTGTGTGTGTGTGTGTGTGTGTGTGTGTGTGTGTGTGTGTGTATATATATATATATATATAAAAACGACAAAAATGTTGCTTGGCAATATTTGAACTTTGGCCAATTTTTTGGCTCATTTTTGACATCTAGTGGTTTGACCCCATGTTTACAGTCTGCACGTTTTTATCATACAAAAAACGTCACACTAGTGGTACACAAAAATATTTTTATAACATTTAAATCACAGTATAGGTCACAGGTGTCAAACTCATGGCCTGAGGCAAAATATGACTTACTGCCTCATTTCATTTTGTGAACTGAAAAAAAAAATGATACAGTGACGATACATTAATTTAAATTCAAGTAAAAAGAGTAATCAGAAAATGTGTATATCACAATATACTATACTGCTACTGTGTGAAATGCTGAACCAAAATACCACCATCCAAAGGTCAGGCTACATCACACTATCCTAAGAAAGCCAATTTTAAACCTCAGTAACCAGACTTATCTAAGTGATAGGCAGTTAACTTAGAAATAAAAACATGGCATAACAAATAATAAATATCTCACTAAAGTGCTCATTATAAGCAGATCCCTGTAGACTTACTCTTACTGACCTGATTCTGTAGTGGAGTGATGCTGTGTGGCTCTTCTTAAACATTTTGGAGTGGAGAGAGAGGAGAGATTCCAGCTATGCTTTTTCTCTCGCCCACTGAGTGAGTGATCTGCCTGTAGGCCTCCTGTCACTCAGAGCATCACCCTTTTAAAGTATCCTGTAACCACAGGCTGAAAATACCACTGCTCACAACACACCTGATGATTTAGTGCATCATAAAAAGATGGATGCTTATCGATTTCCTCAGGATGTGTAAACATGCCTGAAATCACAACATGGCTATTCAAACAAAGGAAGTGTCAGGCTACATGTACATAAGAAACATCTAAGAGCACTACATGTATGGTGAGGTAAAGCAACTACAACAGGGACTGGATGCTGGATTCTACATATATGGTTGGAAATAATAACTCGGTCAGAATGGCAGACCATTCTCTTACCTAGGGTGTCTTCAACAGAACCCAAAACTATTTCCCCATCTAGACTTTGGTCTTTTGTCAAAGAAATGTCTTCTTCCCTGAAACACACCAGGGTGCATGTACACACACACACAAATATTTTTAAAGGATGTGCCATCCTTTTGGCTAGCATACACTCACATTTCTCTAGAGGTGGATAAAATTTGCCAAGTGCTCACACTGCTAACCACAAGAACGCTCATCTGGGCCACCTCTACTGTTGAGCTCATAATGCTCAGCCGAACATACGTGGACTTCGAGTGAGAGTTCCGATAAGTCTTTGCTCAACCGGAGTCTGGAAAAGATGCTGGAGAGAGACTGTTGTCACTAAAACAAGTTAAACAACCTGCTGCTGAGTATGCACTAACATTTTGTACTTTGTCTGCAGAAAGCAGATGGAATGTTCCAGGGCTAAAGATAGTGTTCATGCATCCCAAACCAAGCTACGATGCAGAGCTAATTCTCTCTCACTCAATCAGTTCATCCAGCTCAACATCTGCACCAACAATCTGCTCCTGATTGCCACTCATCTCGAGTTACATTGAATCAATGAAAATTGCTCCGGTCAGTCTCTCCTCAAATGAAAAGAAACAGTGAAGTAGATTTGGTGTATGTTTTTATTGTGGGAATAAAGGACATCTCCATGCAACCTGCATGCTGAGACCTGAAAGCATTGATCAAATATTGCCAGAGCCAAGCCATAACACCTGTGATTGAGAGTAAATGCACTGCCCTAATCATAAAGTTATGCCAGTGTTCTGAATCTCAGTATTTCCCCATTGATTTTGGTTCTTCCCTCCCAAATTTGGGTCACTATGAATATTTGGTGATGCTATATTTGATTATAATGCCGTGTAAATTCTCCCTCTGTATTCCAGTAAATGAGATACTCAGAAAATTCCTGAACCTGAAAGTCAACCCCTGTACTTTCTTCTCTAGGAAACTGACTCCTGCCGAGAGGAATTATGATGTCAGAAACTGGGAGCTGCTAGCCCTCATGCTGGAGGAATGGTCACATTGGCTGGTAGGTGAAAAATTCTCCTTTATCATCTTCATAGACTGAATGTATCAGTTGCTAAACTAAACCCTTTTCAAGCCAGGAGGGCTCTTTTCTTTCCAAGATTCAACTTCACCTTGACATATAGTCAACCTCTGATGCCTTTTCCGGAATTTTTGAAAATTCTCAGTCCAGAACAAACCCCAAAATCATAATTTCTGAATCTTGAGTACTGTTGAGCCCCAGTATGCTGGAAGATCATGGAGGATATCCACCAAGCCCAGCAAAGTGATCCTGCACCACATGAATGCCCATCTCCAAGAATGTATGTACCTCAGTCAATGTGGGACAAGGTCATGCAATGGGTTCATACCTCCCTTGGTTCAGGACATCTTGGCATCTACAGGACTTAGAGGTTGGTGGAAAATCAGTTCTGGCAGAGGACTTTAAAACAAGATGGAAACAGTATGGGAAAACCTGTCCAGTGTGCACGCAGTCTCAAATCTTCCCATCAGCTACCTACAGGTCTCTCTGAACCACACCTGATCCCACAATGATCCTGGTCACACATTGCTCTGGACTTTATCACAGACCTCCCCAGTATGTGTGCACATAACCATGAATACACCTCTCCTTCACCTCCCAGCACCCTTCCAACGCCTCATCTTGAATCAGGCTTTAGAGAGTAAAGGTCTGCTTGCTGCCAACACTTGATGTATACCCCCTTGAGTACTAACTGGCCCTCCTGGCACACAGCTTGGAAGTGCCCTAGGTCTCTGCAGCCCCAACAGACCTGCCCGAGCCCCATTTCAGCTCTCCAGCCCTCCATGGCACCCTGCAATTTTAGAAGAAATGCATGCCTGGAAGGTGGAGCACCTGAAATCCAGGGAGCTGCAGGCGGGGGCAGCCTCTTCTGATGCGGCACCTGGGGTGGTTTGGGTTTTGGAAACAGGCAGAATGGTGTGGCAACTTGCCGTGCCCAGGCACGCAGACATGCCATATTCAGCGAGTTGGAAGGCATCTGTCAACAAGTCTGGTTGGTGGCACTGGACCCACTCTGACACTCTGGCTGGCAGTTGGGTGACGAACTGCTCCAGTGCCATCTGCTCAATGACCTTCTCTGGGTATGCAGATGCAGCCAATGCTTGCAAGAGTCAAGGATTCAGCCAATAATACTGCTTATTATCATACTGGCAAGTGAGAATGAGCATAAGGAGTGGCTCATAAGGAGGGGATCATGGGAGAGGAAGAGGAGGACGTTAGCAGGCTTTAATAAAACCTCCTGGTCAAAGTCATGGTGGCTCTGAAGCCTGTCATGGGAACACCAGTCAAGAGGCAGGAATTGTGCAAACAAGACTCAAAGATATTTATGGAACGCTGTGTACTTGGTAGTTTGTCAGAAATCAACGTGATCTTATTCCTTATTGAGCATATTACCAAAAAATCCAGATGAAATTACGATGAAAATGCTAGCCATTGCATACAGAGATATTAATTAGTACCCAGACATGATGAGCACAGAAAGTAGACCAGTGACAAAACAGCTTTAATACATTCAGCAGAACTGTTGATTTCCACATGGAATTTCAGCCATCAAACTCAAATACAGAGGACTAATAAAAAAAGTATGTCAAGTTATTTTAAATAGTGTAAAAAACATTTAATGCTTTTTTTTTTTTTTAAATCAATAACATTAATTTATAATAAATTAAACAATGAGAAATGTCAGCATGATCAGTTTTCAACAGCTAAAAACAGTGGCTCTACAGATGCGTCACATATAGTTACAACTGCAACAATGAACTTTGCAAAGACATTGCATGGCTTGTTTTACAGCAGACTTATCCATTATTCAAATCACATGGCATCTGAACTCAAATCCTAGTGATAGGTCTCACTTCAGTACTGCTCAGCAACACACCTGCCATATGAGGCTGAAATGAAATTCAGCTTGTACAAAGCAAAGTGTGCAAAGTGAAGGACAGGCTTTGGTTCACGCACAGACCCTCTTTGAAAAATTAATCAGAAAGATTTTTATTTGTCTTGTTTTTTAATCTGTCTCTTCTAAGGGTGGCCCTACAGAGGTTCACATTTGGAATTTGGTTCAATTCATCTGATAAAATAATATTTTGGTGCAGTATTGAAATATTGTGCTATAAAAGTTGACCACAAGGAGTACTTCGTAAAGTATCTACAATTTGCTTGCAAGTGATTTTGCAAACAATCTACAAAACTGCTGAAGAGAGTTCAAATAAGAATTCCTTAATGCTAGTGAACCTTGAACCAAGTCACAGAAACCTGAGTATTCTATATGCACTGCTCACGGAAACAACTTTTAATAGTTCATTGTGGTTACTTCCAATTGTTAAAAAAAAGGTACAAGATGTAATGTTTAACAGTTTATGAAGAATGTTTAACAATCTCTTTAAGAAAACATACAATTGTAACAAATATTGAATGGGATTTCAAAAATTAAAGGGAAAATCTGGCACCACTTACTCAGCCCTAGCAGTGACTAGTACAATTCATTCAATCTGTATGTTTTTTTTTTTAAAAATTTATCTTGGATAGTGCTCACCATAGTATTCAGGTGGGTTTGTATTGTAAACAGTGTCTCCCAGACATACCTGAGTGTAGTGCTTGGTTTTTATATATATATATATATATATATATATATATATATATATAGAGAGAGAGAGAGAGAGAGCGCGAGAGAGCGAGCCCTAGATCAGTATCTAAGAGGCCGGAATATACAGCCATCAGCAGAGGAGTATTGTGTGGCAGGAATCACCACACCTTGTTTCTGCAGCTCTCGAAGCACATCCAGTATGGAGTCCAGCTCCTGTCTGAAGGCCTCCAGCTCACTGCTCTTCCCCTGAGCCAGTCTCTTCCAACGCATTACCTCCGCCTGCTGCTCCTGCTCCACCACTAAGCGCGTCTGAGCTATCATCTGCAACATGAAGGATGGTAATTAGTTTGTGCTGTGTGTCTGTATGAAGGTATAGATAAATTTGACACACATACCTGCTGTAGTTCTTGCTCACGCTGATTGTATCGGAGCTCCATGGTATGGATTTTGTGCTCCAAGCTGGCAAAGTGTCTCAGCTCAGGACTGTGGGCCTCTTTTGCCTGCTTCAGCTCTTCTAAAAGCTTAGTCAGCTGCACAAACACACACACAAACACTGGCATTAAATTAAGCTTGGTTAATGGCAGTTATTTTTGGTTGACATACTTTATCACTGATACATCATTTGAAAATGTTGCACAAATCAGAGCCTTTCCCTTTTCAGGTAATCATGCACAAATAACCATTTATTGAGTGTGAAATTTTTAAAATCTGTTTATTAGTCTTAGATTATGTGGAGCGCCCAGAATAGTCCTTGTGAATTACCAGTTATTAGATAAATTAGACAAACATATCAGAACAAGGGCATTAATAAAACCGGTGATTTGCCTTGCAGGTGGCACTACTGTCAGAGCTGCTAGAAAATCACCACCTTCTGACCAATAAGATTTAAGAATTCTATAGTGCCGTGGGATGAATGTTTAACTCTATATTATCTCAGCCTTTGCATGTATGCCTCGACCTTTTGTTAAAAGCTGCAATATACTAAGAGATAAATAGCAATTGTTCAAGGATTCTCTATTACTGAACTCATCAATACCAAACATTTCCATTTCCAGGTATAAGAGTCACACATATGAGTGAATGCTGAATGAAATCTCCCTTCCTCTAACAAATAGAGGAATTAAGGTAAAAGACCTTGGAAACTACTTCAACTGGATGTGGAAAAAGATGACAGAAAAAATAAGTAACTGTGTATATAGAAATAACAAACAGTGAACAACTACTAAAAACCTTTCAGTGACGGAGATTAAAAGAATTTGATTACCTGGTTCTGTAACGTCTCCTCTCGGAGTTTAGACAAAGCAAGAGCCTCTTTAGTTCTTTGCAGCTCCTTCAGTTGCTCACGCAAATGCAGTACCATGACCTGAATCACACACACAGAGTTATATTTATTTAAATACATTTCATACAATAATTAAATTATTTGCTATATAACTAAAAGCTATGATTAATTATTGTTTATTATTATGATTATAATTATTTCTAACCATTAGAACTGCCACATGACTCAAATTGATTTCATCACCATGACCAGGATTTCAAACAGGAACCTGGATACACTATTTTAAGGTTAATGCACTGATCCAGTCCACTTTTATGCCACAAATGCGTGAGATGTTGACAGACACGGATCTGGTCAATATGTAAGCATAGAACATAAAGAGTCTTGAAGTCTGTTGCCATCATGCTTGTGACAATTTGCTTGCAAATTAAAACCATACCTCCTGTGATTTCACTTGATTTGTGAGTTCAGCTACTTTGGAGGAGGAGTGCTCCAGGGCATGGCCAGCCACCAGACGCTCTATTTCTCTTTGGTGTGCAGCCTTGAGCAAGGCCAGCTGTTCCAGGTTTTGCTCCTGAGCCCTAAAAACAGCACAGCTTTACCAACACACTAACAATATGACCGGTTCATGATCAGTGGTTTACCTACCTCTGGAGTTCAGCGTGTGCCTGTGTGGCAGCAGCCTGAAGTGAGACTCTTTCTTCTAACCACTGTTGTTCCAGCTGCTCCTGTCTGACCCTCAGCCTCTCATTCTCCTGCTGCACCTCGGAAATGTGGGAGCCTGAGAAAACTCCAGGCTGATAATCTTTTTCATCCTGCGTAGATGGGAAAGTCTCAGCCAGGACTAGGGAGGGATCTTTGCCTGTCTGTTTGGACAGAGTGCTGGATGTTTGGAATTTTGGGCTAAATAACATGCTCTTCCTCTCTCTTTGCAGCCTCTCCACGGTGCGCTTCAGCTCCTGAATGGTGCGGCTCTTGGTGGTAAGCTCCTGGTTCAGCCGTTCCATCCGGGTAATATGTGCTGCTTCCGCTTGCTTCTGGTGTCGTGAGGGCTTTTCTGGCTCTGCTGAGGAATGAGTCTGCTGGAGCTGCTCCTTCAAAGTGGCCACTTTGGCCTTCAGACTGCTTACTTCACTCTGGTGCAGTTCCTTTAGCTGTTCCAGCTCCTGCACTGCGTGGGACTGGGTCTCTGACTTCTTAGATGAACAGTCACGACACTCTGTGCCTTGCTCAGCTAACCGTTGCTCTAAATCAGAGATCTGCTGCTCATACTGGAGCTAGAAAGAGAATTAGTGATGTGTAAACAGCATGGTCTCAAGACTGCAAATATAAATACATATAACCTAAAATAGTAGAATGTCAGTAAATGCTTATGCTATTCCAAATAATAAAGATAATTACAAAAAGAATATCGGGTATATTAGCCCTGAGCCAAAGGTTCTAGGCAAGTGTTGCTGCTATTAAATTTATTATTTAAATATTTAATAATTATATAAAGAAATTCAGTACTAAGCCATGAAATGTAACCAGAATGAATGAATGAATGAACAAATGAATATTGCAAGGGTGGACAAATCGTAAATTCATTAGCTAATTTAAAATAGCAAAAGTAATGGGACACTTGACTGATAAGCCGTTTCATAGGTGTGGCCTGATTCCTGGTTATTTAATGACAAATTAAGGAGATAAAAGGTCTGGAGTTGAATTTGTAGTTGAACGATCACACGGCAGCTACTAACTGGGGAGTTAGCTACTAACTGTATGTGCTTTCTCTGAGGCACGTAAAGGTTTTCCTGAGAGCCCACATGAGTGCCTGGGGCTACATATGTATGTCCTTCGAAAAGTGTTAAATACAAATCTCAGTAGGAACACAACACTACTGATTTCTGGATTGTGAGCTGGCTATACAATATTACCACAATTTTCATAAGAAATATTGTATGTTGATTGCATACAGTTTGTATTATGCAGCTTTAAAGATTATAAGCCACAAAATGATAACCAGAGCTGCAATATCAACAATAAATAATGTTTACAATCCCAACTCAAAAAAAACAAAATAAAACAAGTAATTGATAGAAGCAAGCTGCAAGCAAACAAGGTTAAAGTGCCCTGCGATTTACAGCTTTAAAAAGAAATGCAGTGTTTCCTGCATCTCGATCTGCTCTCAGTGATTTAATTTCAAGATGAGAACACAGGAAAGAGCTTGTGGTACATTTTCATTTTTTACATCCATTCTGGTTAGTTCAAATTAATCTGAGCCACTAAATTACTGCATGAGCTTTAAGCAAATTTATAATACTTCACAATAGAGAGGAAAGCGGCACACATCTGTCTGTCAAACTGGTTAAATGACTATCAGTAGATATAGTTTTCCAAAGCTCACTCTCTGGTGGAAGAGCACATTATACCCCTGCATCTGCATTGAATCACCTAACCTAGTCCTTATTTAACACCTTTTATGCCTTTGTTCATTATACAACATATATATAAGTCAGAGATTGTGCAGCACTGTGAGCCTGATGTGCTGCTACTGTTCCTCTGTTGGGCAGTCATTTCTGCAAATGGTTCTGTAAGTGGTTACTGCACAGTTCCTGAGGAAATCACTACAGTGAGGAACTATCATTACTGCTAGAATGGGTAGGAATAACTACACATAAGGACAGACAGCATACTTTCACAAAACACACCCTGTGCAACAAGAGGCAACGTGCAACGTGCCAGACACGATATAGGAGAACAGGAACCAAGGAAAAAAGACTGAATGGGGTCATTATGGAGAGTGGTTAGTTTTTTGATGTACTGAGCTATATGCTTGTGACTCTTTGTGCACGTTCTTTTGTGTGTTGTAGTATGTTCAAAACTGTTGGGGATTTATCTTCTCATTTCTACCCCTTAGGGGTATATAACTGAACTAAACCATTGCTTGCTTGGGCTCTCTGTCCATGCTCTCTGTTCAACACAAGTTTGCCTCTCTGTTGGGAGGTGTCCTTAACTCTGAAGAAAGGTCCGTGCACAAAGCTGTAGAAGAATTACAAAAGAAAGACTTAAAAAAAAAAAAACAATCATCTAAACATATTGCAGGACTTTGTTTTACATTACTTTTAGCAGCGTTCTTCTAGGCTGTATGCAAGTGCAAATAACTGTATCTGATCAACTGAATAATTGGCTTTCTTTCTGCAATGTTCCTTTCTATTGCTGATCCAATATAAATACAATGCTGTGCACTGAGCATCAATTTCAAATACTACAGAGTGGTGGAGTCATAGTTCTGTCATGAAACAATGTAGATATTTCTCTCTATGCCCTACTTTTGCCCATGTTTTATTCCAGCTCATTATGTTCATTGGCTAAATTTAGTCCAGCTCAAAGTAAGATAAAACAAATGGTTATGTTAATTCTATAGCTATAACAGCTATAGAAAAGCTCGGGTTACCATCTGTGGAGTTTCTCATGTTCTTCCACCGCATGGATTTCCTCTAGGTTCTCTGGTTTCCTGTCATCGTAAGCATCCCATTATGTGGACTGGCAACTCTAAATTGTCCCTAGGTGCGCATGAGTGTTTGTGGATGGTGTCCTGCGATGGACTAGATGGACCTTAAATCTAGGGTTAAATAGAGTTGCATGTGGAAAATATCAACAAATGCAAGCTTGACCATAAATATAATTTTGTCTATAAATTTGAAGGTGCGAATGGGTATGCTATGATAGCCTGCACTGTTGTTTACAATATTGGTTAATAAATACCTACATTGACAAATTTGGTTTTTATTTTTACAGTTAAAAATGATTCAAAATAATAAGAGCAGTTGAACTATGCCCCTTCAGGTGCCTCTCTAGAGCAAAATTCTGACTTACTCCCTGGCATTTTAATTACAGTGACTTTACAAAGTGTTCCATTTTATACGAGAGTATACGATTTATACTGGTCTACAGTGTCCGGACCATTTTAAAACTAATGTGTATGAAGACTTTAAGAAGGTGCTATTCACCATAAAAGAATCTTTGTTTCTATGGCAACAGCTTCTGTAATGCATCACTGTGGTCTCATAAATCGTTTTTCTCTTTTGCATTTGGCATGAAATGCTCAGTATACATTTCACTCATACAAAGACAAAGACAATACAGCATGACCAGAAAGGCTCGAATTATTCTTGTTTTCTGTCTTTTAGGTTCTCTTCTTTAGCATTCCGTGTTGAAACCCAACTTGGGTATGTGTTGAATCATAAATCGCTTCATACTCACTGTACAGTACATACATTCATCATGTATAGCATAACAATGGTTCTGTAGATCCTACATACTGTACTATATTTATATACTGTATATACATACTGTACTATATTTATATAGTAATAAAATATATTACTATATTAGTGTATTAGTAATTTTATTTATTAGTAATAAAATTATATTTTATTACAGTATGTTCTATATTTATATGAATTAGTGGGACCTTTGACAACATTTTTAAAAAAAATCTTTGCTACGCTGTAAAGGTTACTCTCACTGTGCACTTTATTAGGAACACTATACTATACTGGGTAGGGCCTCCCTTTGCTCTCAAAACAGCCTCAATTCTTCGTGGCATGGATTCCACAATATGTTGAAAACGTTCCTTTGACATTCTGGTCCACATTCACATGACTGCATCACGCATCAGGTGCACTTTCA
The DNA here is from genome assembly GCA_037576675.1 of Pangasius sanitwongsei. Taxonomy (NCBI): domain Eukaryota; kingdom Metazoa; phylum Chordata; class Actinopteri; order Siluriformes; family Pangasiidae; genus Pangasius; species Pangasius sanitwongsei. The sequence goes on along the minus strand of CM075003.1, from coordinate 4,560,561 downwards.
GGCTGCGAATCTCCCAATTCAGATTCAGTGCCTGGGAAGGTCACTGAAGAACACTGAACTCATTGCCATGTTCATGAAACCAGTTTGAGACAACTTTCGCTTTGTGACATGGTGCATTATCAAGCTGGAAGTAGCCATTAGAAGATGGTAAATCGTGGCCATGAAGGGATGAACATGGTCTGCAACAGTACTCAAGTAGGCTGTGGCATTCAAGCGATGATTGATTGGTATTAACGGGCCCAAAATGTGCCACGAAAACATTCCCCACACCATTAAACCACCTCCACCAGCCTGGACTGTTGACACAAGGCAGATTGAGTCCATGGATTCATGCTGTTGGTGCCAAATTCTTACCCTAGCATCTGTGTTCCTCAGCAGAAACTGATATTCCTCAGACCAGGCTACGTTTTTCCAGTCTTCAGCTGTCTAGTTTTGTGAGCCTGTGCCCACTGCAGCCTCAGCTTTCTGTTCTTGGCTGACAGAACTGGAACCCGACATGGTCTTCTGCTGTTGTAGCCCATCCGCCTCAAGGCTCAACATGTTGCACATTCTGAGATGCTTTTCTGCTCATCACAACTGTACAGAGTGATTATCTCAGTTACTGTATGCTTTCTGTCAGCTCAAACCAGTCTGGCCTTTCTCTTTTAACCTCTCTCATCAACAAGGCGTACCCATTCACAGAACTGCCACTCACTAATAAACTTTAGAAACAGTTATGCATGAAAATCCCAGGAGAACAGCAGTTATAGAAATACTCTAACCAGCCCATCTGTCAAAATTTCTGATGGCTGATGTGAACATTACCCGAAGCTGCTGGCCCGTATCTGCATGATTTTATACATTGCACTGCTGCCACACAATTAGCTGATTAGATAAATGAATGAGTATAAAGGTGTTCCTAATAAAAAGTGCTCAATCTTAACATAAACTGGCACATAATTTACAAAACTACTCTCCGGTGTCACCCAGAAGAGAATGGGTTCCACTTGTGGTCTTAGCCAGTTTTTCCTTGTCACTGTAGAGGCTGGTGTGCTCATTCGGACTGTTCCTGAGCTGTTATAGATATAAAAGTGAATAGCCTCAATTTTGCAACTGAAAAGAACAGTTTAACAAGGTGTAACAATGTATGAGATACTTATTAGGTTTGTGCACAAGACCTGCTGAAATAAGACACTCTGCATGTTTGTGGTTTAGGAGTGTGTGATTTCTATTTTTTTTTCCTTCTATTTTTATGCTTTTAGCCACTTAATGACACAATAACAATAACTGCATCCATCCCGACCCAGTAGGAATTTTAGGATTTGAGATTCAGACAGAGGGGGGGAAAAAAAAAAAAAAAAAAATTACCTATTTAAAACTATTGAGTGCTTACAAGTAAAAATTACTTTTAGGACAGATACTTTGTTTTTATATTTAATTATAAAATTAAAGCAGCTGTCTACTGTTTTCTTACCTTGATCCTGTGGAAGTGCTGCTCCATGGCTCTGAGTGAGCGTTTGGCTTCCTCGTCACGGTCCTCGAGCTCAGCCTCCAGTCTGTGGATCCGTCTCTCCAGCAGGGCGGCAGAATGTGAGGGCTGAGGAGCTGCACATGGATGACTTTCTCCTCCCCTTTCTCCATCTACAGCTGCTGCAGCAAACATCAGTGCAGGCAGAGAGTTTGGGTGCCTACGGCGTAGAATCTCCTCCATTTCTTTCACCTGATAGACAGATTTGAGGATATAAGCACTGTGAATGATCTCCCTGTTTGTTCCAGGTATTCTTACATACCTTTGTATGTAATTTATATGATATGAAATATGATCATTTGTATATTATGTATGAGTTGTATATTAAAACTACATTTTTACTACATGCCAAACAATAACTATGCTAATGCTAAATAACTTTTATGGCAAAACATGCAAACAAGTATGGCAAAACACATGTACACATGTACTTTTATGCTGAAATTCAAGGGTAATTATACAGTATGCAATTACAAGGTGTGAACACCAGCCAGAGTCTAAATCCTGGTAAGACTGAAGTGGTCTGAAGGGAGTGAAATCTGCAGCACAATTCTCGCAGTGCTTAGGAAAGCAACCCCAATGTGCAATGTGTCCTGAAAAAACAGACGCTGCAGAGTGAGACAGTTGACCCCCCCCACCCCCCCGGCAGAGGAGCTCGGAGGACACAGGGTACACCTCTACTGAGTGCATGTGTACCTGTCGCTCAAGATCCTGAATTCTCTTGGCCTCTGCAGCCCTCTCCTTCACTTTCTTCTGCTGCTGGTTAGCTTGCTTGGCTACCTCCATCTTCAGCTTCTCCACCTTAAAGAAACGCATACATTGTGCATGCACTGCAATGACTCAACAGCATGACGGGCATAATGATCACAATGACAGAACCACCATTTGACCTTGAGGAAAATATTACACAAAATCCTTTTGTGTTTTGCTGGTAGCAGGGTGCCACTGTGCAATTTAATAATTTGAGTCATTTTGGTAGTGCAACTGCATACAAAGGATGCCACTGAAAGAGCCCAATTGTCTCCTACGTTTCATTTCTACAAAAAAAATTACTGACTTACAGTTTTCTGAAATGGAAGCTGTATGCATTATAAAATATTACGTAATGTGTGTACTTCTGCTTTAACCTACATATTAACACATTAACTGAAAGCATGGAAGAATAGCCATCTTACACAAATGTCAGGGTCATTTAAAAGACTACTGTGTAAAGTATACACACTATCTGAAATACGTGGATGGGCATTAAAAGCAACCTTGTTAAAGGAACACTAATATGCATGGACAACCAAAGCAGCCCCTTACTGGTTCAAAGCAAGTTTTCTGTTTGTCTACAAAAAAGAAATAATTATGAAATATTTCACTGACATATTTTATATCAGTTATTTCCCCTAATAATTATATTTCACCAAACTACACATTGAGGACATCTGAAAGAATTCAATTTCTCATCCAGAGAGTGCAACCCCTGTCAAATATGATCACTAGCTCAATGAGCAACAAGATGACTACTTTTGAATCTTTTGAATATAGAAACTAATAATACAGTCAAGAATGTTGTATAGCCATATTCTTTTCTTAGAACTACTTGATTTGTAGAGCTCAGTGGCAGAATAGAGTTTTAAAGCTTCGGTAGTGATGAAGCCAGCTGATAATCATGCCTCCCACACATGAACATCAAACAGCTTAAATTAGAACTTTCCAGTGTGAACAATTGTGAAGAGAAAAGATGTCTGCTGAATAACGATTCATAAAGGCTCTGGGGTGCTGCGTATTCAGCATGACCTGCCAGTGAAATGTAATTAAAAAATCAACCAGAATGGGTTTGACTCATTTCAAAACACTACAGAATATACTGTACATACAGATATATTTGTTTTCACTTGAATGTTGTTGGTTGTTATATTAAAGGGGGGAAAAGTGATCTGACATGCCATTTTAACAGTGGTGTGTAGACCTTTTATATCCATTTGTTTTTGTAGGTTTTTGATATTTGAAAACAGATATGCAGAGTCCATCACAGGGTCAAGCTTTATGACCATCGAGGATATTTAGATGGAATGATGCACTAAGAAGGCAAACAGTATCAGGACAATTCCACACACCCCTCACTCGAACTGTTTACTATCATCCCATCGGGAAAAAGGCTCCAAAGCATCCGGCCAAAATCCACAAGACTCAAACAGTTTTTTCCTGCAGGCAGTCAGACTGTTATGGCTCAACTTAAAAAGAATAATGAACAGTTACCAATATGACAGTATGATTCCACTACTTACACCACAAATCACACCAGTCACTTTAAATCATAATCCTTCTTTTACTGGACTGTGAACTGTACAATGGATGTTTTTTTTTTTTTTTACTATTGCAAGGAATATTGCACATTTTATACTAGGTTATTTTTATTGTATTTAAATGTTTGACTACTTGCTGTCTGTCGTTTATTTTGTTGTGTATTGTTGTTGTTTGATGTCCTGTGTGAATGATAACTGTGTCCTCGAGGAACCACATTTCATTCCTCACTAAACACACTGTGGTGAGAAGGAAATGACAAAGCTTACTTGGAATTCTGAGATATTGTATAATTTAAAAAAAAAAAAAAAAAAAGCTTTAATCACTATAATAAAAAAGTTATCACCTAGGCCTAAAAGTGCAAACAGTCAAATCGTTTCATCACTTCTTTTTCCTAGAAATGTCCTATTCTTCTTTCAGAGTTTAGTTAACAGCCTTCAATTATGGTATCAGAAAAATGCTAATGTGGATCAGGCAGAATTTGACTTTGGCACCTCTGGTATAAAGGGTAAGTACCACTTGTCAATTGCTACTTGAGGGTTAACGCACACCTCAAGATTTTATTGAGCATCATGTGATTTCAACAACATTAAAGAAGGTGTAATTCATCAACAGCCATTTACACACCAGGCAAACTAATGAATTCCCTCAGAAGACTGGGAAAAGGTCAACATGATTATAGCAAGATTACCATCTCACCTGCTCAGTTAGTCTCTGTATCTCTGCATTGGCTGATCTGAGTCTGGCTGCGTCTTTGTCCAGCAGCTCCTGATTCTCAGCATACCACTGCAGTCTCTTCTTCAGCGCAGCCACCTCTTCCTTATGTCTTTCCTCCAGCAGCTTCAACTCAAACCCTTTAGCACCTAAAACACACAACCATAGACCCATGATGGTTGTGCCACATAATTTAACAAGGATAAACGGCAGGTTGAAACACCCACACCAGCCTGCTGTACCTGATGTAGAGGCCACTTGTGCTTTTGCCAAGTCCCTTTCTTTTTTCATCATCTGCAAGTCCACCTGCAGAGCCTGCTTCTCTTGTTTCAACCTGCGGCTTTCTTCCTGCAGCTGCGACTCCCTTCTCTGTACAGACACAAACACATGCTCGAAGACAAAACCAGGCATTTTAACAGCTAACAATTACATCCAAGCAAATTACCTGTGTAGCCTGCACCTCAGCCAATAGTTCAGTAACACTGCATCCATGGACAGCAGTGCCTACACTTTCCACTGTCTTCTGCTTACTGCTCTTATTTAACTGTTCCCTATAAGATATTCAATACTAGATGTTAAAGCAGATTATAATGAAAGATTCTAATTAATTAGAACCTGCATGGAAAGATTCAGTCTTGTATTCCAGAGTCCTGCATCACACTTACTACAGAATACTAAAACCACATAAATAAAAGTAATAAAACAGTACTGACATGATTTACATTTCATGTGCCCTCATAAACTGGCCTCTCTAGGGGTGTAATACTCATACATATTTCAGTCTCCAAGTTCAACGGTTGTAAAATGCAAATTTCTATTTTACATCACATAATCTGTAACGCAAATGTTGCTGTCATATGTGTTGCATAAATCTAGTTTTAAGTTCGAACGTTCAGAAATAAGGGTCAGACGACAGTGTGTCTGTAGGCTTGCATCCTATGACTGATGTTGTGGGACATAGCTTTAAAAGAAAGAATGCCCTGATGGCACGACTCACTTAGTGATGGCTAGTTCAGAGAGCAGTCTCTGATTCTCTGCAAACATGGCCTCTTCATTTTGTTTACTTTGTGCCTGGAGGGCCTTCATCTGCAGGTACAATTTTTCATTCTCCTGCAAAGTAAAATCATTTAAACCAGTCAAGAGTTAAACAATGTCGCCAAAATGAATTGAACAATCAATCCAATACAAGAAAGAGACAGCTTCAAAATATTATGTGCTGAACCTAAATGTATAAAGTACATGAAAGAAAATGCATAAAGCACAAATTTACCCCATTAAAGCCACAGGATGAAAGAAGAGGTATTGTATGCATTATAAGGACTAGTGTTAAAAAGTGTATTCAGTAGCATAGTTTTTTTTTTTTTTTTTTTTTAATCTTCAGCTGGATGATTTTCAGTCCAGAAGTAAAGTTACTGTGTGTACTAAATCCACCCACACAATCCATTAAGCTGCACCTTAAACCAAATGTGCGCCAAGTGCTGAACTCTTAGAGCCCCAGCTGACAGACAAGCGTACCAGATGGTAGCCTTGAATTAGTGTCTCCTGCTCCTTCATCTCTTTCTCAATCAGTCTCAGTTTCTCATCTCTTCCTGGGTCTGAGGCTTCACCAAAACTCCATCTCTGCTTCTTGCTTGCTTCTTCTGCACTGCGCAACTGAAAGTCAAGCATTTTATGACGTACACAATACTGAATCATATACAACAAGCTCTAAGAGCAGACCGTTTTCAAAATTCCACTCCACAAATGCATCATTTTACTAGAAAGAAAATTCACTTCTGATTCAGGTGCTACATGTTAATCTTAACTTCTTTTATTGATGTAATTATGTAACTGTTATATCATGGTTTTAAAAAATAGCGACAATTACAAACATCTGTGCTTAGACCACCAAAACAATTCTGATGCAAAACTAACACTTTTAATTCATTATTAAACCACAGCGCTGTTGCATTCTTGAATCTGATTGGTTATAAAGGTATTGATTAATTTTCTACAAAAGCATGGCTGACAATAGCACTAGCTGCAATTCAGTTCATGGTTTATAATAATGTGCTTGTCCTGGTATGTTATTGTTTGTATAGTAACACCCACTTCACAGGGACTTGTATGCCAGACACTCCACATAATCTCAGTTTATAATAAATGGATTAAAAAAGGTGTTATTTAACACAGAAAAAATGATCATCATCAATATGGTGATGCTTCCTGTGCGGTGACATTTACATAACATTTATGGAAAGATGTTTTGTTTTATATCACATGGGACTCTCCAGGCAATCTGCAGTATCTCTGAAGCATTGACAAAGCTGCTTTTTCAGTCTCATTAACTTCAAGAGAGAGAGAGAGAGAGAAAAAAAAAAGAGAGAGTCCTTGAGAGGGAACAAATGTTTACAGCTGCTATAACATAAGTGATAACAGGAACTAACTTGTTTTCAAGATGTTCCTCAACATTAAACCTAACTATAACCAGATAAAAAAGTATAATGCATCATTTTTTAATTAATAAAAATTTAAAATTTGCCATTATTGGCAAATTGCTGTGGAAAGAAGAAGAAAGCACTTCGAGACATGCTGTCAAAAAAAACTAATGAACTTTAGAGTGGTAATCACACCACTTCATCATTAATTATTCTGTTATAACAGCATGCTCTGTTGTGTCCTTACTTAGCACAGGTTAGCAGCCATGTATCAGCCTTAGTCTGTCGCACTACCTTTCAGCCTGCCAGACAAGCTCATGAAGAGCTGAGAAATGGAGACTGAAGATTAATAAATAATAATAATAAAAAAAATCTTTTAGGCTTAGTCATCCAATCAGGGCTGTAAGAGAGGCTGTGTGCAGAGATGTCACGATCTAGATGAACAGACCCACTAAAAGCTTTGTGTTGTCTCATCCTGGAAGTACATCTTAGAAAACACTCTCAGGAACAGAAGACAACGACTTTCACAAATACAACCCCCAGTGGGTGAAATGAACACCATGGCAACCACTGAAACAAATCCAGCCCTTATTATGACCCTTCTTTTAAAACATAAATTCATCAGAGGAAACGAAAAGTCTGCTGAAAATGTGTAAAGACTGAGACAATATTAGATGCACTCCAAGCTGAGGCTATTCATAGACCGTTCTTTCTGGTTTTGCTAAACATAATTCCTACTGACTAAATATGAGACTGAAGAAGCACCTGAAGAATGCTAGTCCATCACACTGATGTTATAAAAAAAAAAAACAGGCCTTAATTTTTTTACAAGCCACCTTCACAGAGTAATTTTTGTCCACAATAGCTAAAATGACCAAAATGGACATGGTCAGGAAGAGTAACCAGAGTTTAAGTGCCTCCCTGTGGTTACGAAAGTCAGTACACTGATATAACGTGCAAGATCAGTTATAATTCCATTAATATGGATCACAAAAATATATGCAGTTTATACTGTACAATCAAGACATGACTGTAAATAATTTACTGCCAAGTACCTGTAAACAACTGATTCAAACTGAGAACTCATAATATCCATAAACGAATTATTAACCTTGCTCTGCAACATGTAATTCTCCTGCTTGAGAGCGCTGATCTCCTTGCTGTGCTCCTGCTGGAGCTGCTTCTCTCTGAGGAGAAATTCTCTCTCTTCCTGAGCCAGCTGCAGACGTATACGCTCCAGTGAGGAGTACTCCAGCATAAGGTCATGGCCTCTGGCAGCAGCTCCCTCTTTCTCTGTCGCCCTCTGTCACGTAAATGACGCAGAGGAGAAAACGCAGAGGAGAAAAGAGATGAAATGAGCACACTGGTGGAACAAAGATTTAATAAAAGTCTACACAAGCAGCTGTTTACTCACTTTGCTCTGATTTGTCTGTTGTGTGTTGCTGGCTGACTGGTCAGGACAGCCAGTGTTTGGACCATCTGCTTCTATTCGGTGTTGTAAAAAAGCAGCAATGGACTGTATTGAAGCAACAAGTTCATTGCTTACCTTCAACCCGGAGTCTGGACATACACAGACACATGGAGCGTATGGTTAAAAAAACAGAAAAGAAAAGAAAATATACACAAAAACTGTAGTAAAAAAATTGCTTTGTGATATTTTTGAACTTTGGCCAAATTTTTGACATCTAGTGGTTTGACATCAGGTTTACAATCCACAAGACTTCTATCACATAAAATACCCTAAAACAGTGGATGTAATAAAGGACCCAGACATTTGCACTCGGTGCACAAGCTTTATCTGCAGCTTTATCTGATTTATATAACATTTAATCACAGTATGTTAAAGAGTCACAGGTTTCAGACTCAAGGCCTGCAGGCTAAATATGAGCCACTGCCTCAATTTTAATTTCACAAACTTTTAGAACGTTATACACTACAATCCATCATTTTCACACTGGAGCCGTATTGCCTAAAATTTACAACAGCCGTGAAAGAGTGTATAACATCATCCTGCCAATTCACATTGCACATGTTCAACTATCACCAAAACATACGACAGTGTCCGCAAAACCTGAGAGATGGGGGTATGTGTAAAGTGTGGGGGAAGGAAGAGAGAGACCCAAAACAAACAACAGCTCAAAAGATGCTGCGGTACAAGCCTGGAAAAAGAAAGAGAAAAAAAAAAAAAAAAAAAAAAAAAAAAGAATGCAACAGTTTGCTGAGGTCAGTCGGTCACCAGCTTGATGGACTTAATGCAAGAACAGGATATGCAACCAAATATTAAGTGTTATTTACTTTACTTTACTATCTGTTATACTTTTTCCTCACATAAAAACTGGGTGGTCTGCCACCAAATGTGCCATGTTCCAAATTGTATAACACATCTAGATCAGGAAATGAAGGCTGAAATACTATCGTCTCATATTCATCTTTTGATATCAAATCCAAATGTCTTCAGTGTATAGCAAAAACAAAAGCAATGGCCATGCCGTACCAATTCTTTCCGAGGGGACTGTAAGTACAATGTAAATACAGGAACCTATAAATAATTTGCATCTACTGTGAATATTGAGCAGAGGGGTTAATACCTTTGACAATATGTGTTTGACTAAGAGAAGACATCCTTTTGGAGGTCTGGTTTCGACTCTTTCTTTGAGTCAGTGGAGATGGAGGTTTAGCTAAACTGTTGGGCCTGCTTGGCATGGAGGCTTTGGGTAACGGCTTGATGTCAGCTTTCTTATTCCTCACAGATGGGACTGAAGCTTTACCAGAGGCAACTGAATGAACCTGCATGAAAAGTTAACAACAAACCAGTCACAATTATCATTACTGTGATTATTACTATCACAGGAATGCAGGAGCATATGAAGAAAAAAAGCAACAATCTTAATGGCATTAATGGTGATCACCGCTTTCAGGCCATGGCACTGAGACTATATTTATTATAATTTTTGATGTCTGAGACACAGCCTGTGTCCTCACCTGAGACTTCTTGCCTCTGCCAGAGGCAACAGGAGGTACCTCAGAGAGGTTATCCTGCTCCTGCATGAGCCTTTTCACCTCTTCTGCGATGCTTCTGTGTCTGTGATGGGAAGGTGTTTGATATGACTCCATTGCTGCAGGGCCCTCATTAGCTGCTTCTCTGAGAGCCACAGGAGAGTGCTTTGCTTTAGTTCTTGTAGTGTGGCCCTCTGAATCCAACCCTTCAGCTTTCATGTCTATAGCCGCTTCACTAAAACAGAAACTGAGTCAACCTATCCATTCCTAAGAATCTCTGACACCACAGAGATGTGAAATGCTCCAGAGAGCTTACCTCAAGGCCTCAAGACACAAGCCAAAGGTGATTCCTGACTCTGGCCCAATAGCACGCATCAGTTCTTCAGCAGTGGGTAAATCTTCAACACAAACAAGACTATAAGTGATTGTGTTAGAGGAGCCTAGTGGTGGGTGGTGTACTGACAGAAATGAGACACCAGAACAAATTTCCAACTGGTAGATATTTCTGCAAACCACTTAGCATATTTTGCAGCGAGTGACAAACTGGGGCATGTTGAGATTGAAAACATGGATAGAGAAATGTAGTGTCTGGCCACAATTACCATGATTTTGAGAGCACATGCCCAAGTGTGAATTTGTCATAACCATAAATTATGCATCAAATTTACGCTACTACATAAATTGAATAGATCAGCTGTGCATCTCTCAAATCCATATGACATACAAGATGCAGACAAACAGCTGGCCTGGGAACAATTGGTTTGGAGTGATTCAGACTCTGGGTTACTGATCAGAAGGCCCAGGATTCAAGCCCCAGCACTGCCAAGCTGCCACTGTTGGGCTCTTGAGCAAGGCCCTTAACCCTATCTGCTCCAGGGGTGCCGTATCATGGCTGACCCTGCAATCTGACCCCAGCTTCTTAACAAGAAATGTGAAGAAAAGAATTTCACTGTGCTGTAATGCATACGTGACAAAAAGGCTTGTATGGATGACGTGATGTCTTGAATGACTGTCCACAAAATTTTTTTGTACATTTTTTCTCTTGTTTTTATTTATTCTCTTGTTTTAATTGTACATGTCAGTTAAAAACATGCCTTTGCTTATGTTTGTAAAAGGCTCCAGTGAATTTATATTTACCTATAAAGAGTAGTCATAAAATGTATCTATCACCAAAGTACTACCATTCAAAATTCAGTCTACATCGCACACTCCTTAGGAAGCCAATTTCAAGCCAATTGCTCATTATAAGCGGATCCCTGCAGACATTCCCTTACTGACCTGATTCTGTAGTGGAGGCGTGCTGTGTGGTTCTTTGCAAACATTCTGGAGTGGAGAAAGAAGAGGGACTCCTGCTATGCTCCTTCTCTCGCTCCTCACACTCTTCCACTGAGTGAGTGATCTGCTGGTAGGCCTCCTGCAGAGCCTCCATTTCACTCACCCCACTCTGACCATATGACACTCCTACAGAAAGTGACAGCAAATGAAACAGAAAAGAGAGAGAAAACATGAAAAGACACAAAAGTAAAGCAAATAGGCAAATTAATAAAACTAATTAAAATGATAATCATTAGCTTATCATAGTACGAGAGCATATTTTCTACCCATTAGTAATGTACACAGACCCGTGGTGCCTGGCCCTGCTGCCCGTGCTGTTCGGGAGTCAGGGTACTCCGTTTTCTCTTCCGCATCGCTCTGCAAAGTAGGCACTGGAGCTCCATCCGTGGAGTTCAAAGAGTCATGCAGTGACACTAGCAGAGGAGAAGTGTTTCAACGTGTGTAGCAAATACACACACAAGCACAGACACGCACAATGTAAATGACAATAACAATACATTTTAATGCCATTTTTTTTTTAAACACACCATTAATGCTTTTTCCTAATTTGTTCACGTCTGCAGTCCATCCTAGATTAACTGCTTGCACACCAGAACTTACGACTGAATGATGGAGAAAGCTATGACTTTTAAATAGACTACTGGATGTAGGTGAGTAACCTTAATTACCTCGAGGTTAAAGCCCATTATGTTGATGAAAACAGGAAACTGTGTTCACATGCTCTGATCGTAATGAAAACAGAAGCATCTCTATGCTGAAGCATGTTCTGACCATTTCATGGATTTTAGAATACATTGTACAGATAACCCAAGGAAATGATTGCAGCTGCCAGACAGCTGCCTTTGACTACCTGCTTTTCAATATGTACAGCCTATTACCAGGACAGTGAATTCCTAGAAACTGATGGGAATAACAAACAGTCAACAAATGCCACAGAACCACCACGGCAGCAAAATGTGTAAAGAAAATGTAAAAAATCTTTCTTTAGGATCAAATTTGTGGGATGGATGGATGAATGAATGGATGGATGCATAGACAGAAAGACATACAGTATTTAGCTATACAAAATAATGTGTTTGGCCATTATGAATTTCACTCATCTGAAAGCAATGTACATAATCACCTTTAGCCAGCATGCCACACCTTCCTGGCTTCTGCAACAGAGAAAAAAACAAAACAAAAAAAACACCAAAATTCCCTTACATAAAAGTCAATGCATAAAATTCACCAGAGGTGTCTTATTTACAGGATCTATGGGAAAATCTAGCAAAAAGATAAAGCGCTAGTTCCATGACAAAATGCAAAGATATGCACATTAAATTATTTACTCACCTTCTCTTCAGGTTCCTTATCGTTTGCCTCATCTTCAAAATCATCACTGTAAGCAGGGGATGCTGGTGTGGAAGCAGAGAGTTGGTCATTTACATTTTAAAATATACTTTTATCCTTTTAGAGTATTCTTTCACTACAGGCTGAAAGGGCCACTGCTCTCAACAAACAATCATTTGGTTTGCAATAAAAAGATGCTTAGTGTTTTCCTCAAGATGTGACAACTCAACATGGCTATTCAAATAAAGGCAGTGTCAGGGTGCATGTACATAAGAAACTTCCCTGCTCCTAGAATGCTGCATGTACAATATGTTTGTATGTGATGGGGTAAAATTAATACAACGGAGACTGGATGCTTGGGGACAAAATCTACATGGTAGGAAATAATAACTCAATAATAATAATAATAATAATAATAATAATAATAACAACAACAGCAACTCTCACCTGGGGTGTCTTTCACAGAACCCAAATCTCTTTCTCCATCTACACTTTGATTCTGCTTTGTCAAAGAGACCTCATCGTCCCTGAAACACACGCATGCACATACACACAAATGCATGAATATTTGCATTTATATGAAGGAAGACACGACTAATTCATAGTCCTATCATGTCACTGTTTTTTCTCCACTGTCTTTGCAGCACCTTTGAGGAGACATAAGACCAGGGCTGAAGGATTCCTGGTCTTTGTTCAGTCTTGAGTCTTCAGTCACAGACTTTTTGGCCAAAAAACTTGCATGGTCCTCTTCCTCATTCAAAGCTTGCAAGCCCAAAGCAGCAGCACTCTGTGCAGATCCGAATACCATTAGTGAATCTGTGCACCATCCAAAAAAAAAAAAAAAAAAGGGTCTGATTAATGCAAAAATCAGCAAATGATCGACTGTGTCAAACAGAACAATGATTAAGAGTGAAAGACCAACCCTCTGGTTCTAGACTGTCTCTGCTGAACATGACTGCCTCTCCTCTGGACTCATCATGAAAGCATCGCTCCTTCGCCTGATCTTCATCAACCTCCTGGATGGTTTGGGACTTCCTTAAGGATTTGCGGAAGGTCTTCCCAAGAGCTATCATTTCCACCAGTAACATAAAGGAATATCAGGTAACACATACCAAAAACGGAAAGACTTCTCTTAGCAAAACTAAGACTGGAACATGAATAGGTGCATTAGCTGCACTCCAGCATTGCACTTTACATATGAATTGAACAATCACATTCACATTTGAATTGTCATTCAAAGCCTCCTCATACATGGTATTGTTCAGCCACATTTCATTATAGCTAGTGGTTATAGAACTGCCTGGAGTATGACCAAGCAATTACTTGTTATACAATCTTCACATACCCAAAAAAAAAAAAAAAAAAAAAAAAAAAAAACCATACTGCAATTACAGGCATTAGAAAAACTTGATGAAGCAGCGTTTTCACTTAGCCCCTTCATTCCATCATTTTCCCAACTCAAAGTGAGTATAAGAATTATTTTTAGGATAGCCAAATGTCAAAAACTGTATTTTCTAAAAATCTTATAGAAAAGTTTATGAAAACGTGTTTTATTCTTGACCATAAATGTGACCAGTGGAGAGAGTCAAAACTTTAATCAGATGAGCATTTACCCCTATTTGCTCAAACATGATAAAACCATAGTTGAAGTTAAATATACTATAATTTTATTGCTTTAGCAAGAGTAATGAATGAAAAATATGAACGTACATGCCACAGTTTCAGACCTCCTAGTCACTGAAAACAATTGGCATCTAGAAATTGCATGTTATCCACTGCTCAGAATTGCTCCTCTCTTGTACACATCATCCAAATGTGGTAGCACGATATTATTAACATCATTAATTGTCCCTTTAAAAGAAGCAGGAAGCAAATTTCTCTGGTTGTATGACACGTTGTACCACCCACATGGAATTAGACAACATGTAATTTTTATCTCTAGTTTGATTTTCAGCAACAAATACAGCAACTCTTTGAGAGCTCTGTTTCCTTTGGGCAGCAGTGATGCTCAATCCTCAACCTTCATGATTAAGAGAATATTACAAAGGAAATATGATCAAGTCAAACTGCACAAGAGCTATTCATATAATGAGATGTTTCTTGACATTGTTGACAAGCTGATCTAATACACCACAAACATAATGAATGAACAAAGAAACTCCTGAGTACCAGACTCCCATTACTATGCAAGTGCCACTTAGTGCACCTGCACTTTAGACAGTCTGCCCGCCATCTATACATACATTTCGTCTTTTATGCACAAGGATCATTGCACATCACTTCACCACTACTATTTTCACATGGCAGGTTATTCTTCCTCTCCTGCTGTAACGGCCTCATCATATTTATCATATTCTTTATTACTTGTTTACTATATTATGTCTATGTATCTTGCTTTATGACCGAGGGTGCCCTCATGTCTGTGTTACCTTCTGGCACTCCCTTTTAGTTATGCTGTCATAGCTAGTCTTGTCAGAGTCCCTGCTTGCACTATACATTGTCCTTAACCATTACGTGACAATTAGCATAGACCTCCCGACCCCCCGACCTCGCTGCTGCTGAGGATGGCCCTACACGGACAGCCTAAAGATCACCATGAGATCACCCGGTGTCAATCACCCTGCATTTCACTACACATTCCACCGTGTATAACTCTATATGTGACAAATTAAACCTTTGAATCCTATCTCAGACATTACCATTGCTGCTGTTCCATGAATCACTTTTTCTGTTCTCTGTAGGAGGATTATCAGAGGCAGTCTCAGTGGAACTGTGGGAATTCTCAGTCATATCTGGTATTACACCACTTGACCCAGTGAGAGCTTCATCTTCTGAGGCACTTCTTCCTTCTGTATCACTGGACTTTTTGGAGGACTGAGCCTTTGGCTTTGATGTAATGTGTTCAGAGCTTCGCTGCCTATCTGTGCTGTGAGAGGGCTCTTCATTAAGCAGATGGATCTTGCCTTGATGTCTAACTTTGTCGAGTGCCTTGCTGCGGGGTTTAGGGATGGGCTTAGAGGAGACTAACGGTAAAATAAGGGCAAGAAATAACACAAGTTACAGAGCAAAATAAAATAAACTGATTGTTCATAGGACACCAAGAAATTTAAAAATGAGCATCGTGTTATTTTACAGGGAAGCTACAGGGAACAATGCTAGGATGCAAATGTGAAACAATGTAGTTATAATGTAAGCTATGTAGCAAGGGGGACTTCTGGTGATGCTTACTGGAAATATTTAGGGTTAATAAGAAATATGCTGCTGTACCCTGAAATGGACTCTGTCTCTGTCTCTGTCTGCTGTCCACGACATGCGTATCCACAGCATGGGTGTTTTTATTCTTGACAAATTTAAACTTACCGGCTTCATGTGGGTTAGCAAATAGGAGAAATGAGAAATCATCACAAAGAATTTGGTAAAAACGCACACAGAAAAGAGGTGGACAGAAAACTGATTTGTTAGTAAACACCAAAGACACAAAAAGCAGGGATGAGGATTTCATTAAGATACCCTGGAGTAATAAAAGATAATGAAATCTCACAATGAAGTACCCAACGGGAATACAACTTAACCTGGTTTCCTAGAATCATGGGAGCAGAGGGAAACATGGGATGACACACAGTGGGCCTCATTTTGCAAGATGAATATGAATGGATTTATTCATAAATTCATTCGTATCCAGATTGCAAAATAAAATCTTTCATAGGAACATATACACAAGAAATCCTGTAAGTTCTAAAAAAAACAAACAAAAAAAAACAAACAAAAACAAAAAACAAAACAAAACAAAAAAAAAAAACACTTTTGTGGCATATGAGAGCTCCTGAGTGCGTGTAAGTTTACGTATACGAAGATTTATGTAAACTTCCATTGATCGGCTTCAAATCACATAATTGGCATGGATTACTGCAATTTCATATGCAGATTATGCTGTTTAAAATTTATATAGCTTATTTATTTCTATTGCACAGAAAAATGGAATGAAAATGGCATTAATTAAAGAAATATTAAATCTGAAAATCACAGTTAAAGAAAACAAGTCAGCACAAATAAACCAATTAAACTAGTAAGACTTGTCACTCAATTAACGTGGTGTATAAAAGGATAACAGGATAGGTTGCTGCATGTAGAAAGGAATATTTACAGGCTGGTGTGATTTATTTATTCTTTTTTTTTTTTTTTTTTTTCTTCTCAGAGGATGAAAGCTGGTGTATAAATCTATAAATCGGATCTGCTTTGGTGCACGAGAGGCCTGAGAGACTTATTTCCGACAGTCACTGAGACACTTAGAACAGTTAAGCCTAGCAGATTCCCTGTGTGAGGTCTGTGGTATTCATGGTCACCTGGGTACAGTGTAGCTATTCACTTAATCTCCTGTCAAACCATTTTTTTTCACCTCACTTAATTTCACACCTAATTCAACCTTTCTGTAATTTGGCCCCATAGTTTGGCCTTTTCAGGTGCCTTTACACTGATAAATAATATTTTTTTAATTGGACAGAGATTAGGCAAAATAACTTCCACTTTTGCCTCTTAGAAATTTCTTTACTTACTTTAGTTATTTCATGCTTCCAGCTCGGTGAGCATTTGGAGCATTATGGAGTTTCGTGTTCATCACTAAATGCAAATCAGCTGTGGCATGCATGCACTTTATTAAAGCTGTGCACTGTCTAGTCTTAGTTCCAAAGGCTTGCCCAAGAGCTTGTGTAATCATGTCTTCCTTTTTCAGAGATGACCTGTGAACTAACTGGCGGCAGCCACAAAGGCGCATCATGTTGGCTGGGCTTTGTAGGAGATGCAGTGTTTCCCACACTTTGGCAACAGTCCCATTTAAAAAGGCATTTTATTTATTATCCCTACCAAGAAATCAGTGCATCTCATTGCCAAATGGGCTGTGAGATAAACACAGCTCAGGGTCAGGGGAAAGAGAGAGATGGAAAGTGAGAGTATGACTAAATGAAATAGTCATCATAATAAATTCTAATAAATTAACTGAGTGATTTCTTTCCAGATCACTAATTAATGTGTGGTTATGTTAGTACTGAAAAACTGTGGACTGGGGAGCCATTTAGCAAATGCACATGAATACCTCTTTAATTGAAATGTTTTTTTTTTTTTTTAATCATTTCCTACCCTGCACCGTTATTCCACAAATAAATGAATTATGAAAATATGAAAAAGGAATCCTGCTTCAAAAATATCTTTTATAAAAATGCCCATAATAATTTACAAATCAAGGCTCTTAACAGCCCAACAGTTTGGTGTTTGCTACCCTACAGGCAGATATAGCCTCAAGAGTCTGTAACTCAGTTACAGGCTTGGGTTTAGCTCATATCAACAGCTCATATCCTGACTGTTATGTCATAGTCAGGAAATTATTCATGTCTCTTCTTGTCCATTTGTGTGTCACACAATTCAATTTCTTAAAGACGAATTTGAACAGGTCTTAAAGCTTTTGCTTTGGGAGCAGCAGCAGTCTATAAAGAGAAAGACAGATGCATAAAAATGATCTTGCTTAATTTTTGAAAGTGAAGGCAACAACAAATCGATAAAGCAGTACTGTGCCCTATTTGTGTATAAATAGTCTTAGATTATCATTCAGAATGTAGCTTTGACCAATAAATAAAGGAAAGTGCTTACATGTTCATACAGTTTAAGAACAGAACTAGTTTAAATGCAATATCAAGTGGGCAAGGTTTTTGGTTTGGTATATTGTGTGACAACATCTTCGATCTCAATTTCACTGGCAAAATCAAGAAAACTAAAAGACTGCTACTTTCAGGGTTTTTTTTTTTGTGCTACCCACCCCCTAATTTTTCTGCACCCTTGCTTAATTTCTGGCGAATATTAAATGCTGAACATTAATAACATCAGTCAGCATCCTGCATCTGCCTCAAAATGTTAGTTCAACGTCAAACCTCACATTTATTTATTTATTAAGTTTAAATCTCCAGTCTGAATTATATCTAAACAATGTCGCTGAACCTACCTTTACTCTGAGACTCATCACTGTCCTCATCCTCTTGCCACCAAGGCACAGACCTCTGGCTTTTCTTCTCCTGTTGCTTTTGAGGTGCCTTTCCTAGGTTATCCAGAATGCTGGGGCGCTTAGAGCTGCTGCCCAAATCAACCGAGTCATCAGACACTGACTGTAAAGAATAACAGAACATAAACAGGTATAACAAAAGTATAGAATTATACACCCTCTCCTCCTTTAGTATGATGTTGCTGTCATATTTGTGTGGCGGTCTGGGAAAACCATTCGGTACGGCTAAATTCAGGAAAACAGCCAAAGATGAGGAAAACAGCTATATGTACACACATAATGTCGCCAGTTCACTGTCCTTCCTTGGACCACTTTTGGTAGGTACTAACCACTCCATACTAGGAACACCCCACAAGACCGGCTGTTTTGGAGATGCTCTGACCCAGTTGTCCTGCCATCACAATCCTTACACTTGCCCATTTTTCCTGCTTCCAACACATCAACTTCGAGAACTGACTGTTCACTTGCTGCCTAATATATCCCACCCCTTGACAGGTGCCACTGTACGAGATAATCAGTGTTATTCACTTCACCTTTCAGTGGTTTTAATGTTATTAATAGCTGATTCGATTTTCTCTACTTTAAGGAAACAAATATATGTTACAATCAGAATTTAGAGTTGAATTCATGTATCAATATCCATGTTCGAAGTAAAATAATGCCTATAATAGTTTACACAGGTAAGAGGGTTGTTATAAACCACAGAGAAAACATGTTTCCAAACAAGAACCATGCAAGTTCAAACACACACACACACACACACACACACACATACATACACACACCCCTCACCTCTTTCAAGAACTGTTCAAACTGTTGATCCAGCTCCTCTTGTGTCAGTCGGTAAGCCATTTCCAGAGCAGCTTAACAGGCTTCTACTGGACATATCCCTGAGCAGAAAAGTAAGTTAGCATAACTAACATCACTAACTAGCATAACCAGGCGTCCCACAGTACAGCCAGGTGTGTGTGACAGTTACCTGCTGCCTGACAGTGAGCTAGCTAGAAAACCCACAGCCTACAAGGATAGCCTAAATAAAACATACTCACGAGGAAATATGGTGTAGATACAACTTAGTTAGGGAAATGAACTGATTTGTTGCTTTACATACCACACACACACACACACACACACACACAAACAATGTAGTGCACTAGCAGGTGTGCGACAGTAAGTCAGTTAGGATATTAGCCCTAGTTACCTGCCTCATACATCAACAAACAGGACGCTCAAACCGCTAGCTAACACTGTGTTGTGTTTTTATCGCCTCTTAAAAACAAAACGTACCCAAATACAAAAAGTCGGACCATTCGAACAAGTTTAATATTGTTAATATTGTTCTTATGGCCGTTGTTGTTGTTGTTTTGTTACAGATTCCCGCGACAGTAACCGCGGAAAGATTACTTTTAAGCGCATTGGTTCTTCTTCTTCTTCTCTGTGAGCTCGAGCATCGAGCGCGCGTCGCCACCTGCTGTCCATCTGCGTCTTTGGCGGTTAAGCTTCGGAGACGGACAGAGAGCACGAGACGGGTCTGTCTGCGTCCTGCAAGATTACAAATCACGCCTATTTTACAAGGAACGCCCACTACAAGGAACGCCCACTGGCAGATCACACTACACAACATTCAGATGCCCACTACACAACATTCAGATGCCCACTACACAACATTCAGATGCCCACTACACAACATTCCCATGCCCACTACACAACATTCAGATGCCCACTACACAACATTCAGATGCCCACTACACAATATTCAGATGCCCACTACACAACATTCCCATGCCCACTACACAATACTCAGATGCCCACTACACAACATTCAGATGCCCACTACACAATATTCAGATGCCCACTACACAACATTCCCATGCCCACTACACAATACTCAGATGCCCACTACACAACATTCCCACACCCACTACACAACATTCCCACACCCACTACACAACATTCCCATGCCAACTACACAACATTCCCACACTTACACAACACTCCCACACCTACTCTCCCCCAAAACCCTAACCCTGTGTTTTACGTATTTTGTTGTGGGAGTAAATTGTAATATTTGCCATGCCTGTTAAGGGGTGTGGTTTGTAATCCTGACAGATGTTTTATGTATTTGCTGTGGGTGTAAATTGTAATAGACTCGGGGCACAAGGTGGGGGAAACCCTGGATGAGGTGCCAACCCATAGCAGGGCACAATCGCACACTATGGACAATTTGGAAATACCAATCAGCCTACAAAGCATGTCTTTGGACTGGGGGAGGAAACTGGAGTACCCGGAAGAAACCCCTGAAGCACAGAGAGACAATGCAAACTCGGCACACACAAGGCAGAGGCGGGAATTGAACCCCCAACCCTGGAGGTGGGAGGCCTTTGTGGTTTTGGTATTTCAAATCATTTGTTTGTATCAAACTCTGTCTGCATTTCAAATATTGTTACGGTTTAGTTAGCTGTTAATGTGCAGAAGTTTTGCTGTTTGCCGTCATGAGCGAACCATAATAATTGGACAATTAAACAGTGGTGACTGCTTCGTTATATTGAGCATTTAATCTTGCTCATTCAATGACAATTAGTCTTGCAAATCTATCTTTAACAGCTCTTAGGGCTCTCTTTGCATTTGGTTTTACTTACTGGAATAGTTTCGTTCAGTGTTTTGATGTTCATTACATTTTGAAAAACTACCATGTCTGTCTTTCTCATTATATTTGGTTGATCAGTGCAAATAGCCAGATTGTTTGGTGTGTGAGACTCAGTACAGTCATTAAACAGTATGGCTGATTAGCAGGCTCTATGGCAGCAATTTTCAACATGAACGCTTGTCCTCACAGCACTGTCCATCAACTCTACAAGCTTAGAGTGCTTATCTTTCAAGGAAATAACTCCAAATAGATAAGCAAATAGATAAGACCAGCAAAAAACAGATTTAATCTTGTCTTCAGCATTCTAAAGTGAATGAATGTAAATATATTATCTTATATTATATATGTATAAACCTGTATTAAATAACCTATGCTTTTTGCTGTGTGTTGTCAGGCACATTTATCACTGTTTGTGTTAATATGGCACCTGAGGCAGGAAAAGTCACACCCAAAGACAGCCAGTATGCCATCCTTCTAGAGAGCCGCTTTCCTAAACTCCCTCCTCGGCACATGCTCCTCGTCTCTACAGATACTGAATCTAGAACCATTAAGTGTTCTTTATTTGTCCCTCTGGATGATCCCTTTAAGGCTCTATGCAAAACCCTGTAACAGTGTTTCCTATTCAAAAAGCCTCCATGTAGAACTTATTTAGGTAGCAAAGAACCCTTAACTATTTGTACTTAACATCTTTTTATGCCAAATAACTTGCCAGTGCTTCAGTGTTTCCTCCTTGCTTGGTGTCCTCCTTGCTTAAACATGTGGTATTACATTTGTGTTAGTCCAAATACATTTACAATTACAATTATACAATTATGAGATATTTTATTATGTCCTTTTATTCTTAATAAACTATTTTGTTTACCATTTTCACTAAAAAATAAACTCGTTATTTTGCGCTTTTGCAGCAAACTAGATTTCTTAGTAACTAGAAACTGTTTGGCATTTCGGTGTACTTACCATCTTTTCACCCAAAATAATTACCCAATGCTTTGTAATTTGCAACACATACTCAGAGTCACTACCTAGAACATGGGAGACTAAAAAGAGAAGTGTTATCAGTGTGTGTGTGTGTGTGTGTGTGTGATTTCTGAGACCAGCTGACGATAATTCTTGAAAAAGAAAACAGGTTAGGACTGATCACCCTGTCAAAAACTTTTGTAATTACAGGCTCACACACATCCACCAAACCATATGCCAGCTTTAAAACTGAAGTTGAAAAATTAGCGTTTAATGTGACTTTGAAAAACTTCATTTAAAGAAGTCTTTTTTTTTTTTTTTTGACAGCTATAGTATATCTTATATGCCATCCAGTGGCCAGAAACTGTCATTACAAGTAAACCGTGTTAAATATGGAACTCAAACATGAAATAATTTAAAAATAGATTAATAATGTATTCACTTTAAAA
Source organism: Pangasius sanitwongsei (assembly GCA_037576675.1). NCBI lineage: Eukaryota > Metazoa > Chordata > Actinopteri > Siluriformes > Pangasiidae > Pangasius > Pangasius sanitwongsei. Next base: position 4,537,871 of record CM075003.1, on the reverse strand, counting down.
GTATTTTGTAGGGTTTGGTAAAAAAAAAAAAATGCATCCTGTGGATATTGCTGTGTAAAACTTCATTGCTTTAAGATATCTTCCTCAAATGTTTTATACGTTTTAAACAAGTTTATTGAACTGCATTTATAAAAAGAAAAGGGGAAGTTACATATGTTACTGTGGTTCCACAACTGAGTGAAGGAAACCCCCGGCATGATTTTCTTCTGAACTAGTGGAATTTTTCTGTTTTCTCATTTTCTTGCCAAGTACAAACAGCTGTCACAGTTGTCACCTCATGACCATGAGCCCACTTGAGTAGCCTATAAAATGAGGAGTTGAAGAAGCGGATTACAAGGCGCTCGGTAAAAGGGAAAATTTTTATTTTATTAGTTTGTGTGCATTCCCCACCCACAATATCTGCCATAGCTCATGGTTGCTGCTAGTGGCAGCACAATACCTGAAAAAGTTTGCCACCTCCTCAAGGAAGAACATCAGGCCCTAAGTCTTAATTTTATTTTATATTACCTTGCTTATCATATCCTAAAATCTGGGAGAAAATCTGATAGTGTTAGTATAATGCACTAGACTTAGCTGCAGGTTTATCATCCACATGCAGGAATGCTTTATTGACAGCCCCAAAACCCAATCCAAAACATGATCAGGCATAGAACCAGAGGATAATCCATCAAGTATTCAGAACAAAAGAACAGGCAAATAGTCTAGAATCATACAATGCTGTCATGGACAAACAAACTCAGAACTTTTGCAGCCGGAGAACTGGCATGACTGTGCAAGTTGATACTGAAATTCATGAGCTTACAGTATATACATGTAAGTGAACAGGAAATTGGATGTAGATGTAGCACTAGAATTCAGAAGAGTGCTACATGTGTTGGCTGGGAGGGTTAATATCCTGAACTGCTTTTATAGCCAGTCAGTCTCTGGTCCTTCCAATAGTAAATATATATTGTTGTTCCATCCAACTCTATATGAAATAACTGGCTGAGTGAGGTGGGGATAGTGATATGGCTCTCCCCTGCTTTCGCCCCTTCCTTTCCACCCAATAAAGCTCCTATACTTAATAAAGGCAGTGTCCTCTCCTATTGTCTTCATGTTGGGAGGCAGGGTGTAGACAGTGATAGTGGGACAGCCATGCCACAGCTTGCACACAGTCCTGTGACCCTGTGTCCCTCTGGAATCATATTCTTGCACGCCCCTGTTCATATTTTTTTCTCATGAGTGGGGGTGATGTTATGAGGGGCAGAAGGTTACTTCCATTACAGCTATATGTGCTTACACTGCACTGCCAAATAGCTTCCTGTTCTGACCTGCATAATTTAGATTTAAAGCCCACATGGGGTGATTACATTTCACAAGGATCTATTTTAATTCACCAGACACAGCACACTGAGCTTTGTGATTTGATAACTTGGCTGGTGTTATGAAATTGATGGCTCACTCAGAGTAAAGTCCTTTAACTACAGTTTATCTACTGAATTTCTGCCATTCTACTTCAGCATTAGTTGGGTTTATGTGTAGTCCTTATAGCCTCTCAGAGCATATAACCATAGTATTATCAAATTCTATTTTCAGAAGCAAAATGACAAAATGTGTGTTTGGTCAGCATCCATAAGTGAAAAGTTTACTTCAAATAAATGTCACTGCCTTGACCCTGACCTGGAGATTTGAATGTGTGCTGTGGATCAGACCAGTTTTTTCAGCATGGCACTATAGGGGCTAAGCTATTACAGATATAAAAGAAAAAGAAAAATACATTGTACAGTGTGAAAAAAAAAAACATTTTACATACACTTTTCATGTGAACACTGGCATCCTTAATGAAAATAAACAGAACATCATCCTTGACATCTTTTATTTTTATCTGTGAACAGTATGATCCTTCACTATAGCTACAAAGTAATGATGATAAATCCATATCATGTTAGCACTTTTGTCAATATAACTCAATTAATTTAGAAGAATGAGCAACCAAAATGTGGTTGTTTTGCACAGGCCAGAGACATATTAAGAAGTAAAGATGAAAAATGATGAGACAAAAGTGACAAATGTGAGAAGAAATGAGACCTATCAGACATCGAGTCTAGCCATGATTCTGGAAGTCTTCACTTTTACTCACACTCTTCTGATCAGTTACCTCTGTGTGCTGAAACACTTTGGTGGAAGACACTAAAGCCTGGCAGCCCCCATCCATCATCTGCTCCCTGGGCTTGTTGCCACAGGCCTGCCACTGTCACACTGAGGACCAGACGGGGCTATTTATGAGAAGAAAACCCATCTGTAAGCCGCTCTGATATGCCTATCTCTCACTTTACAGAGATAAATCACATGCACCTGTAGTGTGTGACTTGTAAGTAAGTGTCTCTGCCATGGGATATTGTTCTACACTAGTGAGAAAATGTTTTGTTGTCCAACATAAAATTGTATTTGTATAGCTTATTTTTAAATTTAAAATAATAGGGAAAAATATATTACAGAGACAATAGTTAGGTCATTTTCACATTTTAGTGTTAAGGGTGAAATAAAGGTCATTGGGTGTTGTTCATAGATATGGATGGGGTGAGCAAGTAATAAATTCCTTAGCTAGCCCACTAGGCAAGTAAAAGCTCCAGTGTTGTTGCCCAGTGCCATGTTTCGGTTGCTTGGAAACTGACTAGGCTGAAATGTGGTAGCTAATGTAATAATAACATATAGTGAGCTGGTTTGCTAGTTAATAGTTAGCAGTAATACAAGGAAATGAATGAATACATGATTATTATCCTCTTCTAACAAAGTTTCTAATCTTGCACATTATGTTTGCACCTTCAACAAAAAATCATGTTGTTGGTCAACATCCTGGCTATTATTATTATTATTATTATTATTATTATTATTATTATTGTCTGGCTCAAGTAGTCTGGGTATTTCTTTTTCTTGTGGTTACACTGATCCACTGGGAAACTTTGAATAAAAAAACTAATAGCCCAGACAAGACAATGGGGTTAGTGATCTGTCCACCCCAATGAAGCATGGTGATTTTATAGTCTCTCCATCTAATGTAACTCACCTGCGCACACACCTGCCACACCTGCTAATAGGATCCCCAAACATGTAAAGGAATTTTTGTTTCTATTTGCAAAACAATCTGCTTATCGGACTGGCTCATATGTCTTTTTTTTTTTTTTTAACAATAAATGTTAATCTTTATTATATTGATATTAAATTAGAGATCTGACATCCACTAATCAGTAATGAACACAATGTCAGTGTTAAGAGTAAAGCTTTAAACGTGATGGCTACTCAATGAAAGGAAAGAAAATTAAGCTCTCAGTGAAAGGAAACGATAAGTCGGGACCAAAACCTTCTGTAGCTATTCAGTATATCTCCCAGTCTGGATTGTACATGATCATGCTCAAGGCTTCTGTTTTCTTATTTGGGCATATTGAGGCCATTAATAGTGCTATGGAGCCAGGAAACTAAAATGTTTCAGGCAAGATAAGGAGAGAAGTATTCATTAAATAGAAAACAAAATTTGGGTTAGAATGATTACCATTATGTGAATATACGAGTAATCTCTGAGTCTTGATCTGCTAACATACAATTTAATATAATTACTTAGTGGTATTAGAGGACTATTATTAAAATCCCAAGTGAGTGAGCAGGGTCAGAATGATGTAATGAACATAAGACCCCAGCCTGAATTAATGTCCAAGAGCAGTACGCTTCACTTAGAACTTTGTATAAAGTATTAATCCAATTTGAATACAAATGAGCTACATAAAATATTAAAAATAATATAAATATTTAATACAAGCCCTTTACTGCAGGCAGATATTTATTAGCATACAGCACAGCTTTTAATGGGCTTTTCTCTAGTACCACACCACAGTTAGTAGGGGCAAAATCTTTTCTATAAACTTTCAGCCTCTCTCTGTATCACCTTCCATCAATGCCATTTGATATCAATCTAGCAGTTTTTGCACTCTTAAGTGAGCAGACCGAAGCTGAAAGTGAATACTGATTTAAAGCTGAGTTGAGAGTTGAGCTGAGTCGAGTGTGTCCTAAAATAGACCACATAAACATCTGCACAGCTACACACTGAAAATGGCATTGGCAATTATATGCCAGTCCTCTAACCTATTAATGATATGGTTCTTATGGTGGCAGGAGTCTTAGTAGATATAACACACTGCATGAAACTGTTATGTGAACAGGACAAATTTAATCCTCAGTTCTTTTTAAGTTGATCTAAATGGCTCTATAGATACTTTGTCCTTCCTTGCACTTTATTTTTAGGAAGTTATAAATCTCAGCTGACAGAGATGATGATCATATGAAGAAGTCAAGCAAGCTTTTGATTTCTGTGGCAAAGAAAATCTGTCACCGTAATGTCACTACATATTTAGCGTCATGCTGAGTTATTCAGAATTTATTCTGGATTCAGATGGTTAAATGATCCCAGACACAGACTATAAGCTTTCGAATTTTTAATGTATGTTTTTTTTATTAGAGCTAATAGTGTTCATCACTAGGGGGCACTAGTACATTGTTCTACAGACAGAGCAAATATCCACCACAGCTTCCCAGCACAGCTCAGTGAGGGACAGCATGAACAGACTAGGGGGCTACATGTGCACAGGAGGAGGGAGACTCCAGGTTTACACAGTAACTCTGAAGAAGAGAGAAGAGGAGGAGGAGAAGAAGGAGGAGAAGGAGGAGGAGGAGGGGTGCTGGCACACTTCTCTTTAGATGTGAGGAAGAGAAGCACATTAATCATCCAGAGACATCTGTTCATATGCTGCTTTACAACTCTGTCAGAGCTCTCTTGACTCGCCTGTATAGCTTCATGCAATGAGAAAAAAGATGAGTAAAGACAAGAAAGTGACTGCATCGGTTTTAGACAACACAAATAAAACACCGAATCCTTGATCTAAACAGATCGGCACATTTTCATGCGGAAAAAAAAGTGATATTTTTCCTTGGGATAAAATAGAAATATGTTGGTGTGATAATCCACATGTGTGTCATTGTCACACACGGGAAATATTAGGCAGCTGAATAATTAGTATCCTACATATATATATATATATATATATATATATATATATATATATATATATATATATATAGGTATTAATAAAATTCTTCCCAAATAAAGCCCCATTCATATTATGTGCTTAACATATCCTTTTAAAAATACTGTATTGCCATTAATTTTTATGTGAAGTTGTATTTTTTTTTTAATTTTATTTTTAGTTTTTCCCCATTTTCTCCCCAATTTGGTCACCTGCCAATTCCCAACCACAAGCCAGCTCTCCCCATCATCATACAGCAACTACCATCTGGGGAGGGTGAAGGCTAACACATGCTTTCTGTCCTCTTCCACATACATGAGCTGACACACGCTCACAATTGCCCATGTTGCTGTGATTGACAGGAGAGAGAGAGTATACCATCCCTCCCACACAGACAGCACGGCAGTTTTCCTCCCCTGGTTCCCAGCCGCAGATGACTGTAGCATTGTTGTTATGTGAACTCACAATCTCTCAACGATCGGGCGAACGCTTTTCAGTTGCACTGCTTGGGAGCCCCAAAGGCTGTGTTTTATTGTCCTTATATGTCTTTGTGCCACTATTACTTGTATCTAAGACTTGTACTGGATTTTATTGTTTGGGGAAGTAACTTTGTCAAAATAAAATGGAATACACCAAGGTTTTCTGTAAGCCTTTAACTATTTTGATTTATGTGACTTCCATGAATTCAGTGTATTTGTCGGTGCTTGAGCAATGCCTGCAACAGGTGACCCCTTATTCCCACATCACAGTTTCTTTTTTTTCTTAGGCATGCTGGCAATTCCTATTGCACAGAGATTATATCATTACATGCTTAGTTACGAACAAGCAGGAAGTGCTGTAATTACTGGGTAACATCTCTCATGTTTGGGTTATAATACGCATAATTACACAGATGAAGCTACAATGGAGCACTTTTAAATTTACTGCAAAAAATATTTTATTATAAATATCCTTTATCTAGTAATAATATATGCAGCTTCAGCAATTCTATGCCAAATCAAACCACAGCTTGATCTAATAATAAATATTTGACAATATTTTAAGGTAAAACATTAATGGCAACCCTTAGTAAAGGGTTTAAACAAATTAATCATTAATCCTATACAGTACTGTACTTCTTTTTGTGTGTAAACCCCTTTTGCAGAATATGGTTATTTTATTATTTTATGAAAATAACAATGATGAACAGTGATAATTATTGATAAATAACACAAATTCTTTATGCTGCTATTTCTTGTAACTTCAGTAACTGCTTCTGGATCTTATCACAGGAACACTGTGCATGAGGCAGGAACACACACTGGATGGGATGTCAGGGCACCAAGCACACACACTCATTCCCACACTCACAATTCACAACTAGAGGCATTTTTATCATAACCAATCCATCTCCTTACATGTTTTTTGGGAGGTAGGAGGAACTGTACAAAACTTCACACAGACAGCAGACAATAACCCAAACTCAGGACTGAGCCATGGACCCTGGAGCTGTGATTGGCAACACTACCCACCACACCACTGTGCCTTTCCCATGTACATATTTACATAGTTTTTGCTTTCTTTGATAATTTAAGCTTCTTTGTGTGTACTTTACTTCTCCTTTTTCCTGATAATCTGTCTTATTTTAAAAAAAAATGAAACATGATCATAATCACTTCTTAGTGGGACTCGACTAATATAAGTGCTTGATAAAGGACTTAAATGAAGTAGAACATCTATAATTTCTAGAAATATAGAATGTGAAGTTTTAAGAATTTGTTTTGTATTCATTGTAATATACAATGTATTCATTGTAATATATATATATATATATGCTTGTAGTTTGTGCAAGACAAAGACAAGACAGAGGAAGTGAAAGTGAGAAATTACTAAATATAGGTAAGCAGATGTGATATTGAGAACTGAAAGTTGGCTCAGTCATAATGATTGTAGACAGAAACCAACATCTTACATGTCAGACTGTGAAACAATCAAAGTCAAACAATTGATGACAAATTATGGAGGTGGGAAGTGGGAAGTGGTAGCTCAGTGGTTAAGCCATTGGATCCCTAATTGCAAAGTTGAGAGTTCAAATCCCTCAACTGCTTAGTTGTATAATTGAGATAATTGTAAGTCCTTCTGGATAAGGGCGTCTGCCAAATGCCATAAATGTTAATTAAGAGAATACTTCTAAATCTCACCAGACATTCATTGTTAATTGGTTTTGAATGAAACGCTTTCTAAATTATTTATTTATTATTTATTTTCTAAATACAGGGAAATTTGTCAAAATGATGATTTGTGGTAATTGATCATTTGGTACAGATGAGCTAGATAGAGATTCAGTTTAATATAAACTAGAGTATTTATTTTATACTAAATAGACAACCAAAAGAAAACATTCTCTTTTAATATTTTATACAAAACATTCTAGAAAACATTATTATGCACATTTCTTTATGTGACAACTACTGTTGTCTTAAGTCAGTGATAAGAGGCGAACCAACAATATACGTCTTTTTATAGTGCTCTGATATGAACACCTCCTCTATTTTGTTCTTGTTTTTATTATACTTCACAATGACTCTGTCCATGTTGCTCTTTGGGTCATGTGGATTATAATATTTCCTGACTTCATAGGGTAGATCATTGGCATGTTTGTAATTAAGGTTTCCTATGGTGAAGTAGCCATATGTCTTCTTATCCTTCAGCCTGGGTAGGAGAAAACAAGGCCCCGTGTTCTTGAACTCATGGAAACCGTATTCACCTTTCACGGGGTCGCAGAGAGACACCATGTTGTTGTCAATACAGTTTTGAACATACCACACAAGCAGTGCGAGTCCATGTCTTGGAGGTGGTCTGCCAAAACCTGTCTCCTTCAGCTCCTCCACAGAGTTTAATATCCTCAAAGAGGAAAAAATCACTGCAGCCACCAATAGGACAAATCCAAGGAAGTTACAACGGGTCATCTTGTCAGTCTATTTAGAAAAAAATAGCATGTTAAAATGCTCAGAATTGTGACTTACCAGCTTGAAGTAAGAATTATATTACAGAGAGCAAAAATGTTGATAATGATATATATGTTAGACAAAGTCTATAATTTGCAAGCTTCTATTTAGTTTATTTAAGTATTTTTTCTTCTGGCATATAGGCCAATTTTATACAGACACAACAGTTAAATTTTGACACATTGCTGGCACATTAAATTGATGTAATTAACTAGTGTCTCTGTGATATTAAGCTACTTGCATCTCATCTAGCTGTCTCCAAACACTGTCGACATTTGACACCAGAGAACTAAATTGAATTCCGTAAATAAGAAAAATTAGCATGTAATAGCAGTCTATTTGCTCATAAATGGTTTGTCTGTCTTACCTTAGTGATTTGGCAGGCTAGTTGAAAAGAGTGTTAAATGAGTGTCAGGGATTCGTCAGCGAGCAGGATCTGTTAGATGTGCAGGCACGGTGTGTGAAAGCAATCACGTTCCGTCCACATGTATTTCCTCGCCACTACACAGGATGTGGTGCAATCTGTGAGGTTTTTCTTCTCTTTGCGTTTCTTTTAGTTTCAGGTAATACAGTATGATCTTGCTGACTAAAATTGAATGTATTCATACAGAATTAGACCTTGATCCCTTCCTAAATTCCATTTTACCTCTTGTCCACTCTATCTCAATCTCCCTTCAATCTCAGAACATCCACCCTAACCTCCGTTTAAACCCCTCAGTGACTAAACTTGACTTGGGCGTTGGAAGATCTTTAGGTTACTTCATAAAAATGTTTAACAAAATGACATTTGGTACGATGGTTGAAATCAGTCCCTTAGTGGCCGTCATATTCTGTTTACATTTTGTTTGCAACAAGGTACTGTCACCAGTCATGTGTCAGGTCAACTGCATCCATGAACTCAGTTTCTCCAGAACACACCGCGGCCTACAGACATGGCCATCCCGGACTACACTTCCCAGAATCCATCACCTCTAACATGCTCTCAATCCCCAGACTTTTGATTACCCTCACATGTTTATAAAGGACTCTCACTCACAAACACATTGCGAAGTAACACTCAGTTGTACTAACTCTGAACTTGCCAAGTCTTTTGATCACGTATCTGGTTTTTTTGACTCCAATTGTTTCCTGGTTTCTGTACTTTTTTGCTACATTTTGCTGTTTGCTGATCACCTGACCTTTGTCTGTTTTTTGACTTTGAACTTGCCTTACTTCCTGAATTTATCCGCCAATTGTTTATTAAACTGCTTGATCTGCATTTGCATCCATCTCAGCCTCTCCCTTCTGACATCATGGAGGAACATAGCAGAGAGGCTAACATTAGCAAAGTCAGAGCACCCTGATTTATATGATATATGGAAGCCTACAGGGACATAATTAAGAAACATATTATGTTGGAGGAAAGTTAGTGAGGGATTGGGTTTGTCAGGTGCTTATTTATTTTTTTGATAGGTTTGACAGGATGGTAGCTAGCTGCAGAGAATCTAAGCTACATGTACTGTATCTCTAACCAGCATAAATAGGGCAAGAGCTCACGGATGTTCCACAACATGAATAAATGTTACTATAAATGGGTAAATGTACAATGTGTCATTTTTAAATACTATTAAATAAATACTTAAATAATATATAATACTTTCGGACATGCTGTTATTGGAAAATATTGGAAAAGTGTATATATATATATATATATATATATATAAGGGAGAGGAAAAAAAAGTGGGTCAGATGCCACTCAATAACGTCCCTAGTTTTTTTTTTTATTTTTTAAATCATATAATGTCTTTTCTCATTCCCTTTATCACATCACATTGACCACCTCTGGTTATATGGAGGAGGCCAGGAGAGAAATGAATGGAGGACAGATGAAGAAGAGTGGAAACAGAAATGGGAGTAGAAAGTATGAGGGAGGAAAGACATACAGGAGAGGAAGTGGGAGATGGAATAGACAGAGTGTAGTGATGATGAAAAAGCAGATGATCAGAGAGACAGGCTGTCAGTTAGAGGATGTGGATGGAAATGCCTTGGAAGGAGAGGAGAGTTCCATATATAGAAAAAGAGAGGGAGCAACAGCAAGCTTTTGAGTAGCCACAAGCATGGCATAGAAGGGTGAATTCCACTCTACTGTCTTCATTTGAGAGAGTTATTGATGCGATTGATTCTGTCTCAACTGCGGCATCTACTCAAACCCTCGCTGTGCCAGACAAACAGTTCCTAGAAAGAGTGCTTCCCTGAAGAAGATGGATTCTCAATGCAGGGAGCATACAAAGCTGAAGATAAACCAGCTCATTTTGGAGGCACAGTATAACCATACATGTTTCCATATCTCTATTAGTATTAATGTTAGTACTTTTTGATGTTGTTGAAATAACGGTATTGACTGATCACTACAGCAGTGATAGCACTTTTTCAATTCTCTTGCTTATAGAAATTTTCCAGTGGATGCCCTTTCCTACTGGTCTTCTAGACTGCTCTCTTCTTTGCCCATATGCATACAGATTTTCATACATACAGATACCTCTGATACCTACTAATACCTAACGCATATGCTCAAGTTTATACATTTTCACTGACTCCACAAGATACTGATATTATACCACTTCTAAAACAGCACAAATCACAGACATGCTTTTTCTAATAAAGCTTTGGATTCTGTAGCATTAAGACCATTAACACAAAATTGATTTATATTCCGTGATGTGTGATTTAACTCATTATCTTACCTTCCAGTTCAGTTTATTCACCTATAGTCATTGTTTATAGTTTTGTTTAAACCCATCCTGTTGTAGGCACAACATAGTGACTTCAAACTATGCTCACAGAGGTATAAAATGATGGTAACCCCAAAGTTTCAGGGGCGATCCAGACAAACATTACCATCTGATCTCTCTCTGATGCAATTGCATCTCCATCCCCTGTCCCACACTGTCCGATCACTTCACTGACTCTGTAAGACCTCTCCATTTTTACTTATTACTTACGATTTACTTGTATATTTTGGATAATAAACTTTTGTAATTGTGTTATTCTTGTAGTACTCAATTCTTCTTAAATGATTTGCATGAGTGCCCAGAGAGTAATGAACAATGTGTATGATGAATGTTATAGATTAAGTGGTATGTTAGACAAGTTTGAATTAAGCCTTTGACAAGCAAATATAAAAGGCTGTTACATGCAAGTTGAAACTAAAACTCTGACAGGTAATATAAAGGCCTTGCTTTGAAGTTAAACAGTAAAGGCCAGCTGAATAATGGCTTACTACATAGAAAAAGCCTTTGACACTCTAACATCAAATTCTGAAGAAAAATAGGTGTATGGGTATACTGTATGTTAAATATATAATTGAACATACAGTAAAATATCAGCTGAAGTCAGTTACAGGAAATATTTTAAACTGGAATCAGATAAGTGTCAGATACTATTTCAGATATTTACATAATAAAATTAATAGATGCATTTAACCTTTGTCTGCACCAATTTACATAATTGGTTTTAGGATAGCAGGGAATTAAGTCCTACAATTTTGACTTATTTGTACAATTCCTCGGGTTTTCTGTTTACATTTTCTGTTTCTTACTAAATTATGTCATTTTGTTAAAGCTATGTATAAATTAACTATTGGATTGTTGACTAAATATTGAAGCTAGACCTAGTTTTCTATCATAACATATTATTAATTAGAGATACAGCTTTGAGATATGGGACAAAAGTGTGTGACACTTTTGCTTTTTTTTTTTTATTTCGTATACTTCTAGTACATACAGTGTATGCACTTCAAATTTACACACAAAATGTATGACTTTGTACTTACTGTATAAATATGAAAAAAAAGAATGCATTCAGAAGAATAACAAAAAATATATTTAAAAAAATAAAATTGATAGGGAAAAAACAGTCACCACAAATGAACAACATTAGCCCTTTTTTTTTGTTTTAGAGCTGTTGTTGGCAGTTACAGTGTCGAGATGTCTATGCTAATTAGGTTTTTGCAGCATTGTGGTTCAATTCCGGCCCATTCCTCTTGGCAAATCGTCTTCAATTCCCCAAGGCTATGAAAATCCTTCATAAATTTTAAGTGGGATTCAAATCAGGAGATTGGCTAGGCCATGCAAGGACTTCTTGAATTATTTTGGCTCTATGTTTGGGGTTGTGTGTTGTTGAAATATCCATCTTCTCCCAAGAAACTTCTCACCAGTGAGATTAAATTCTCCTCTGATATGATCCAATATATCGCTCCGTTCATGTTTCCTTTAATGACGTGTAATGCCCCAATACTGCTTGCAGAAAAGCAACCCCATATGATGATGCTCCCTCCTCTGAGGGAGAATTCTGATTTGTCTTAATGCTTTTACTCTCTGTGCTTCTTTATTAGCAGAGGAGTTTTCTGTGGGGCGTAGGAACGGATATGATTGCAGTGCAGTTCATTGCTTGTTGTTCTCTGTGTAACTGTTGTTCCTGCTGCTTTCAGGTCATCCTGCAACTCTTTTCAAGTGACTGCTGGCCTCGCCCATACCTTACTTACCATTAATCTGAGAGCATGTTGTGAAGTCTTGTGTGGCACAGATGTCCAGAGATGATTAGTTGTGGTTCCACCTTTCCACCTGCATATTATCAAACCGATTACAATATATTGTCCAAATACTTTTATCACTATACATTTTTTTAGACATATCTTTGTTTACGCTTATGAGTACCAAGCCAAAAGAAATTATGTGTGTAAATTTGGAGTGGATATATGCACTGGACGTATATCAAATAAATTAAAAAAAAAAAAACATAAGTGTCAGGATACTTATTTACCCTCACTTTACAATTGTTAATTTTAATCAAATATTAGAACATTAGACAAAATATTAGACCATAACTCATTTTTGATGCTAGACAGAACCTTATAATTCTGAGGTCATGAGGTGTTGGCAAGGGAACACAAAGTAAATCACACATTTGATTTATGTGTGAAAAAACTTTTGTGAAATTCTGGGTGGTCGATAAAAAGACTTCTGGTCTGTAATCAGGACTACTGCTTGAGACGCTGCCATGATTCCCAGAGGAAAAATAATTGGTGATGACCTCTTTCAAGAGGACAGCCTACATGGTGGCATTGTTGGCACCATGCTGTGTGATGCTCCGCACGTTGCTGGTTTGCTTCTCAAACCGCTGAGGGGTATGTCTCTGGGATTCTTCACAGAAAACCACAAAAGTAGACTTCATAGACTTCCACACTGACTGAAGATGCATCCTGAACTGTGACTGATTTCATGCCTAAACAAATAAATGATAATACAATGAAATTTTAAGTATAATAGTGCCACAATCATATGCATAAAGCTAATGCCTTGCATCCAATTTATTTCTAGCCACTGTGCAGAACGTCAGTCCTGGAGGGCTGGAGTTGAGTGGACTTTAGTGAGTTTACTGTTCAAACAAGATGTCTTTGAGCAAGGAAATCATCAGATTTAACTGGCCTTTCAGGACTGTAATTTTGCAGCCTACATTATTCTTGTATGGGCTGACAATGTATACTCAGAATATTTATGTCCTTGCTGAAAAGCTATGTGATTCAATTATACTCAGAACATTTTTTGTTGAAAAAAAAATGTCGGTCGCTTGTCACAGAGTCCAGCAAAAACATTTTCCTGTAAGGATGTAAAGACAGGTTAGCTGAAGTAGTCTAACAAATCAAGTGCAGCAGTTTTAACCCTTGTGCGGCCCTTACCTTTTGCCCCCATTGGGTGTCTTCGCCAGGTCAAGCTGAACCAGGCCATAACTGGGGCTTTAAAACAACACAGACATGAAAAAATTACACAATTACAGTGTATATATGGTCTCTAATTCCCTTACAAACAATAATGATGACAAATCTGTTTAATATTTGAAATGTCTCTCTGCTAGATCACTTTTAACAATGAAAATCATCTGTTTTTGTATGATATAAGCAATGAATCAACATAATCAACACACTTCTAGAATAAATCATGTTTTTCTTGTAAAATATAACTGAAACACGGTTTTCATGACTGTTGATAACTACTGTGTTTAACTGCTACTCAGATTTTTAATGCCTATCTTCTTTTATTCAAAGTAGTATTGGCTATGATGAAACAAATGTCAGCTATAAAGAACAAATAGAAAACACACAAAATCACATTTGCTTTTTTTTATGCTTACACAAAAATGAATCACATCCTTCTGAAATAACATTGGATAATACAGAACAGTGTGTGTGCATTCATGCCTATAGTAGAGGAACTAGTATAATGAACTTGAGTACTAGAAAAACAAACACAATTGTTGAATGTATAGTGTTGTGACCAAACTCCAAGAAAAACTCACACACAAAACTGCACACACACACACACACACACACACACACACACACACACCAATAACAAAAAAAAAGACACTCACACTCACTTTAGGCACAGGAAGAGATGGCTGTCTGGGATGTGCAGTTTGGGATTACAGGAGCCTCCTCCTTAATCCTTCACACCATGACTGCAGAAGCTCAGGACCTTGGGACTTGTTCTCTTCTCTGGATATGAGGGGTCACAAGTGCCTTACCTTGTGTCTTTGTCATGAACTCATGTTTTAGATTTATATTTACTATGACCTATCTGTTTTCAAGTCCTCTTTTCAACCATTTATTACTCTCAGGTCAGAGAGCAATTTTTTTTTTCTTGTACACATTCCTCACTGAAAATAAGCCAAAGCCATAGAGTTTCAGGTAGAAAAAAAAATATTTGCTCTATATTTTTTCTTTTAGTTAAAATGATGAATGGTTAAATCTGCACGCCGGCGGCTCCCTTTCCTACGGAAGCTCAAAAGCTTTGGTCTCCCTCCCAATGTCCTTACAAACTTCTACAGATGTACCATTGAGAGCATCCTGACGGGGTGCCTTACTGTATGGTACGGCAGCTGCTCACTCCTCGACCGCAAGGCCCTTCAGAGAGTTGTGAGAACAGCTGAAGGTATCATTGGGAACAAACTTCCATCCCTTCAGGACATCTTTCATCTGCGATGTCTGAGGAAGGCCCGAAAAATCACAACTGACCCTAGTCACCCAGCACACAGTCTGTTTATCAAACTGCCATCAGGCAGGCGATACCGGAGTATTCAGTCCACCTCATCCTTGCACCTACGCACCTTTACTTTTTATTGTTATCATATTATGTTGTGAATCTGTTAGTAATCATTATTCTACATTTATATCTCTTAAATTTCTGTCTTGATTGCCCGTTTATTATGTATTTCTGTTGTTACTATTGTACTGCTCTAGACTGCCTAAGCCTCACAAAAAGCATTTCAATGTACATTGTCACTGACACTTGTATATTTGACAAATAAACTTGAAACTTGAAACCTGAACTTGACCTGAGGGCTGCACAAGGGTTAATTCCAGCAGAACTGATGCTGCTCAAGGAACTGCAGCTGTTAAAAAGCAAGGCACAGCATTGATTAGCTACAGATTGAACTACATTTTTATTATAATCGATTTGCATAGAACAAAATCTAATTGTGGATACACTGTGGATCATATCATATTATCACATTATGTATGTACTGCTACAAACTGTTTTAAACATCCTATTTGTAATGAATAAAATATTCAACTCCCATTCCTCTTTTCTCATGCTCTGCTGTACACATAGGGATGTGTACTGAGGGCAAGAGAAAGAGCATCTGTTCAGTCCCTGCACACTGATTCTCTAAACCCATGAACATGGCTTTTCTCTCTGCTGTCAGCTCATTCCAACCCTCAACATCATATCAAAGCCTTGCTACTTCATTAAAAAATGAATTAGACTTTTAAATGATCCCTGTGCTGCAAACAAGCTAGGCACCGAGGCGGAGGAAGGTGGAGTGCAGAGACAGAAACACAGACAGGCATTAGCATTTCATTTGCAATGATTTAATGTCAAATTATTCAGTTCAATTTTGCAGCCATTATTAATTTATTTCCTCATCTCACAGCTTACATTGACTTACTGGCTTAGTTAAATCTACACTGCCACTGTTTGGTGGTTTCTTTAATTTCTCTGACATATGCAAACAGTGCTGTAGTGTCACATTCTGTTAGCTCATCTTGCCTGTGTCTTGGAAAAGGTTATGCACAGGGGTAAAATGCTATCTTTGGCAATTATTCACATAAATGTACTTATTAATTGGCTGAGCCGTGCCCAAAGCTGTTGTAAAATCCTCCATATGCACACATCTGTGACTGTTACAGTAATTCAATTCTGTATTAATGTGTCAGGTTTTAAAACAGTAAGCCACTTTTCTGTCCGTATAAAAGCCAAACTTACATGTTGTGTCAATGCCGGAATCTGTGTTGAACTCCAATTCCCAAAACACAGCATGGCCTACAAACATGGCTGCCACGGCCTACAACTCACAGCCATCACGGACACTCTCACGTTAATGTTCACCTGACTACCGAATGCACTCACCTGGACTCACTCACACACAGTATTTAAGCACTGTCACTGCAAAGTATACGCTCTGAGTTCTTTGTGTTCCTGTCGTTACCAAGCCATTGTATATTGCTACACTGTCTTTCTGGTTTTGCCTATATAGTCTTGCCTAGTTCATGTTGTTGTTGCCTGACCTTTGCCTGCACCCTGACCTTGTTCTTGGATTACGTCTCTGCTCTGATTGCTAAGTTTAATAAAGTCTGTTATAGCTGCACTTGCGTCTGTACCTGCCTGCCTAATGTGATATATTGAATATGTTATGCTCTTGGTTGTACAATTTCCCTTTAAATTCATTATAAAACTGTTTAATGTTATTTTTCTAATATTGTTAAGAATGTTTAATTGCTTATTTGTGCGTTATATGGGGGAAAAAAAAGTGTTATGTGCATTTTGAAAATTAGTTCTGTTTGTTTGGCATACCTGCGTCATGACGTCATCGCACGTCTCGATAGGTGGCGCGCCTGTGATGCGCTTCATTAAAGTTAAATACAGAGTCAAGGATGCCATCACTGCAGGGCTCGTCTTTAATTCGTCATTAATCATCTCTATTATACTTCTTTTCAGGCATCTGGAGAACAGAATGCACAAAACACACTTCCCGGCTGAGTATAAATTCTGTTCAGTGTGATGATAATGAGTTATATGTGTTAAAAGCAGTTCGTCTGACTCAATTAATAGTGTGTCACGAGTTTAGGGTGCAAAAGCACATGGTTAGCAGGGGTGCTTCGCGGTTAGCGCGCTATTCATGATAAATGGTCAATATGTCGATGTTATATGAGAATTTCTGATGTTTCAAAGTTACGAGTCATCTTAAACTTGCATTTGGGTCTTTTAACCCCCTTTCCCCCCTCTTCCCAGATTGCAAAATTGGTTGTGGGCCTTATGAATTGAATTTAGGCCCACATACCACCACGGCCCACTCCCCTCGAATGGCCCTTCAGCTGCAAACTCATGCCACAGCTCAGCCTAATGCTGTTTCACACAAGACTGTGGAAAAAAAAAACTATGCCAGAATTAAACCAGAAGGGCCTAAAGTAAGCCAGATCTCGCCCAGATTTTTTGCTATCAGGGTTATGTCTGTTAACTGTGAGTTATGCATTACATTTGTCTTAATCAGTTTAGTGTGTGTCTTTATTGTGTGGAGTGCACCGGATTGATTGAGCGGTGCTTAGATATGAGCATGTGGTTAATATATTAGCTGCATTGCTGTATCATCAGTTTCATACCGCCATTTTGTGTTAAGGGTAGATGTTGATGAAAATGTTATATATTCTCCCAGTGCTTATGTGTACATTCTTGAAATCCTGTACTGTTTGTAGAAAGCATGAGATTTGAGTGTCCCATTGATTGTATTGTCTTGTTCCTTCTAGTGTGATGGAAAGTGTTTAAAGTCTCTAGTGCTCCTAGCCAGTCATTACTGTGAAAAAGAAATGATACGTGCGTTGATGTAATGTGCTGAACTTTTGTTATATGCATATTGCTTTTCTTATTCATTAATGTTAAATCCAGAGTCAAGGAAGCCATCACTGCAGCGCTCGTCTTTACTTCGTCATTAATCATCTCTTTTATACTTCTTTTCAGGAGTACTACACCTAACAGCTTATCATACAAAGCTTCCCACCAGACTCCACTGCATGGTGGAATAATTGTGTCTATATAAATAATGTAATAATTGATTCATTAAATTATTTAATATATTAAATGATTAAAATTAAAATGAAATTTAAATATTTATTGAACACTGGATTTTATTATATAATTTTCTTGTTGGCATTTTATAAAAGCAATAAGCCACTCTGCTTCATGTTTTGCCTAAGAAAGCCCTTAGCCATTACAAAATCAATATAACGCATGCCCTCGAGTGGCTTGTTGCATTAATCTACTACATCCTACATGGCTGCAGTCCAGCATAGTCTGGTGATTTCCCCGATAAAACTCAAACAGCAGAGCCATACTGAATTATTATATGTTTGTCGAAGCCACGCACAAGATTTCTGATATGATCTGAAGTTTAAAGAAAAGGTCAGTTGAAACTGTGCTTAAACATAGCTTTTAATTAATAGCATCTGAATTTTTTTTTTCCAGCATAAAATTAAATGTTACAGAAAAACGTTTGTATGTCAGTAAAGAAAGCAGCATATAACATAAGAGACACTTTTTAGACAAAAAAAACATAATGAAGGCTGCTGGGTTTCACTGCAGAAATAAGAAGCGAGTGCGACAGTCAAAGTCTCCAGAAGAACTGCGGCTGCTTCTGCAAGATGCTCAGTAACACTTACAGCTCATTTCCTTATAAAACTGCACACACTGCACCTGAGACTACTATTTTTTATTTATTTTTTTTTTAAAGTGAAGGATCGTCACACCAAATTGACTTTTTCATTTATTACTGTTTACTGCTCTTTATAGTTTTTTTTTTAATGTAGAAACATTTAATTTCATTATTTTTGAAGGCATCTTTACACTACAGCATTTGTTTGCATGTGCAAAGTATTTTTTTTTGCAATTTTGCACAGTACTGTATGTATGTATGTGTGTGTGTGTGTATATATATATATATAGTTATCAATTTATTGCAATTATTTTATTGAACAATATTTTAATTAAAAAAAATACATTAATATTCACTACATCATAGGTTATATTGAGTTTTAATAATTTTAAGAAAAATAAGAAGGAGCACTATGTGATCACTATGAAAGTGATAAATGAAGATGAATGGAAATCTGATTGGAGAAAGAGGTAAGACACAAATCAGGAAACATGAGATGAGTGTACGGCACAAATAGATCATTGGGAGTGACGTTGCCTCCAGTGTTTTCTCTGGTACTGCCCTCTCAGATGTTGTCTTTACTATATTAAATCTAACAAAAAGGTCAAATTCATTAATGTTAAGTGAGAACAGTTTTGCTGGATCATATGGACTGGATTTATGGACCCATCACTAATGAGATGGAATTCTTAATGGATTGCAAAGCAAGATCGCACTCTAAAGATCTGCAGATACAGACTGAATTTACTACTTGAACATGAATGACCATAAAAGATTAAGTCCATAATATTTTACAGTTAATATTAGAATAGCCTATTATATATTTGGCCCACAACTTTGCTTAGTTAGTCTGGGATAATCAGTGTATGAGAAACAAACAACAAAGGGAAAATGGAATTTTAAATTGTCATATTTTTTTCATGTTATCCTAACCAGTCATGAAATGAACAAGAAGTGTTGTGGTAAAATATAAGAACTGTACTGTTGCTTCACATTTAATACATTATAAAAGTGTTCTTTAGGTGCCTTAGATGAGGAAGTTAGGTGAACTGCTGAAATTATATCATCCATGCTCTCTTTCTCTCCACAAGTAAGGGTACTTTAAATTGGAAGGCACTTTAAAGGCTAATTAAATACTGGGGGCTTTCTGGGCACTTTGTGTTGATGACTAGAGCAGAGGTCCTTAATGTGCCTGTCATTTTCAGTTTGCTCTACGAGAAACTTTATTACATAAAATAAAAGAGGCAGGTACCCATAAAGAGTGGAGTACGTACATGCCGAAGTGGCACTTAGTTTACATTTGTACATTATTCTTGTGAATGTCTGTGCTGAAAACATGTGCAAGCTGACCCTGCCCCTAACCTTCATCTTCAACTTTCATACACAGTGAGTTGGGAGATTTGTTACTATTTCAGAAAGTGTGAGATCTTGTTGATATCTAACATACTAAAGAAACTGTGATTCATAGTCTTCACTGTTTTCTTTTATGGGAAAATACATTTCCTATGCGTTTCCAATGTGTAATCGCATGTGAAAAACACGTGAAAGTGCATTTCAACATGTTATTCCTTAAAATTGCAAGTTGCGTCTTAAAAATAACTGTAATATCCAGCCCGGACAATATCAAGCCCCTTCCAGACTACCAGAGGGAACCCTTCCCTGAATTTTGAAATTCTTCTTTGGTTGTCTCATTTCCTGTGTATCCACTATTTAAAGCACATGGACTTTCAGTAGTCACAAAGCCTTACATTTTGCACGTGGTCTAGCAAGTGCTGAACCTAGATTCTTTTGTAATTTTGACTACTCTTTGCATCTTGTTTTTTTTGAGAGGTCTTTGTTAAAATAAATGAATAATGTGTTAAAACACATGGGAAAATAACCAAATGTGAAAAAATATGTGGAAAAAAAAACATATGAAGTGTCTTAAAAACACATTTTTTAAATTTCACAGGAATCATGTGATTATTCACGTGATGTTTGTGTGACCTTTCTGTTAGGGTTAGAGCTCAGGTTCTCAACCCTGGCCCTGGAGAACCCCTTGTCCCACACATTGTAATGTTTTCCTTTCTCCCAGCACGGCCACTTCAACTCTGTAAGGGCTGTTATTTCGCTGGTCAGGTGTGTTGGGCCAGTGAAAGCATTACAATGTTCGGGAAATGGTGTACTCCAGGACCAGAGTTGAGAAGATGTGGATTTGAGCAAAGGAGTGATTTACATAATAGAGTTTGAATTTGAACAGTAACTTACTGTTACTATAATTAAGTATTATTTTTGGGTATTGATACTTTATTGGAATATTATTGTAGGACTATGTGTACTCTTACTTGATTACATTTCCAAGAAAAAAAATTTTTACTCCTTAAATTTTTTTAAAAACATTTAAAGTACTTATTTCAAATGTTGAAGGTCTCTGCTTCACTCTTTGTGTCTGTGACTGTACACTATACATCAGTTGAATGGGCTCCATGCATTTTATTTACATTTCAGTTTAAAGCACTCAATCAAGTTCATCAGTGTCGCAAAAACGTATAAAGAAGCGTGCCATTTTGTCATCTGCTGTGAGCTTGTTGATGAGGTATCAATAATTTGCTAACATTAACTGGCTATTTTTAACTAATTTAGGCAGCTAGAATTCTAGCTAATGGTTAATATAGGTTATTTACTAGGAATTTTACTTCTGTTTGATTAATTGACAAACGATGTAGCATTAATCATGCATATTGTGGAGGACCAGCTCATAGGAGGGACATCAAACAGTTTTAGGTAAGTAATAAAAGATACTATTCACATGAATACTTTAAATACTTTAACTCTCTAAACATTCAGATATCTAAAGTTATTTTAGATCTACACAAATCAGAGAAAAGGAGAGGAGATGAAAGCGAATTTCACTTCCTCTGACTCAGTCAACATTTAACGATCCTAAAATACCATCAAGATTTGTTGTCTTCATCCACCCACCCACTTTTCTTTCAACATTTTCCTGATATGTTTTAATACTAGATGGCTATCTGCATAGGATCTGACTGTACTGACCAATATGGGATACAATTTGTTTGTCTCAGAAACAACAGACTTTGATCTGAATTTATTCTGAACAGGCATAAGATATGTGCAGGAAGTAGGATATAAAAACTGCCACAGATGAGGACTTTTTAAAATAAAAAATAACACAGGTGAGCATCTTAGAGGGTATCTTAATCACTTGCAAGTGTGTGTGGTTTTGGAGTGTGTGGGGAGAAAGTTCATTTGCATTCATTTCAAAACAGATTCTCTATACCTTGCTCCTACTCTACCAATTACTAAAGTTATGTAGCCTTCAGGCAGAGGTGACCTTGAAATAGATTATGCAAATAAACCAACAATAAGGAAAAAAAAAAAAAAAAAACGAAGGAAGAAGAGAGGACAAAGACAAACAGCGCTCTGGAGCATTTTTTATTCCTTTCTACATAAAGCAATTGGCCACTTTATTTTATAACTTATCAAAGAACACATAACCTTTGTTTGTTTTTAGTTACATTTAATGCTGTGGAACATTCGCAAAATAAGATTGCTCCATCATCAGTATTTCACTTTTTTTTTTTTACTCTCTCACTCTTGAAGTTAATAACAAAAATTCAGCTTGTCACAAAATAAACTGCAGAGCAGAAAGTCCTCTGTCCTGAAGACATCCCCATGGCAAAATAATAATAATAATAAATTAAAGAAACAGCATTACCTCAAAGCGCTGATGTGAAATGTTAAAATCTCCATTCAGGAAGCTTATTTAGCAAAGATTAGATTTTTGTTCTCTTGTTAAATAACAACACTCAGGGTGCAGTCCTGCTCTGCTCACAGCATTTCCAGAATAGGCTCCGGATCCACTGCACCCCGGACCTCGATAAAGCGGTTACTGAAGATAAATGAATATATGTTTATTGAGGCAACATTACGCACCATTACAATAAACTGTTACAATCTGCTAACAACTGTCCTCTGAATCATTCACCAGAACCTTGCTGTCTGACATTTTCTAATGACAAAATAGAAACTATCAATCTGCAGTTTCTGCAATCTTCCTTCCCAGCACACAGGTGTCTTTCACCCCACCCCTCCTGTTAAAGGGCAATTTTCTTTTATACTTAGAAGAGCGTTCTAAAGCTACCACATGCCACCTGGATTCTGTTCAAAATGTGTATAGACACTATGCCATCTTATAAACAAAGGCTTGCAATGCTTCTCTTAGTTCTGGCTCTGTTTCACTGGCAGCAATCACTCTAGTTCTTACAAAAGCCAGGGCTTGACCCTGAAGAGCTCAGTAATTACAAACCCATTTCTAACCTGCCTTTTCTGGGCAAGCTACTCAAGCCTGTGGTAACACTTGGCCTCCAATGACCTGTTTGAGGAGTTTCAGTCTGGGTTTAAGAGAAACCATAGTACTAAAACTGCACTTGTCAGGATTACAAATGACCGGTTGGTTGCAGCTGTCCATATTTGTTTTGCTGAACCTGACTGCTGCTTTTGACACAGCATCCCACAACACACTCAAACATAGTCTTGTTCCATCCTGGTTCCAGTCTTACCTCTGACAAACAGCATTTTTTTTTTTTTGAATAAATTAAGGTCAGACTTGTCTGACCTCTCTCATGGTGTTTCCAAGTGCTCAGTTCTTGGCCTTCTGTTATTCAATTTATACATGCTCCCCCTTGGCAATATCATCTGGCAGCAAATTCTGCAGTTCTATTGTTATGCTGATAATATTCAGATTTACATACATACAATCCTACCCTCACACAGATTGCTTCCTTCGGCACTGGTTGACTGCTTGACTGACCTTAAGACCTGAATAATTGCAAACCTTCTGAGGCGCAATAATAACAAATTTGAAGCCATACTAATTGCATCCCCAGCCACCCTAAAGACAATAAAGCACCACTCTCTGGCTATCCTCTGACTTTATTACAACCACCTCAGCTCAAGTTAGTAGACCTGGTGTCACTTTAGACTCCACATGCCATTTGATTTGCATATTAAAAACACTACCAAGACAGTTTTGTTTCACCCCAAGAACACTGCCAGACTTCATTCCTCCCATTTCCTGTGTGTGCCAGAGACATTTGTTACATTCAAACTTCATTATTGTAACACTGTTCTTTATAGGCTCCCAGTTCAGGCTCTCAACAAGTTGCAGTTTGTTCAAACTTAGCTGCTATGGTTCTTATCTACACTGGCCCATGGGACTAAATCACCCACACACTTAAAAAATTACACTGGCTGCCCATTTGTTCCCAGATGTAGTACAAAATACTTCTTTTGGTGTTTAAGAGTTGCATGTTCTGGCCCCTACGTTCTAATCCAGCTTCCTGCTTTCATACCTGCTTGCACACACTCTCCGATCTTCTGATAACCATCTGCTCTTTCCTTTCTTCTCAGCTCCACATCATACAGGATAGAACCTTTAATGTGGCTGGCCCAAAACTATAATAGTATATCATTAGTATTAGTGTAGTATATTACTTTTGTATTTTTATTATGTAAGTTTTTATTTACTTTACTTAAATTTTACTACTATTACATGCTTTCTATGTACTATGGCGTATCTGTATAGTGTTCTTGGGGACACTGCAAGGCACTTATAAATAAAATGCTATTAATATTTTATCCATTTTGATTCTGAATAAAAGCAAGGCAGTACAGCTCTGTGTTACAGAGGACTCTCTCCATCCTCTATTTCTCTCTCATCTCCTCCACAACAACCAAGGTCGCATGGGCTCTGGCCCAATAAAATAATGTACAGATTTTATTGTGGTCAATTTAACTTGCTCATAAAAGCTATTCTCAAAAGGTTGGGAATGTGTACCTTAGAGGCAGCTACAGTGCAAGCGTCAACAAATTATGAATGTACCAGAGCTGTGTCACACTGTGTCAAATTATATATATATATTTCTTTCAATCCATTCACTCTATTATGGAGAAAAAGTCCTATTTATATGCATTATGTTCTGCATTGGATATAGTGGACGCTGAGAGGTCCTTAATCTTCATAGTCTCTTAGGGTAACACATTTACTGAACACAAAGTTTTGCAGTGACTGTTTGTGAATTAGGCTCACATAATTGAAGTTCTTGAAAAGCCTTGTCAGATATAAAGTAGGAACATTTGAATTTATCACACAGCACACCTGGTTATCTGAAACCTATTATTAAAGCTTCAATAGCATGAATAGTATTGAGGAAGAGAGGAGGATTTGTAGAAGGTGGGGGTATAGATGGAGAATGTTTTGGATGGAAAATGCTATTCTGAAATCACACTATGTATTCAAAGGCTTAAATTATATCTCATTAAAACAGCTATAATTAACTTACATATTGGAAGAGAATAAAGATCCAAAAATAAACGTTCATCAGTGTAATGGTTTAGATGTTGACGAGTCCTGGTGTGAGAATGTGCCAAATCCAGAGAAGAAGAACAATAACTGTTCTGAATGAAGGCAAAGCTTCACAGGAATTGACTGTGAAATCTTATGCAGTTGGACAGCACTGTACATTGCTCATTCAAAGCCTCCACCTCCACACATTTCCAGTGTTCATAGCTTTTTTTTTTTCTGTTTGGTAACTTTTCAAGTGAAAATGATTTAAATGATCTTTTGTAGAATAGCTCTACTACCATTAAAGCAATATCTCTGAGGCAGCAGAATAGGTGCTTTAATTTGTTCACCTCAGTGCTAAGACCTTTGTGGGGAACATGCTTCCCTAGCAACAACCACCACAACAAAACAGAAAATTATGAGCACACATTTTCAGTTGAGCATTAAAACAAATTTAAGACATGAGGTAAAGGTTACTATCAGCATATATTTCAAACATTAGCACTTGGCAGTTATGTACTTAATGGCCTGAAAAAGGAATGATTAATTGGCTTTTCCAAGCACAAAAAGATTGATGCACTACTTATTTTACTGCTCCTGAATACAAGAACATGTGTGGATCTTCATTCTCTTCTCTTATAAGCCTTGATATTTGTTGGGTTTTCCCTATTTAACATGGCTAGCATTATATATTTTTCCCCCCACAATACCTTAGTAGGAATCTAAGCTTTCCAGAATGACATTATCTGCCAAAAGATACAAGACTATGTTGATTTAATTCACAAAACTCAAATGGTAATTGAAAAATCACATAACACCAGGTGAGGATGGACAGCACACATTTCACCGAGAACAGCTTTAGTGTATTTATACATAATATGCACTGCAAGGCCCCTGAAGTGTGAATCACAGATCATACATCAAAACTACCACCATTTCTCCAAGCTCAAAATTTCAAAGCACTTAAAACCTAGTTAGAATCTGAGAACGTGACGAATGGAAGACAATCTCTATGTATACCTAGTAAAATGAACTGGTTAAATTCTCCAGAGAGAGGGCAGGAGCCATTCTAAATCAAATTCAAGGCACTCCAGCTAAAATGCATCCCATAGCAAACTTCTCAAAGAATCACCCACCCATGGAAAAAATTACAATGTCAGCAATAGGGAACTGTTCCTCAAATGACTATCAAATAACCAGTTAAGCACCTATCCCAAAATTAAAATCACCTGATTACTAATGGAGGTCAAATGTTTACATCCACACTGCTCCCTTTAAATAATCCAGACCCTCTGTGTTACTTTGCAAAGTCTCACTCCAGGATTGGGTCTGTGACTATTCCAAGCCTTTATTCTCTGATTTGAACGAAGAGGTAAGCTCTTGAAAGACAGCCTTTAGTACAATCATGGGTCACTATCAATACCTGATAATGACACATGGCCTGGTAAATGCCACCTTGTCTTCCAACCATTCTATACCTATGTATTCAAAGACATAAAAATATTTGAAACTATTTGATTTCCTACATTGATTACATATTAATCCATAAGTTCCATAAGTCTCAACTCAACAGGGTGTTATCATGGACAAAGCCAAGATACAAACAGTAGTAGGTTGGCCAACTCCCCAAAGCATTAAGGACCTACACAGAGTCCTAGGGTTCTCAGATTTCCACTGAAGATTCATTCAAAACTTCAACCTCACTGCAATCCCTCTCGCATCGCTCCCTATGGAAGGATCAAAGAAAGTACTCAAGATTACGGAAGCAGGTCATGCTTCCAATACCCTAAAACAAGAATTCACCTCAGCCTCTATTCTAAAACAGCCTGAACCAAGTCTCATAACATCTGAAGAGGTGGTGGGAGCCATGCTAACCCTAAGGCACTAAAGCGAAGATGTATCCCATAGCATACGTATCAAATAAAAACCCACCCACAGAAAGAAATTTTAGTGTTCCTCATATACCCATCACATAAACAATTAAGCACCTATCCCAACTCAGTCACCTGATTACAAATGAAACCCACATGTTTGCAATCACACTAATTCCTTTAAATAATCTACTTTGCAAAAGTCTTGTTCCGGCATTGTGTCTGTGACAATTCTAAACCTTCATTATCTGCCTGTTTTGATTCATGTTTTGACCATAGCCTGCTCCCTTTTACTGATTCAGCCTCGCTTAGTTTATGCTTGTTGTTGATCACTTGATCATTTGCCTGCCCCACATTTCTGAGTATTGCATAGGCATTTTGTTTGTGTGCTACATTGTTTTAAATAAAACCAGAAAGAAGAGAAGCACTCTCTGCTAAAAGCCAGTAATTAAATTTGGTTTGTTTTACTGAACATCATAATTTCCTGCATAAAGCTTCCTTGTGCATCTCCAGTGACAACTACCAAAGTCTATTGTAAACAAATTGCAGGAGCTGTTGGTCATGGAAGCTGGAAATTGGCACTTTATTATGAGGTGCGTGTATGTAAGTCCTTGTAAAGACAGAACAAGTAAATGTAAGGGGAATTTACAAGAATTGAGAATTGTATTATATTGTATATCATAACATAAACATGGTTAGCTCTATAGAAAACATCAACCTATATATGTATAACCAATAACTAGAAAACTGTTCAAGAAAGTAGTTTCCAATGAATAGAACAAAGTGCAAACAAAATTTGCCCCACTATTACCAAATTATCTGCACAGAGTTTTTATTCACTGCAGCTGTTCCATTCAATACAGCTTTGCTTAAGTTCAGATTCTATTTATGTGTTCTACTAAATTTGGATGGTCACACACATTGTCATTATGAAAACGTTCCCTTGAACTTGCACTTCATGGTGCATAAGGAGGGTGAGTTTCTGAGTGGAGATGTTCATTAAAATGATGCAGATATAGTGCTCCACAGCAGGTCCCACTATAAAGGCCAACCTGGATGCATAGCATAAATGAATATGAACAGATGGCCCAATCCTCTAGACTCAGGGTGAAGCCATAATGGATTGTAACAATTGTGTGGAACATTTGGATGTGGCTGCACAGTGGTCTCTACACAGGGTAAAACAGGATATCGCAGTACTCTAATGTATTAGAGGAGACAGTAAAATGGGAGGATGTGTTCAGGTGAAAGGCTGGCCATACAGAGACAGACCATGCATTTATGTCTTCAAACGAAAGTACTCAGCATATCATTTTAGCTGAAAAGCATTAAACATCATATATCTTTTCAGGAAGATGTTTTGACAGAATAAAATAACTTGTAGATCTTGTAGAGCTTTGGCATGAGGACCACAGTTGGCTGAAATTACATATTGCTAAAAGCATGAGAGAAATGTCACGGTTTTTCCCTATACAGGTGCTAAACTCTAAAGTGCCTTTATATTTAATATTCACTTTGTCACATGTGAACTCATAAACGAAGCTTTCACTTAGTTCTTATTTACCAGCAGGGAATGACTCAGGAATGCAGTCTGTGTGACAGACCAATACCCACCCTTCTCACTGTGGCAGCATGAAGTCCACGCACTTAAGAGCCAATTATTCTCATCTTTAATTTACATTTCGTGAGAGTCTAGTCATCAATCAAAGCAGCTGCCCCATTTTTATAGCCTTTGAGTTACTGAAGTGAGACATCCATAGCAGAATGAACAAGGCAAAAAAAAAAGCATCGTCAACTGACAATGACAAATGCTTATGGCAGGCAACAGACAGGCAGCTTCTGTAAAGGTCCGAAATGTGTGTGTGTAACAAATTCTACTATATACACACACTAGTATTAATTCTATCTGGCATTATTTGAGCCGTGATCAATATTTCATTACATATACAGGCTCACTGAAAAAGAAATGTCTAAATTTTCAAGTGCTTTCTACTACTTGAAAAATATGTTGTTTAGGAGCGGCACACACACTGTACAAGTCAAGTCTACTATGTTGTTTTATAATACTAATGCATTAACTTGGTTGGCAGTTGGTCACATGGCATTGTTTGATATCTTGGTAATACGTCATATGAATTAATTGTGAGTAATTGTGAAGGAAATTTGATTTATTGCATGTGTAAAAGCCATACTATATGACATAAGACAGCATTTGGGGTTTCTTGCCCCCAAATATTTGTGCTTTTAGAGTAAGTCTTAAAATTATTACCTGTAAAATAACCTTTGTGCTAGTTATTTGAGAAGTACCAGTATATACTGATATAAAGCTAAGTATCAAAGGAAAAAAAAAAAAAACTCCTCATTGGTCCTGTGGGGAGCTAAAGAATAAGTGATTGCATATTACCTGGATGGCTGGTAGGGTCCAATCTTTTTCAAAGAAAAATGCATCAAAACATGTTTAATTTCTGGCATCAACATCAGCTTATTTACTGTTAATGATCTGAAGTGGATTAGAATTGTATGTGGCAGCAAAGGGGGGCTGATTTCTGTCTAGCCATTGACTGTAGAGTTGTGCGGCATATTATTGACAGTCATGTCAAGTGATTACAAATAGTGAAATGCCCCTTAGGTCCGGTCACCATTTGGGCTAATTTTCTAAGCCTGTTTTCTCACATTCAATACACTTCAGCAGGGATCAGGGGCATGTGAAAAAAAAAAAAAAAACCCAAAGTCGATTACTTACTCAATTTCCATTTTTCAAAAAGTCTTTGAAGGAATAATTAAAGGCGCAATGTCCAATCAGAATAAAAAATGACACAAATAAACAAATGACATAATCAGGTTTTGTGTTTTGAATTGACTTTTTACCTGAAAGAGCATTACAGACTTATAAAAAATAGGAAGAACAAATGCCTTTTAATGAGTGTTTGTGTATGCATAACAGTTTGTCCCATGTCATTTTTATGCATACATATAAAAATATGAAACATATCTCAAGCTATTATGCTCAGCCCTAATAATTTTATTGTGGAAACTGCAAGAGTGTACAGTGTCCTTGTGTACAGTCTGTCACATTTCCCAGCATATACGACTGCTGCTTGTGCCGTTTGTTTTGTGTTCACGTAATATGATTTTGTTTGTTTTGATGTGCTTTTGCTTTGGTTCTAGTCTTGTCTCCAACCCTGTCCTGTCATTGGTGTGTGACCTGACCGTGTTCATCTGTTCTACGTTAAGCCTTTGATTAGTTTGTCTATTTTCACCCTCCTGTTCCTTTGTCTCATGACAAAATCTCCTTGTGCTTTTTGTATTGTTACACCTTGTTTCCCTAGCCCTGCTTCTGTATTCCATGTTTCCTGGTTGTGATCCTTGCTTGTGCACTTTGTTACTTAATATCTTTCTTTACTGCTGTCTGCCTGTGATGTGGCCCCCGCTATGGGGCCATGTTTGCGTCCTGCCATCACTGATTGCAAGTTGGAAATTCAGGACAAAATGTTAGTCTCATCTACTTGTACCAGAAGCAACAGAGAATATAATCCCAATTGCTCTTTGGGTATTACAGAAACAAACAAATGGACAGTTTAAGAACCTAAGTCATATTAATATTTCATCAAAAAAATGGCCTTTTTGATACATTATTATATATCATAATGTGGCACAAAGATGAAAATGAGTGGAAGAGACACTGATTTAACACATTCTATTTAAGATCACTGTATTTAATGGGTTTTCTTGTTACTGCTGTTCAGCGTTTTAGTGCCAGTATAACATCTACATTCAGATCTCTCAACACTACTTTTTTCTTTCTTGAGGAAAAGGGGTGTATTTTGATGGTTTTGAAAGGTTCATTCGTTCCTTCATTTGTATGCAGCCACAGGTGCACTCCCAATTAACTCTTAATCATGACAACTGGCCAATCAGATGCTTCTAAAAGTCATTACATTACCTTCTGGAATCTTCCACATTATTTAAAGAGAAAGTCAGCTTGGTACATGTAAACATTTGACCTACTGGAATTCTGATATAGTGAATTAAAGCTGAAATAAATCTGTCTCATTGTCTTGGTCTCATTTTAAAATGACCTCTGATGTGAACAAAGCAGATGTCTAATTGATTTGCCAAAAGAAATGTATAGTAACATGAACGTGTGGAGCTGTGAAAAACCGAGATTGAATATCTTTAGCCTAAGTGTATATAAACCTATGGCCTCAGCTTTAACTAGAATCAATTCCATGAAACATAAAATTGGGTAAAAAAGATAATAATAAGGAAATACTGCAAATTGCACAAACAGTTTAATTGTTTTTTCCCCCCCTCTGTGTAGGGTCAGAAAAGTTATTCATGCCTTGCTGATATTTTATTTTAAAAAGAAACAATATTCACTATTTGGCAATTGTATAATTTTCAGGTCCTTTTTATATTACAGTATTTTCATGCTTGTAAACACTACATGCTGCCTCAAGCAGGTAATCTAACTCCTCTGAAGTGCGAAGTCTTAAAGGTGATGAAAGAAGTGGTTCTGACTGCTTTTGGCATGTTTCATCATATTTTGTTTTCCCCACTTGTGTTTTTACTTTCAAAGATTCCCTCTCTGAACCACAGATATTATGCAGTATATTTAGAAATATTCTCTTGTGTTTTATTTATTTAATATTACTATTAATTAGCAAGGCAAGCATAATGAATATTAGATACCACCAACAGTGTTCAACTGGCAGCCAGAAGTGATCCAATGCAGCATGTTTGAAACGAAGTTATAAATAATAATAATATGGATCAACAACAAAACACTTCAAAATATAATAAAATACATGATGCATTTTTTATGTACATTGTTTAACTATAAAGTGACTCCAAATCACTGAAGAGATTTTTAATCCTCTCTGCCAAAGTAATAGTAAACCCCTGAGTTTTACTGTTTGTACACAGCAGTTCCTAAAAGAGCGATGTGATGTGAAGGGATTTAGATCAGGACTGAATTACTAGTGTATTCAGGGGGGAAGCAAGTCTGCAGAGAATTCTCCCACAAGATGATCCACTGTGTATTTTCCAACCTACTTCATTTGAAATGCTCTGAGTGGCACAAGCATTGAAACTGATTCAGAAGGAGCAACATTGCCTTGTTGGGCTGCAAGACAAATGAATGCAAGTAGGAATTTTATCCAAAGTAACACCCTACCCAAAGCATTCAGTAAGGAAGAACAAAGCCATAATTGCAGAGACCTTAATTTTTTTTTTCTTTTACAATTAGAATACATTACAATTCAGATAACACGGATACATTGCACAAGCGTTTGTGACAAAATAATTTGCTAATACTTTGGCCTTTTTAATTTTCTTTAGGCTAAACTTTTTCATTTGTTTATTAATTTTCCCCGAATGCAAACATTTACACATTCACAGTTGGGCTAGGACAGTGTCTCTTTGCTTCAGTGCTTTATCAGGAAGCACAGAAAGGAAATGAGGTGGAGGCAAACAGCAGCTTATTGTACTTTATTGCTTCTGATAAGCACCACAATGAAATAGAAAATGAATAAATACCCAGCCACAGCCTCGGACGTTTTGATTCATTTCATCCCCTTTGAATCAAAATGCCAGTGTTGTCCTTATTGTGTTTTTTCCCTCTAATGTTTATCTTGTAGCGTGTAGTATGTAGTGTATACTTTCATATTTGCTTTCTCTTTGCAGTCCCATCCTCATATGCACACTGTTAGAAATGACCAGTTTCTGCAATTGACAGTGCAGTATTAAATATAGATCGGAAACTTAAAATCAAACTAAACGATTCCCATGAAAACATAACTACTTCTTGTTTACTTCCTGAAATGCTTTTAAAAAATAATGTTCTGTGCTGCTATAAATAACTAGGTTAGTTGGACAAACTAACTTAACTATGTGTGTATGTATATATAAACATACTTATGGACCTGTCTGTGTATGTGTGTGTATGTATATATGTATATGTATATATATACACACACACAAACAGGTATTTGGACAATGACACAATTTTGCCTCTGTACACCACCACAATGGATTTGAAATGAAGCAGTCAAGATGTGATTGAAGTATAGACTTCCAGCTTTAATACAAGGGGTTTAAAAAAATATTGCATTAACTGTTTAGGAATTACAGCCATTTTTTGCAGAGTCCCTCCTTTTTCATAGGCCCAAAAGTAATTGGACAAACTAACAATCATAAATATTAGGATTATTTTTAATACTTGGATGCAAATTCTTTGCAGTCAATGACTGCCTGAAGTCTGGACCCCATGGACATCACCAAATGCTGAGTTTCCTCCCTTGTGATGCTTTGCCAGGCCTTCACTGCAGCCATCTTCAGTTGCTGCTTGTTTGTGGGTCTTTCTGCCTTCAGTTTTGTCTTCAGTAAGTGCAAAGTGCTTAATTGGGTTGAAGTCATCGGAGATTTAAAACATATAATTTCTTTGCCTTAAGAAGCCCTTGGCTAGTTTTTTCAGTATGTTTTGGGTCATTATCCATCTGTACTGTGAAGTGCCGTCCTATCAGTTTTGCAGCATTTGACTGAATCTGAGCAGAAAGTATAGCTCTATATGCTTCAGAATTCATTCTGGTACTTCTATCAGAAGTCACACCATCAATAAACACCAGTGACCCAGTTCCATTGGCAGCCATACATTGCCATGCCATAACACTGCCTCCACCAGATGATGGGGTATGCTTTGGATCATGAGTCCTCCCTTTCCTTCTCCATACTCTTCTCTTCCCATCATTTTGGCACAAGTTCTTCTTGCTCAAGAACTGGGCAAGTTTTTTTTTTTTTTTAGAGATTTTTTTTTTTAGAAAATTTCAAATTTAGCAATACTAGCTCTAGGCAAAATGATGCTCAAAAATGGCATAAATCCATTCTATACATATCCCTTCAACGTGCAACTTTTACACTACTGTGACTACTACTACTACTACCGAGTTATCCCTGTCTAATCTACAGTACCTACTGTCTAAACTACTATATATGGTGTACAAATTACATGTATCAACTGCTGGCAGAGACTCTTTTCCAGATAAGAATCCAATTATATCAGTAGTAGCTGACCATGTTCTTTACAACAGGTAAAGAAGAAGTGAGAACAGGTATAGTTAGTTGAGAACATGTAACAGGAATTGACGGTGGATATCAGGGACTCTGGACTGATTTTGCAGTGCCTCCGGGAAGTGAATGGGTTTTGTGCTCAACAGAAGAGTGTTTTATCTAATCTGTTCTCTGTTTTCTGGAAAGGATCCACACAGAGCGGTTGCTATTTTAAGCCACAGGTTACTCCAGCAGATTGTGGCTGTGCAACATGGAAGTGTTCTCTTGAACACAGAGCTAGTGTTCAATATTTTTTATTTTTGTAAATTTAAAAAAGAGACTACTCTCTAGTAAAAAATATAGAAAATCTCACACACATACAGAAGTAGTAAATACATACACTCACTGGCCACTTTAATGGAAACACCTGCTCATTCATGTAATGTGGCTCAAAAATACGTCATCATTTATTTAGTTAGTTATTAATTTAAATATTTACTCATTTATTTATTTTAATAATAATGCATGTGATCTAAAATGTGCCTAGAAATTAAAACTATTTTAAAACTATTAAAACTATCTCAGAGAGCATAGTGATTGGTGGCGTATTTATGACACTCCCAATTCTTGTGCAATCTACAACAATCAAGCAGGGGGTGACAGGATTTCCAAGACAAGTCATTCAGAGGCCATGAGAAAATCCTAGTTTAATTTTCACTATGCTTTGGAGACAAAAAAAATGTCAAGAGATAACCAGATCTTTGAATTAAATATATGTGATGAGCATCTTTTCCTGGTCTGCATTACCATCCCAGCAGAAGTGGAAAATACCTTTGAAAAGACCTTGCATTATAAGGCTCATTCCTAATAGTTTTATTATCATAACTGCAAGCTATATACTTATTAGACTTTTTAACCCTAGTTGTCACTGGTATTGGTAAATGTAAAGCCACAGTACAAACAGCTTTCAATTACTTAACAGCCTGAAAATGTAGAAGAATATGCAGAGGTGGTTTTCTTACCATTACAGAATGAGAAAGCCAAACAGGATCTTCTGGGTAATGTGAACAAAACAACACCAACTTATTCTTTGTTATCGTGGGAGTTGTTGGCAATGAATTAATTGTGCAGCAAGTGGGAAAGATAATATTTAATGATTTGTTCAAGATCAAATGCACCATTGCACACATGCGACTACCAGCTACACACACACACACACACACACACACACACACTCGATAATAATGCCCTCACAGAAAATCTGTGAAGCAGTACAAGTTTGTTTAAGTAATAAATGTATCTCAAACTGGGTAGGTCTCTCAGTGGAAGAACTGCAGTATGGGTAGCTGATTTTTTTTCTCCCTGCCTGTGGATTATGAGTCAAATTTCGATTATATGATTACAGAAAAAAGGGGGTGGGAGATGAGGTCCCTGCAGATGAGTTCTTCACTTCACAATTCACCTGCTCACATCGATTAAGATGTGAACTTTTACAATTCCAGCAGTCCACATTCAGCTCAGGGGGCCTTATCTGAAATTAAAAAAGCACCCTTCTCATGCACTTTGAAGTTCCTCACAGCCACTCAAATAGTTTCGTTTGGTGATGGGGAGGGAGAAGGAATACTTTGATTTCCAGAGCCGGTTTTGCCTGCCACTTCATGTTACACAGAGGGTGGTAGTGGATGGACAGGGATACAGCCTTTTATTACTATGCAGAACCAAAATCAGCTGCTTAATTAATTACCACATGCTGGCTAGAAAAGAGGATCATAGAGTATGATACTTTACAAACAGTATTTGTATATCTGTAGTTAGCAGGTCTTTTTGCTGCTGCAAAGGTCTTTAAAATGAAGGTCTTTAAATGATAAATAAATATGCACAGTCAGCTAATCAGGCATTTGAATCAATGTTATCATGCTGCACATCTCTTTCCACCTGTAACCTAAACTAAAGAAAAGCACTGGCTCTCCTTCACCATAAAACTAGGTGGATTAAAACATGATCCAAATTGGGTTGGAAAGTGGGATTTAAATGCTGGTTAAAATGGATGTGTATTCTTAGTATAAAAATGCTTCAGTAACAATTTTGGTGCATTGGTTTGTCATCGATTATGCTTTTTTTTTTTGGCCTGTCATTCTTATCTGATCTCCAACATTTAAAAAAAAAAAAACTTTTTAAGTTGCAATATATCTGTGGATATCTGACCATTACACCCAAATGTGGGCCTTCTGCGAAATGGCTCCCAAGCACACAATTTGTATGCTGTAGCATTAAGATTTCTTTTTGCTGCACACAAAACAGGCCCATGCCTGTTTCAGTATGACAGTGCTTCTGTGCACAAAGTGATGTCCATAAAGACATGGTTTGCCAAAGTTGGTGTGGAAAAACTCAAGTGGTCTACACAGAGCCCTGACCTCAACCCCACTGAACACCTTTGGGATGAATTGAAATGCCAACTGCACTCCAAGACTTCTCGCCTGATATCTAATGCTCCACACAACCACAATCCCAGAAGAGTGGAGGCTGTTATAGTAGTAATGGTGGGACCAAATCCATATTAATGCCCATGGGTTTGGAATGGGATGCTCAGCAAGCACATATGGGTGTGATGGTCAGGTGTCCACATACAATCAGCCAGGGAGTGTATGTTGTGAATTTTGCATATATATATATATATATATATATATATATATATATATATATATATATATATATATATATATATAAAAAAAAAAAA
>CM075003.1:4260612-4489800 GCA_037576675.1 Pangasius sanitwongsei | reverse complement strand
TTCCCAGAAGAGTTGAAGCTGTAATAGCTGCAAAAGGTGGACCGACATCATATTGAACCCTATGGGTTAGGAATGGGATGGCACTTAAGTTCATATGTGAGTCAAGGCAGGTGACCGAATACTTTTGGTAATATAGTGTATATATATATATATATATATATATATATATTGCCATCTTACTAACCCTAGGCCATATGTTGTCTGAGAGAGGTACTGTCTTCCTAAAGTACAACAGAATCAAATGAATGCACAGATCAAGCTTATTTTGAACATAATTTTAATCTTTCAGAACAAAAACCTCATGACCTTACATGAGGCACTGATTTAATCCATTCTAATCTGGTGATGTATGTTGTCATACTTGTTTGCTCTGTTTGACACACATAGCATGATGGCTATCAACAAACTTTATATAAGAGCCTGATGACTCTAAATGATTCCAGCTGTCATCATCTGCTGCAATAAAGTCTTACGAAATGCAGTAGGACGTAAGATTCCCAACTTTTAAAATGAACACAGACAGCATATCTAATACTACAACCTTTTTTTGTGATGTTGTAATGATACCTTAATACTGAGATGATAATACCCCTCACATTCAATCCTTACAGCCAAATGTGTCCTTGTGGCCTTACAGCCAAATGTGTCCTTGTCTTTCAGCTTTACTGTCAAAATCATGAATATTAAATTTGAATCAGTTACACAGAATTAAATTATCACTGGTGATGTCTAGTCAATTAAGTAAAGTTAATTTTACACATTT
Source organism: Pangasius sanitwongsei (assembly GCA_037576675.1). Classification (NCBI taxonomy): domain Eukaryota; kingdom Metazoa; phylum Chordata; class Actinopteri; order Siluriformes; family Pangasiidae; genus Pangasius; species Pangasius sanitwongsei. The sequence continues at coordinate 4,489,037 of CM075003.1, read as the reverse complement.
TTAACTGTGTAAAAATAGTGAGTGCTAGAATTCAATGGTGTATAGGATAGTAAAATGCATAAGATATATAGACTTTTCCCTAAAAATAATAAATCTTTTTTTTATATATATATATATCAAATAAGGTTACAATTTTTGTAACCAATCTTGTGGTTTAAATCCTTTGATACCAAGAAAATACGATTCTATTCCAGAGACCTTCAGCCGACTTGTAATTTCTCTGCCCTTTAACTTTATTCTGTCCCTGTCCCCTTGAATACAGATTATCTAGAGGTTGTGACAATACCATGACACAAATGTACTGGTTAGGATTCACTAAACTTCAGAAAGGAATTGAAAAAGGTTTTTCTACAAGACTGAGTGACAACCACCAAAATTATTCTGGAGCAAGTAAGGCCATCTATTAAGATAGTAGGTTAATGTAGGGCATGATTCTGTAAAGCAAAGAAGACAACAGTTTCTCAGTTTTTCTATCATCATATGACCAACACTTGGTTGGTAGCTGTCATATGAGATGGGAGAGCTGGCTGGTGGGGGGAATTGGCAGGTGGTGAGAAATTGGGGGGGAAAAAAGGAAAACACTAAAGAAATAGGGAACCTGTATATTAGCTATGTCAGTGAAGTTGGTAACAATCTTGGTGTACTTCCACAAATATAACAACACCTTGCCTGTCATGATCTGACCAAGACTGGCGCATAACAACATTATTAAAAATATGGCCACAGCTTGATGGCAACTAAGAGCAAGGGCTAATTATAGACTTGCATAAATTACGTGACTCCATAGGTTTATTGGTGCTGTGTATGTAGCAAAGCTTTGCTCATATCTGTATTCAGTTTGTTGTGTTCTGTCTGCTAGAGCAGCAGGGATTTATTGTGAACAATAATTGACACTTCAGTCAATGAAAGCTTTAGGGATGGCATAAAATGCTTGTGGATAATAAGAGCTTGAAGAAAAGTCCCCACACAATCCCTGCTGATTAACATGTGAATGATGTGCTGTGGGTGTTGGTGTGAACCTCTTAGCTGCGATATGTCAGCAGTCTCACCTCAATAGAAGGGCCCATTTGCAGTGAATGAAGCCCATCTGCTGCTCAAACCACTCTGGAAACCCTCGCTTTTGCTACATGTGTATTTAGATTGTGGATTTTGACTAATTGAATTCTTCCATACTCTCAATTAGAGTGAAGAATAATTAAACAGATGTGCGTGTGCGTGTTTGTATGCATTTCTCAAACTGTGATTAGGAGAGGGCTTGCAGTGGATTGTGCTGCTTGAAATTATGTGAGCAAATTTACTAACAAGATGACCGTACCTTTTTGTAGCACTTTTTCCACTAAGGGAAAAGATATATTAAGCTTTTGCTTTTGGGAATACAGTTGTATTTTTCTTAGCTTTCATTTATTATGCCACACAGCATCATCTGATCTGATTAACAGCACTGAGCGTATTGATTATTCTAATTCAGTCTATGTTTTCTCCATGCTACACACAGTGAGTCGTATATTTGTGCGTTATCCTCAGCTCGGTTGAAAACTGCTTCATAACTCTTGGCCATCACCCTACATGTCGTAGAGTCATTAGCTTTCCTCTCCTGCTCTCTGTGATGGGGCGGCATATGCTCAGCTGTTCATAAGGAGCCAGCAAAATGACTGTCAAGAGAAGGAACGTCGCGGTCCAAACATATTCCTATTAATTTTGGCCTGTGCAAAGTGCTGAACTCCTGTCGATGCCATCTGGACTCATTCCCCAGTGCCTAAACTGTGTATAGTAGAAGAAGAAGAATACTGAAAGGGTCACAGAGAGAGAGAGAGAGAGAGAGAGAGAGAGTACAGAGAACATGGACCTAGATGAGAACTAACGAAAATGGATGGTTGCATAAAGGAGTACATATTTCATAACCGTGAAATACGGAACCTCTGTAGGTCATTTAGATAACGCAATTTTTTTTTAGATTTTATAGGTAACATAATTTTTTATGTTGATTTTCTGGGCAGCCCATTCAGATTATTAAAATGACCTGTGTGTAGTTCATTCCTCTGAAGTTACAAGACTTTTCTTGAATAGAGATGTCAAAAGCAGATCTTTTTTTTCTTTGCTGTTAACTGCAGTATGCATATGATGTAGCAAAGAGAAAGACTAATATAATGATAGATAAATGAGAAGATGGCAAGAAATAAATATAATGGCTATAAAAAGTCTACACACCCCTGTTAAAATGGCAGATTTTTGTGATGTAAAAAAATGAAACCAAGATAAATCATGTCAGAACTATTTCCACCCTCAGTGTGTATGTATGTTTAGTACATATCACCAAAAGAACACCATACCCACGTTGCAGCATGGTGGTGGCAGCATCATGCTTTAGGGCTGCTTATCTTCAGCCGGAACTATGGCTTTTACCAATGTAGAGAGAATCATGAATAGCTACAAATACCAGTCGATTTTAGTGCAAAACCTTTAGGTGTCTGCCACTAAAATAATAATTGAACTTTTTTTATATGGTGTGCCAACAGGTAATTGTGCATACAGTTGTGCTTACTAGCAGGTAATTGTGCATTTAATGTAGCCAAGGGATACTAAATCAAGGTTATAAAAAAATTGTGATGTGTGGAAGGGATATAATCTATTTTATCATTTTTTGAGTGTATTTACAGCCAACATCAGGTGCCTGGCTATCTCAGTCAGTAGCACGAGGCTCCTAATCTCAGGGTTATGGGTTTGAGCCCCCTATCGGGCACCAAACCCAGCCACTGAGGTTGCACGAGCTAGTGCACTCTCAGTGCTGGTCCCAAGCCCGGATAAAATGGGATGGTTGTGTCAGGAAGGGCATCTGGCGTAAAACCTGTGCCAAATCAAATATGCGGATCATAAACCGGATTTCCATAATGGATACGGAGGATCTGCTGTGGTGACCCCTAACGGGAGCAACCGAAAGAAGCAACAACAACAATATTTACAACCAAAATCATAAACTAACCATGGCATATTGTGGCTACATCAAATTGTCAGATTGTAATGATGTATTGTAATACTGCTCCGTGCTTGAACAGATATTGTGCAAGAAAAAAATCAGCTTAAGTTCAAGGTCAGAATCCTGTGTAATTATCCATAATAATCCATGTGTGTAACTCCTACAAAACTGTCTGAGTAGAGTGTTCTCTACTTACATCTTAGGTCTGAATACCAATTTCTGTATTTACTCTTCTATGAACATGTGTAACTCAAATCAGAATACAGCCTGTTGGATTTTACATGTATGCCTTTATGTTTATAACAAAGGGGCATACAATTCACAGCAAACTGGAAGGTAACGTTTCACCGTATCTTGATAAGTGTATTGTAACAATGAGTGCAGTGTATGGCCTAAGTTCATGTGCATGTGAAATTTTGGCCTGCTTTTACCCATCCTGCTGGTAGAGCACAGCCTGGCTTATAAAGGCTGGTTAATTAACAGAGCATTTGAGACAATTTAATCAATATGTGAGTGGCAAAAACCATTTTGGCTCATGATTGAGTATCAAAGGGGACAGAATAAAGCTGAGGGAATTCAAAGTCTAATTGCATAGGCATAATTAGTTTTCTTGTTTTTTTTTTCTATACAGAGAACCTAGTCAAATGTTGAGATATCTGTAAAACATTTTGCCATTGATATTTCATACATGTAGTGCATGACAATATCCTATCAATTGTTTTGAAATCTTTAAAAATGAGTTTCCTTCTTAGACCTTCCTCCTCATGTTTTCTTGAAAGAATGTTTACAAGCCAGAAAAGTGATATAAGTATATTGCATGTTGTTGCAACAGTTACCATCACTGACTTCTGAACCCTTAATGGTTACTGACATGAACACAAGCACAATTGATTGAAAATCAAACCTATTTAAAGCACAGCTCTTTAGATTAAACTTAAAAACTATGGATAGATTGATGCATATATATTTTATAGTTTTCAAGTGCCTTAATGTCCAGACCCCATTCAAGGTGCCATTAGTTTTAGGGTATTTATCTGAATTGCAGTCTTATACCTGGGCCAATCTAGAGGATATCTGATTACCAAATCCTGATTGCAGCTGGTTATAAATGCTTATATTCCCTTATTATCCTGTGGAGGTTATAACATCCACTGTCAACCCCCTCCCCCAATTCTTTTTATCTACAGTCCAGAATTAAATTCCTAAATATATAATATCCTAAAACTGGCAACTACAGACAATACTGGCAAGGCTCTTTTCAAGATAATTTGCTATCCAAAAAAGTAGAGAGAATCTGCCTCATTCTGGATCTAAGAACTGTCCTCTAACACACCTGCTGTTCTATACAATATGCATTATCAGATGTAATGTGAGCGGTGAAGATCTGAAATATGAATTTCATCTGAAAGATGAATTGCCTGCTTTCGAAACTGTAAACGATCAAATGAAATACACCTCCCACGATCCTCAGCTCAAGTCAAGTTAATTTAATTCAGCTTTATTGTCACATGTTTTCATAATACAGAATATACTGTATTATAACAATCAAATTCTTATGCTAAAGTAGTGTGCTCCTACAGCTAACATAAGGTCCATCTAACATACTGAGACAACATAAAAGACAGCATCATAAGTAGACAATTGTATATAAGTGGGAAAATGGTATTGCACACCTTCATCCAGTCACAAAAACCACAACACACCTATTTTCATTCCCAAACACCAGGCTTATGATTCTGCACACGTGATACAACCCAGAGTCACATACACTCGTTGTGAAATCTTGCTTCAGAGTCTGTTCTACGATGTTACTCAGCCATTCTCATTGTTTGCCTGTCTTTCTGGTTTTGGCCCTAGTTTGTTTAATTAATTATCCACCCTTTTAGTATATACCAGTCTGACCTTCTGCATGTTTATGACTTCTGATTACTACCTGGCCCCTCTGGTTTGTCTGCATAAACTACTTTTAATAAAACTCAAACCTGCACTCGTGTTCTCCTTTCTGTCTTTCACGACAATCACACTGATGATATTCTAGCAATTACAGCCAATGTTTTTCATCTACACACTAAAGTAGACTGCAGTCAGAGAAAAGACAAACATCTTTTTTTTGGTGCACTTTGTTTTTCAAGGGCTGAATTGCTGTTAAAAAGGTGTACATTCAGAGCATGGTTTAACCTTTGTTTGAAAATTTTCTTGTCAGGGCAAACAGAATCAGAGTGACTTTCCTTCAGACAACTAATGCATATTCATGACTGGAACATATTTATCAGTCTGTGTAAACATAGCCCCTTTCCAGATGGAGTGCACATAAGTGTGTGTGCATGCATAGGGACTGTACTGTTGAATCTACTGTGTGTGTGTTGTATGTACACATGGCTAGACACTCCTTCTGAAGGCAGACTCGATGCCTGTCAGTGTCTCTGATGTCAGTCTAGTCTGCTCTGCAGCCGGAGAACAAGGTGCTGGACAATGTGACCTTTTATACACACACAAACACGCACACAAGCAAACCTGTCTATCCATGTTTGAGTTGCTTATTACAGGAGAGCAGCACATCTCACATTTAACACCTTTAAGCCGACAACTACAAATGATCTTCCTCCCATTCATTGCCTCAACAAAAGACCTATCAGACTGTGTGGGTGTTTGCATGGCCAAAAAAGTAATATTCTCTTCAGATGGATGCAGATAAACCTGACTGTTCTATTTGGCAGCCATATTGTATTTCACAGTCAGCAGCAGCTACACAGACAGATGGTGGAAGATAGTGGGAGGAGGAATATACAAATATTTAAAAAAGAATGAGAGAGAAAAGCAGGAGTGTGAAATTGTTTAAATAGCATTGTAGTGTATAGCTTTTAAAGCGCTGGAGTCCAACTCTGACTGAAAGAAGCAGGAAAAAAAAAAAAAGTGAGAAAAGTGTGCTGGCTTCTGAGACTGTAAGTTGGGAAATCAGGTAATGTTTGAAAAGGTTGAAGTGTTTATATTTTTTTCCCCAAAAGTGCTGTACTTTGGTTATAAGCCAAGATAACATATTAGCTTGTACAGTGCCATGAATTGTGGATCTCTTTAGGTCCTTCAGAGTTACCCTCGGTCCCTTGGTTCTCTGATCAATGCCCTCCTTACCAAACATTGAATTTTGGTGGATGGCCTCTTCTAGGCAGAACCATGGTCGTGTCATAAAATAATGGATTTATGGTGCACTGTGGGATGTTCAAAGTTTGGGATATATTTTTTAAAAATCATTCCCTGATTTATACTTTTCTATTATTTTTGTTCTGAACTCATAATACCAATTATGTCCATTTCAATTCCAGGTTGTAACAGTACATGTGGCAAAGTTCAAGGGAGCAAATACTTATTCAAGACACTCTCCTGGTTCACTGTACAAAATGTTTAAACCATACCAGGCTGATTTTCTTTGCTTTTACTCATCACTAGACATTAGGCATTTTTAATATCCATTGCAAGGATAGGCTGATGAGTTTTATCTCCTCCTTAGACATGCACCTCAAGCATTTATCCTTATCAACTTTCAAGCCATACCTACACCCATGATATAAGTTCATCATAGTGAGTCATTTGTAATAAAGGTAAGGTATTATTTCTCCACCTAGCCATTTAATAACTTGCAGAGTTCCATTAAGTATAAGCAGAGTGACTCATCTCGACATTCCTAGAATGGCAACAAGGTCTCATGATTGCAGATGTGAATTACATGGTCTCATGATTGCAGATGTGACTTACACGGTTAAGGTTAGGTCAGTGGATAATGTTTACAGTCATTGATTTTTTTCATAGCTCATGCACAGCAAACATTTCCTTCATTAATAATGCTTCATTTCAGGGCATGACTTCTGGCATTCTGACTCTTCAATTTGCATCACATTGCCACAAATCTACTCGAACATGCTGTCTGTCCGCCTCCCCCCTATTTATCCAGCCTGATGCATCATCCTGGCAGGACTATATGTATAAAGTCAAGATTATATAATAGAGAGAGGCATGAATGTGAAGAAACCATGGGTGAAGCTTGACAATTGAGCCAGGGAAAAAAAATCTGATTCTGTAGTGTTATCAGTACACTTGCTAACCATAATACAACACAGTAATAGAAGGCAAAATGCTCAACACCACAATGCCTATTAAAAGAGCTAAAATATCCACCAGTGTCCCACCTTTTTTTAACCCTTGTAGCTGTCCAGCATGTACCCTTCAATGCGAAGCACTTTAAATGAAAAATCCTGGCTATGACCATAGCTGACCACAGCCAATTTCTATATGCAGTGCCAAGAAACTTCGCCCTGCCGTTGCTGATCCAATAGGCAGTGAGAATGCCATCTGGAGCATAGTGTATAGATTTGAATAGTTTATCCCTTTTCACCACAATTTCAAGATATTTAAGTGAACCTCTTCTCCTGTGAATTATCTGTCAAATTTGTAGATCAGAGTATTGAACACTGGTAGATTGGAGTGCTTCTGAAATCCTTTTGAATTACCCTCAGACCCTCTTTTTGCACCACATTCATGGATTTCTCTCCAACATAAAGTAGCAGTGACCAGTAAGCTGTCAAGAGAGCAGTGTGTTTTATCAGAGGTCACACTCTGCCACTTGCATGACCATCTCATTGTACTAGAAGTACTTTTCTTGGTTTCATTAGGGCTTTCTGCATTTCAATAAGCCTAGGATGGTGCAGCAAATACTGAATACAGCTCAGCATAGCATTACTGTTACCTGAAGATGGACATTTAAAAAAAAAAACATCTTATATTAGTTACTATTATCATCAGCTCAATAGTTTGCTAGCTGAAAAAACGATCGAGTCTCCACAATGCATACAAAAATGAGACTAAAGAAAAAGTGATAGACCCTTTTTATTCTGACCCTTTGTGTATTCTGCGCTCCTTTGTGGTGAAGTAGTCAGTATTGTGCATGACTAGCTGAAGCGCAATCCTAATTTATGATCTTGAAACTTGTATAATACAGTAAGACATTACTAAATGAGAATAAAAGCAAGATAATGTGTATAAATTTGTAAAAATCTCCACATTAACTGCTCTGCGTGTGTTGGTATAAATTCCTATTTTAGCTGCAGTCTGCTAAACAATGCCAAAAATGTTTGGTAATGCTAAAATATGCAGTCATTTAATTAGAATAAAAATGCTAATTTCGTGCAAAGGCACTTGAGTATATTAATAGCGGGAATAACTATGGACATTATTATTTATAGTCTGTGTTATGGTTTTTTCAGATCATCAACACACAAGTTCTATCTAAACACAGATGACAGCATGTTTGCTGTTGGTCTTTTTTCTTCAGTGCTTGTGTTTGATGTACATTGCCAGATTTTGAATACAGTCACCCCTGCACCAATGGTTTGGTAGAAAGATTAATCTGGTCCATTTTGAGCATATTGAAGTCTTTGAGTGAGCAAAGCAGTGCCATTGGGCAAACCCCCAATAGTCAGTGAGAATATTTAGTTTAGAAAATCGAATAAACAAGAGTAAGGTGAACTTTGACAATGTTGTCTTGAAACGTATGGTGTAGATATGTAGGGAACAAATGGTGGATTCAGAAAAGGCCTGTCCATACATCTAGCTTATAAACTTATTCTGGTCCTTTTTACATCATTGGTGGTCAAAAAATGTTAGCGGTTCCATATTTTTTATGGCAAAAAGTGTGCCTTAATCTGGCATAAAAAAACAAAACAAAACAAAAAAACAAACAAACAAAAAAAAAATAACAGGCGCGTGATTGTCTTGTAAATTCATGTTGATTCTATTCTGTAAATTTGTAAACCTCCCTTTGGAAGGCATTACATGTTTCACATCTTTTCATGTAAGTTGCCATGAAATTCTCTTCATATTCTGGTAGCTGTCAATAATATATACAGATGGTTGACATATTAAAAAAAACAATGGCTCTGTTATGTGCTGCATTTTGCTGCCATGGTTTGGGGCCACTTGTCCCCTTAAAGGAAAGAAAATCAGAAATTAATCCCCTGAAAATCAATTCTGACTGATCACCTTTATCCTATGATGGACCATTTCTATGCAGTTGGGAATGGTTTCTTCTAGGATGACAATGGTCCCATGCACAGGGCTCACTAAATGGTTTAGTGAGGATGAAAACATATGCTTTGGCCTTCACAGTCACTAGATTTCAGCTCAGTTTTGTACCTATGGGAGATTTTGAAGTGTTTAGACACTTCACCACCACCATAAAAACACCAACTGAGGGAATACATTTTGGCAGAATAGTGTTTATTCCTCTACTACAGTTCTAGAGACTTGTAGGATCAATGCCAAAGTGTTCTCATGGCTTATAGTGGCCTAGCACCACTATACCAAGACAGTTTATGTTGTTTTTTCCTTTAATCTTTCAACTGTTTGTATGCTCACAGGAAAAATCTGTAGCACTCCTGCCTCTATAAACTTGTAAACTTTGAGACACACTAACATCTAACAAATCTGGACAGAGGTGTCTCTACTTGTGATGTCTGCAATTAGAGAAAACCTAATCCAGATGTTGAGCTTTTCCCAAGTCAAACTTTGGAAAAAATCCACTCCATTCTTAAGTTTGTTAATTCCTACTAGAGACCTCTTAGACCTGGATATATAAATTGTGCAGCCAATGTTATTAAAAAAAAAAGCATTCATGCTAGTTCTTGAGGCTGAATAATGAGGATTAACAAAAGCTTGGAGTAGGATCAAAGCATTTCTCAATATGTTTTTCAGAATACACTGACTGAATAGATGCTTGGTGTAGTTTGTTATTGAGAAATGCATTCAGAATCTCTTCTTTAAGCCTCTTATACAACATCAAAGCATTTTCTATCATTATCATGTGAAATGAATATCCATCCACAACATGGAAAAGCATTAGCAAAGTAAAAATGATCTCACTCTTCTGTGTCTAGTAATTTGAGGGAAAGTATGGGTTTTTGAAACAAACCCTACAACCTGCAACACTTATTTTACAACAACTACCTACATTCTACAGTAATTGACCTTCTCATTTGTTGCTGAGATTCAATGAAAGATCAAGGCCTGACATTAAAAGGTCATCTCATCTATCCACTTTAGTTTGATTGAGCTTTGACAAGAGTTGTCTCAAATTTAGACATATGTCAGACACTCTATATGTCAGCTGCACTGCAACACACTCCCAAACCAAAAACAAACTTGTTCATGTTGTTCAGATGACAGGACAGTTAATGACAGGGTTGCTAGATTGGGCTTGTTTAGAAATGATTAATATTTACATGATTTACCTGTTACAGTACCCAAAGTGTTTGGGCTAGATCTTTTATGTGGTATTTTGCAGAAACCTTGTAAACACACCGGCTGTATTGAACATCATTGAAAAAGGTACATCTAAAACTGCTCAAAACCAGCTGCTACATGATTGTATGTCATCAACGCTCAACTGCCTATTACTGGGTTACCCTAAAACAAAGATTCCAACAAAAAAACAAAAATTAAGAGGCGTAAGGCCCCCCAAAAAATCAACAAAGGCTCCACGGCTCCCCTAATTTTTTGTCCTGGATGTATAATAAATATAGATTGCCTCAAAATGACATCATTTATTAACAGTTGGATGGGCTCCATTAGCATTATGTGCACTACCATAAACAAACACTACCATTTACAGATTCTGGGGAAGGAAAGATGATTAGCTACATTCTGTTTACAGATATATGACATCAAAATCAGTAACAGAAGCTACATAGGCATACAGTTCACAAATCTATTGCATTAAAATTCACAGTTGTGTTGAAAAATAATGTTTTGCATTGGCATCTACATTTAAATTGAAGGATGATGTGAATTTAGTCAGTTAAGAACTTAGTAAAGAACAGTCCAATAGTCTGATTCAACAAGCTTACTGACAGTACCTAATGAGATGGGTGCTTTGCAGCTGTTAAGGATTGGATCTCTGACGGAATAGATGCCAATTTAAGGCGGAGATTGGATTCAACACTCAACGCATTCCTGCACTTTGTCTTTAAGGCCACAAGCACAGAAAATCTTGCTTCACAGAGATACGTTGTGGCAAATGGCATCAGAAACTTGTTAGAGAGCTCAGGGTATTTGGAAGACACATGCAACCAGAACTGAGTCAAAAGTCTTTCTGCAAAAAATCACTTTCAAAAAGCTATCACAGGATAGATCAACAAGGCGGTCCTGTTCCTAGGAGGTGAGACCCACAATTACATCCTCAGTGTGGTTGGCAAAGAGATTCTGTATCCAGCTCTGCTGTTCGCTGATGCCAGGGAAGTAGTCTTGTATCTGTGACTTCAAAGCCTGCTGGTGTGCTGCCATAGCAGCTGCTGCAGTGACGGGAAGTGGCCTCTCCTCTTTAGTCAAAAACTTGGACACGTTTTCGAAGGACTCATAGTTGGCTGGGGTCATTCTTTTCCCCATGGATCAGTTTTCTTCCTGGTCACCTCTGTTTTGTTTTGCATGTGAAACATTGCTACTGCTTTCATTGTAGGACTAGATTGAGTCCATTCAAGTGGCTGAAAATGTCTGACAATCAGGCCAATTTACAAAGCCAGTCAAAATCAAAGAGACGGTCTGCAAATTCACATTTGGAATCAATGAAAAATATTCTGACCTAACTGGAAGAGCCGGGTGAGCACTCAGCCACGTGAGAGCCACCGCTATGCAGAAAGAGCTGGCAGTGTTCACTTCCCATCTCCTCACACAAAAGTGTTTAAATCCATGAGCATTCTCTTAGCAGCTAATGCCTCTCTGTGAATGCCATAATGTATGTGAGTGAGCAGTGGGGCCACATCTCTGACCCGTTTCACAACTCCACTCCACTGTGTTGCCCCAGAATAGTATGAGCACCATCGGTGCTGAGTCCAATGCACTTTGTCCAACTGACGTCAGTGGAAACCATGAAATTGTTTAAAATGTCAACAATAGCTTCTGCAGTTGCATTTGAATGTAGAAGTCTGCGAAAAAGAAAGTTTTCCTCCATTTCTCCATCACACTCATACTTAATGAATGTGAGCAAATTTGGCATACCTGCAATGTCTGTGGACTCATCGATTTGAAGTGTGTAAAAATGACTAGCCCGAACTCTGCTAATTAGCTGCTGGAACACATATCATTGATTCGGCGCTTAACTGCATTCTTTCCCAGCATAATGCTGACCATCTGCTTAGCAGCTGGTAAAATCGAGTCTTCACCTATGGTGTGAGGCTTTCTAGATGTAGCCATCAGTCTTGATACCTCACACGATGCTGTCACTGCCTTTTCATTTTCACCACCGGTCACACAGGTTGACTCAGTTACTTTTTTTTTTTTTTTTTTTAACGATGCTGGTATTCTTTCAATTTATTTTCAACAAATTCTCAAGGCTTTGTTTTGTTTCAAGGTGACTGCATACCTTGCATGGTTTCAGTGCCTCATTAGCAAGGGTCTCTGAGCATAGCACAGAGACAGGCGTGGGGTTGTAAATCCAAAGGACAAGTACTTACGAGTCTTCCGTTTAGTCTTAATGCAATCGGGTCCACTTGATGAGGTCATACTCTGCTCCTCCTATTTTGGAATAGGCGGGTAAATTTCAGCTGACTGACTGACTGGAATCGTAATTAGCAACTGAATACAGTTAGAAATAAGCAAGGTATCTCACCTCACTATAATGAAAAAAATTGTTTTGATATATTTATATTATGAGACAAAAATATAGAACATAGAATATTTTAATTTAATATTTTAATTTGGTTGATTTAGCCTAGGGCGCCCTGCAATACCCCTGAGTCACAGCCCACACTTTGGGAAGCACTGCTCTAAAAATTCACTAAGTAGTAGCCTATAGCGTAAGTTAATCATGATAGCCTCTCACCTTTTTTTGTTTAAGACATTATTGTTTAATTTTGTTATTATTAATGGCATTCTTTCCTATTAAAATCTATGCTCATGAGCCACTGTAGAAAATGTATCTATGTTGTGCTTATGGCATGAAGTGAGGAGGGAGTATAGAGCAGATGAGGAGCATACTTGAAGGATATTGCTAGCATTTAATGCTTTATAGTTAATGTGCTTCATGCGAGTATTACAATGTAAAACTACAGACACTGGAGTCACTTTTTCCACACTTCTGCACTGGCAGCATTTCCTGCGGTTTACACACAACACAATATCATTGTGACTTTGTACTGTGAAGGCTTCTGTCGTGCAAAGTTAATGAACAAACAACTGTAATCCATCAAAGTGCATTAGAGTTGAGACGTGTCTCCAAGACAGAAAGCATATTAAAAAAAAAGCAGTTGAAAAGACTTGTTTAGGGTGGTGTATGGCAACTTAGCATGCTGCAAGTTTATTTTTTAGTCTCTAAGTTATTATAGTGCTTTGCATGTAACAGAGAAAACTGGGTAATGTGTGGCAAGATGTACAAGATAATGAATGAGTAGCACTTTTTCACTGTGCTTCTCAATGATTAAATCAGGGCTTTGATAAATATTTGCATTAATCTGAAATGAGATTAAGCCTCGCCAAGCTGGCTGGCAGTGCATGCTGTCTTCTGGGGACCTCAGCGTCTCTGAATTCCTGATGAACAGCATCAGAGGCAATGTTCCACAGTTCCAAAAAAAAAAAAAAGCCTGTTTCTAAACCCATCTTTCTTTAATAAGCCTTCAATCTCATAGAAAACATACATTTAGAGAACACGCATTGCTGATTGTTAGCAATCTGTGCATTTAAACTTGGAAAAAGAGTAAAAGCATATCAGGATGATATCTTACTCATTGTTCCTGAGGCACTGCCTCTTGTGAAAGCAAAATGGAACCTCTGATCAAATCAAGCCTATTGTATATTGGCCTCATGAAGTTTGAACAAAGTTAGAAGTTGCTGTAGAGAAGCTGTAATGTTAATTTAGCTTAATAGCAGTATGGAAATGACAGCATAGCATTTGGGCAGCATTGTTTTTGGCTATATTTGTCTGAGTGAATCTAAGCCTGTTGCTGATCATGATTTTCTGCAGAATGTGCCAAAAATTAGAATAACTACAAGTATCCCATTCTTATTGTTATGTCACAAATTAATGTATACAGTGCTTCTGTGGAAGACCAAATGTACATTTGAATTAGTCTAACACAGCAGTTAGGAGTTAATGTAACTGTTATTACTTTATAGATTTCAAAGAAAAATAATTCTTAATTAATTTGGGAAAAAAATAGGCACTGTACTATGCAAATAGGCAACGTTTTCAAAATTCCTTTCTTGCCTTCTTAAGCAGATAATCCAGGTGTCTGCCACAGAAAATTGACTAAAAATATTAAAAGAAGAAAATTATATATAAATAGCATTTATAAACGTGCTTGTTCTCCTGTGTCTTTGTTTCCTCTGGGTTCTCTGGTTTACTTCCACCTTCCAAAAAGCTGCTAGTAGGTGTAACAGCTATGCTAAATTGTCCATGAGTGTTAATGGGTGTGTGAATGTGTGTGCATGGTTTCATGTGATGGACTGTCATCCCATTCATGGCGTTTCCCTGCCTCACACCCAGTGTTTCTGGGATAGGCTCCAGATCCACCAAAAAAAACCTGAGCAGGATAAAGTGTTTACTAAAGATGAATGAATGAATGAATGAACATATATTTTGTGATTCACAAAATACATTATGTTACATAAAATGAATAGGACTCATTGACGTTCAAAATTAATGAAGTGTTGTGGAAAATTCTAAATTAATTAGGTGACATTTATGGAATTTATTTTGTCACATAATTCTTATCAGTATCTGGAATACAAGAGGCTGGAAAAATACTATGGATTGAAAGAGGAACCAGAGAGAAGGTTAAAACCAAGGTTGTCCAAGTGGTGATAGGAGCATTTGGCTCTGTGACCCTTGACCTTGAACATTCCAGGATTGACAACACAAATCTGATTTTAGAATATAATTAGTGCAATGCTGGGAACAGTAAAACTACTGAACTTTAACCTTAAATTTCAAATTTTTTGTTTTCTTCTCTCTCTTTCTCTCTCTCTCTCTCTCACACACGCACACGCACACACACACAATCACATCAGACTCTCATTCTTCCCTGGCTTCCTGGTGGCCATATTTACTGTGAAAATAAAACCTTATAAACTGAAATATTTTATGGCTTCTCCATAGCCTCTATCTATTTCAACACAACAGCAATATGAAGTGATTGACCCGACATTGCCCGGAGCCAAAGCACAGGTAGGGTTTAGAATAGGATTACGCACTAGCACCTTATCTGTCACGCAAAATGTACCAGTTCAAGCAGATATCCACTTTGTGTTAATAGTAGCTTTATGCTCACTACTATTTTGCTCTCTAAATAACACTTTCTTGTTTTTTCTGCTTTTAAGCCATCGGGTCATTTACAATTCAATCAATAGTTAATTATTAGGAAAACGGATTTGGGAAGTCAATGCTAGTTCTTTTGTTGACTGTTTCTTGCTTTTTCAGACCTTCAGATCATCACATTAATGTCACTGAGCATGTATTTCTATTTTCTTTTCAACCGCAATTGGCTGTCATGATAAATTATATCGTTTGGTGGCCAAAGAAAAGTATGTTTTAATGATGAAAATCTGTATTTCACTCTCTATTGCTATGTGCAGTCACATGAGGTTTATGTCTGGGAGTGACTTTAAGGTCTCAGCTGTAAATTTAAAATCTATACACCACTGATGCGTACACAGTTCCATTAAAATGGGAGTATTGATCAGGATCTGTCTTCTGTTGCTTACTACTTGATAGCAATGTTTCCATTATTTTAACTTACAAATTTTATAGCATGGGCAGTCTGCTTGCAAAAATTCCAGAGTGGACATTTTCAGATAAAATAATTCAGTAGATGAAATGACTTCAGCTTACACATCCTAAACTATAATGGGAAATTGTATATTTGTAATTATATAGGAATGTGAGTGTACACTGAGTTGGCAGGCAATTAGGTAATATAAAGTTGTACCTAATAAACTGGCAATGAAGATTTCATAAGGACTAAGAACTTTCAGTTATGACACCGAACACATGGCTAATGATGTTCACTGCAATGTAGCTGTATGGATTAAACGGCTTAGAGAAAAAGAAAGGGTAGAAAGAAAGTAGAACATTTTGCCTGAAATAAAAGTGTAAGAGAATATGAGATTTGGCATTCATAAGTGTTTAATTACATTTCTATAAATGTAGTCATCCAAATGGCTTAGCCTATCAAAACCATAAATGCCTAAATTGAGCTGATCACTGGTCTGCGGTTGTGATTTTAAATGTGAGGGCTAATATCTAAGATCAATCAATAGTGTGACAGTGAACTGTTAGAGCAATGCATTATATTTGTGAGGTCTCATTGATGGCATAGTATGTATTTTGTCCATTTTTGCTTAGTTTCATTACACCCACAACTGTATTTCATGTGTGCCTACTCATCAGTGCTGATGAGTTTTTGAAATTAAAAAAAAAAGAAAAAAGTTATCAGTAAATAATCTGATGTGGATGCCAAAATAAACCCTTATATTGATGTATTTTTATCTTTAAAGTCCTGATAGTCACCCTTGTCACTGATACTCAAAAAAGTAGGGCAAGTTTCAATCTGTATGTCACTGTACTGGAGATTAGCTCATCACTGACTTGATGGCAGGAAGTGGGCCCTCGTCTGGGTCTCTGGGGTGTTCCTACATGTATGTCATCAACAACATCCCCTCCAGTCTCTCTATACTGATTAATTTCCCCCACTCTGAGCACTCTCTGTCCCTCCTGAGGAGTGGTGTGTGCGTGTGGTTGTGTGTGTGTGTACTTGCTCTGGCAGCGATGATGGAAACTTGATTTGGATCCTGCAAAGACTACCCACCCTCCATCCAGTACGGGGGCAGTGTCCTCCTGTGGAGGTTGCCTCTGCATTATTGGTTCACAACACAGGTGCTAAGAGCTCAGATGGATTTATTGGTGGATGAATTGGGGTGTGCTGGTGCTGAGAGTGTGGGCTGTGCTGTTGGGTGGTTGTATTGGCAGCCTAATGCACTGATAATGATGAGGAGAAAGAAAGAGACCTATTTGGTGTCATTCTCTGTGCTGTATCTAACAGATGTTCACACGAGGACAGTTTAGTGAGAGAGATCAGTGAAAGTGTTAGACAAAAGCGCTATCGGGAGCTGCTGTACAAAACAAAATACAGACATTTATAGGTTTGAGGCTGTGAGAGAGCATTTAACATTTTCCTGAAGGAAAAATTGCATTAAAAAAATCAAATAGCAGAAACATCAAGTTCCAATTTGAATACTTTACCATACCCTTTCAAAACCCAGGATTCATAGAAATGGCACTGAATGTATAACAAAGCAATGTCTATGTTTTCACCTCATTGCTGATGGATGGCATAGAGGTGCAAAAATCAAATATGTGATTCTTTAAATTACAGATAGTGTTTGAGTGAGGTCTGGTAAACAGCTATAGCTAATACAAATCTGAAATTATACAATCTGTTTGAAAGAGCAAATGAAAATATTGCTCTTAAGAGATATAGGGTTTTAGGTACCTTGGTTTTTTTAAGTTAATGTAATTCAAAATATCAACTATTTATCATTCCTTCTGTACTTAGTACAAAGATGCCTCAAACAAAGATAAAGGAAAAAGAAAAAGACCCAGCCTGAGAGAGCTGGCCAGAGAGAAAATTGCAACTGAATATTCTTGAAATAATATCTGTCATGGTTTGTTACGTTCTGCTTGAATATTGGTTGCTGGAGTTCAGCATGTTGTGCTGTATGTTTGTGCACCTTTTTAACTTTTAGCACCTACACATTTAAGGGTCTTTGTATGGCCTTGTTGCCCTCAAAATTGCAACATTTGTCTAGAAATCCTATATTGCTTTCACAGTTCCACTTAGACATCCAGCAATAATATACACATATAATTACAGCATGTCCATCCATCTATTTTTCATACTGCTTATCCTACACAGGGTCACAGGGAGCCTGGAGCCTATCCCAGGGGACTCGGGGCACAAGGCGGGCGACACCATGGATGGGGTACCAGCCCATTGCAGGGCACAGTTGCACATACACTCACACACCCATCCATCCAGTTATCCAGTATACAGATAACTATGGCTGCTTGTGTCCCTAAAAGAGTAGTTTCATGTCATAAAATAGAATCACCCATAACCAGACCACTTTCAACAGACATTTCAGAGGGTGCTTCACTGAGCAAATTTAGGAAATCATTGAGTTTCCATTTTGGAATCATAAAAAGGACATAGTGGGGGAAATCTGACGAAATATGACTATAATTTTTGTCTATTTTCATCAAAAAGGCTAAGGATTGTGAAGGATTTAAACCAGAATGGCTGAAAAGTTGTCAAATCAGACATATCTATGTGTCACGTGTACATCGAAGAGTTTACATGTAGTTAAAACAAACATGAATGCAAGCAAAAATACAGATATAAGTTAAACTAAGCCTGTGGGTGTGGCTTTTTTTTTTTTTTTGCATTACAATTAAGTGCCAAGTTTTTGAAAGACAAGACTTCAGATGTGTATTCTCCTCAGAGAACATGCCTGGCCCCTTGAGACTAGAATGGAATGCAGGGTTATTAAGGATATTGTACCTATTGTTTAACTGTTCCCAAAGAAGTGAAAGCACACATGCAAACAGCCTCTAGTGTATCTAAAAGAAATGCTCCAGAAAGCAATGCTGTAAAACTCACTGTCAGAGAATGAGGAACTGAACAGGGTTCAGAACTATATGCAGCTGTTCTCAAGCTCGACTGAGAATAACACAATCACTTTCTGTCATGAAACAGGCGCAACATGACAGAGAACTGAAGAGATTTTCAGCCGGAGGGAAAATGCAGGAAAGTTTCACAAATATGACATTTGGCATTAAAGAATGAGTGACAAAAATAGGGCCTGCTGGTACATTTGGGTGTTTAAAGAATTGAATCAATAACAGAAATCCTGCCTATGGTAGATAGCACAGGTTTATGTACCCTAATACTTTGGCACATCAGCATTGAAGCTTTAGATGCTGTTCCTCCCAGATTAGTGCTCAATCACTGATTAATAGAACATTATAAAAAAAATAATGATCATGGTTGTTATTGGGAAGTTGTTGGACTGGAGCATGGGTGAAGAAAACAGGTTGCCTGCCAACAGAGGTACTGGTCCCAAAGTAAAAATAAAATAAAAACAATAAAAAATAATAATTTCTGAAAACAAATAAATAAATTCTGTGAAAACTGCTCCATTTACAGTACGAATCTGCTTCTGGGAAGCTTGCCAGGTACTCGCCGAACCACTGACCTACTTTTCCATTCACAGAATAAATTGCTGTGCTCTGGAGTTTAAAAAAAATAAAATAAAAAAATTCACCAGGATGACGATTCATTTATCAACATATTAGAATGTATTAGCATGATTCTGCTACACAACGCATGCACTCCTTATTGGAAAGCTCAAAGACCACCCTACATCTACATCATTTCTATCATCTTTTCCTTGAGTCTACACTTTTTTCTGTGAATTGCTGAGCTGTTTGTTCCTCAGCATAAATTTCCTGCAAAAAAAAACAGCTGTGGAAAGCTTTCCTAGCTTCAGGCCCAAGCAAGAAAAATACTGTTTTCTCTAGAAATACTGGCTGCGTGAAGAGCAAAGTAAACAAATTTCCTGTATGAAGAATGAATGACACAGGTTCTATTAAAAACAGAGAATGTCAAAAATGTATAAATAATGAAATAAATAATCAATCTACCTACCTATCTATCTATCTATCTATCTATCTATCTATCTATCTATCTATTGAAGGATGTATTGAGGGATACATCAAAGAATGTAATAATAATTTAACCTTTATAAAGGTTTTTATAAACTACCTTCATGAAATGGAGAGTTTTGGTTCTCAAATCTACTTGGCTGAGCCACGTTCAAAGCCATTGTAAAATCCTTGATATATGTATACCTGTGACCACATCACTGTATTAATGTGCCAGGTTTTAAAACAATAAAGCCATTACACTTAAGCCATTGTTCTGTCCATAGAATATCCTAATTTTCACCTGTTATGCTGCTTAGCAACCAAAGCATACTGTTTAAAAACAACAACAACAACAAAAAAACTATATTGCATGCCGGAAGAATTGTTTACTGCAAATATCATTAATAATAAATTTAATAATTTATTGAACACTGGATTTATCATATTGTTTCCACTTCATATTGTGTCTAACAACACCCTTATCCATTGAAAACAAGCACATGAGAAAACTTTAAGCATAACATTTACTTCCTGTCCATGTGCATGCTGAATAGTTCTCACAACATTAGTGTTCCTTTCTTTTATGTGTAAAGCAATGGAAGAAAGAGGCATTTTGTAACTGTGGATACATGTAATGTCCACTGGAAAGATTGTACCGTTGATGTAATTTCATATGAATATCCTTTTTTAACTTTAAAATGGGATTATAAAGCCAAATAATGTTTTATTTGTGAATGAGTGTGTGAATGTTTGTGTGGATGATGCCCTGCAGTGGACTGGTGTCCCATCCAGGGTATATTTTCACCCTTGCACCCAGTGTTCCCAGGACAGATTCCAGATCCATGGCCATTCTGACCAGGATAAAGCAGCTTCTGCTGATGAATGAATATGAATCTGTGTTTTGTTTATGAAAATTCCAGTAATAAGCTTCCATGTGTAAGTGTAAGTGAGGAGTATATTTGTGCCCCAGAAACAAATATCATTCAAGATTATCTGCTGCAGAAAAACAGCACTGTATAAAAGAAATTATTTGCACTGCAAAAAATGACATCTTAGCAAGTGAAAATACATTATATGGCCAAAAGTTTGTGGACATCTGACCATCAAATCCATATAGACACCCATCACGGTCCAACAGGTGTAGTTACTGAGTAAGAGCGAGAGAGAGAGAGAGACAGACAGATTTTTTTTTAACCTTAAAAGAGTGAGCCAACACACTCCCAGTGACAACATATTCATTGCATACAACCATATAAAATTAGCTATAGCAAGAAAGCAAACCTTTATTACATGACATTAATTCATTCATGTTCAGTAACTGCATGTTCAGGGTATAGACAGTAACAAGAGATAAGTATCGCACCAGGGACCCTGGACTGCTGAGGTGGCAATGCAACCCTCGGCACCGCAACATTTATTTACCACTTATTATTCATTGTGAAAAAATGATTGGGAATTGCACTTTTCTCAAGATTGAACTACGTTTTTACGGGTCCTCAGCGTTTCTGGGTTGTGAATCAGCAGGCTGTGTGAGGAGCAGAAGCTTAATAAAGTGTTTCACTTCACACTCTCACCTTACTGACCTCTGCATGGTTCTCTCAGAGCAGTCCTGTTGTGATGGTGAGTGACCCTGTGGCAGAATTGTCTGAGAGCAAAGAGGCCATGTCTCATATTATTTTGCTGCTCAAAGCTGCTGTGTGGCATGGACCTGCTCAATTCAGCATTGCTGATCCTGCCCCTATGACAGAGCTTTAGTATCCTGGATGTGAGAGGGGAAAAAAGAATGAAAAGCTACAACTGCTAACATCACTATTAACCTAAGATCAAATGTTCAGGACTTTATGAATTGAGTTTCTGCTAATTTGCTAATCATGAGATCATGGTGATGTGAATTGGCTACACTTGGAACACATGCATAAACATGTTTGAAAATGGTTGAAAGTACAAAAAAAAAACCAAATCTTTATTTAAATTCTATGTTGTGTATGTATCTGACTAGATAAAAGCAGATAATCAGATAAAATGGTATTTTTATTTTAAACAAAAGAGGATTTACACATTTCTTTCAGACAAAAACCAAAGTTAAATTTCTGTGTCACTTTTTATTACTTTTTAAGTACTGATAAAAAGTAGTAAAAAAGTCCTCCCACATCTGATTTCACTGGTCTACAAGGAGAAAGCCTTGGAAATGAAAGTAGCTAAATTTTACCAGAATTGGGTCACTAATAAAGGAAAATTAATTCCTAAGTGTTAATTGGCTCCAGTTTCCAAGATACAGCTTCGGGTCAAAATTGCATCAAAATAATTCAAAATTAGAAGAGGGGTGTGCGATTATGCTCCATAACTTTTCTGCAAAATGTGATATAGCAATGAGAATGGTGCCACACCAATCATTATAAATGTATCTTTTTATTGATACCAATAACATAACGTTCCATTCATTTTCATGCTTTTTTTCATGAAAAACTGACCGAATTGTGAGTGGGTTGGTCCCATTGCTGTGTAGCTTCCCAGACTATTAAGATACAACCTCAAAAATATACAATTTTAAAGCTTACGGAATATAATGTGAATATCAGATAATTACAGAATACTAGCTCTAACATCAGATTAAATGACAAGGTTCCATCTTTATTCAGTATCTAAACGGCGCTTTTTGGCTTGTCTCTTGTGAACTGCAGTAGTTTCATCCCTGGAGAGATTCCAGCAGTAATCGGCAAGCGTGGACGGACTCCATTTCCCTTGGTATCTTTTCTCCATGCCTGTGATATCCTGGTGGAATCTCCCCCCATTCTCATCACTCACTGCCCCACAGTTCGAAGGGAAATAGTCTAAATGCGAGTGTAAGAAGTGAATTTTCAGTGACATGTTTGCACCAAGTGCTATATAGGACCTAAGCAAATTTTCCGCAAAGTTACAAGGCATCATGATCATCAGACATCCCCCTCCCTTGTAGGCAAATATACTCTCCTGTGTATAGATAATTATAAATCTTTATCGTGAAATATCTTGAAAACTTTAGCCAACCAGCACCTTTATCACCTGTTTTCTAATTCATCTAATCAAAATATGTAAGAATTAGCACATTTTATCTCGGAGGTCGATAATGACCCAAAATTTGTAGACCAGTGTTTTTAGTGCCAGAGTTTTTTTTAGAGAAACAACCCTCTAGCAGACTTCCACAATTAACATCTCATAAGCACACTATCATATGAGTCAGTGGTAAGCTTAATGAAATGACCTCTTAGTGATTTTTTTTTTACCTCCACTAAGGTAAGAAATGGTGTGGTGGGCCAACATCCACTCAGCAACCCATCTTCTTTGTGCAGGTAAGCACAAATCTAATTGAATGTCAGGTCACATTATAGGCTGTGGAGACATTGTGTCAATAGTAATATAACTATGATATTTAATGATTGCAGACATACAAGGGTCTCAGGGTCATAGATTGAAAAATGAAAATTGTTTTCTCTGGTTTTATAGCCACAGTTAAAACTATGAGAGTCCCTTACTCCTAGTCCACTGCAAAATTACCATATGTAAAATGTAGTACAAACATGATAGATCCAAAAGAATTTGGCGAGAACTAGGTGATTCTAAACAAAAATGCTCACATACGTGAATCTTTGAAGCAAGATGACAGAATAAGGTTTAACCTTTGGCAACTTTAATAGCATTGGGGTAAAGACTGGAGCACCTTATGCACTATAAGGCTCACAAAAAATTAGCCTATCCATGGACTAACATACTATCGGTAGGATCTGTCAATGTAAAACACTGTTGAGCTTAAGTCCAGGTCCAAAAAAGTCGCAGCGGTGACTGGTATGTAGACAAAAACACTAGCAGTGTGAAAGTCATAGGCTAGATCAAATGTATTGAGAACCTGTCCTAGTGAAGCATATTGAAAGTCATCACCTGGGTCTCTCTGTCCTCTGCCCAGTGCTGCTGATGGGACTTAAAATGTCACTTCAGGGTGCAATTCATGTTTGATGACTTTATTGATTTTTCCTTACCCTCACTTTCTCCTTCCTTTTGTTTGGAACAAGTCTACACTGAGTGACGTACAGTTCCACAGAAGCTCTACTCTACTATCACTAAATCATAGCAAATGATCCATGACTTATTTATTTATTAAACTAATTGTTTAGTGAACTGATAAAGTCATATTTGGTCACCACCCACATTTACAGGAAACTCAGGATCAATGGGGAATCTCATTTTGAAAGTCCTTCTTGGACTAGACTAAATCTATAAATCTAAATCTATAGACTAATAAAGCAAGAAAAGTTAACGCCTGAGTTTTTGAGAAAAGTTAACACCCAAAGAAGTATGAGACTAAGACATAATTGCTTACTTGCAATATAGCCTTACTGTTTTTTCCTGACTGAAAAGTGCTGCGTGTCTATTTGTTATTAATGTTGTTACTTTTTATAGCCCCATTTTTTTTAATTAAAAGCAAGGCCAGGCTGAATGATGTATCTAAGGGCAGCAAGCATAATACCTCTCTCTCTCTCACACACACACACACACACACAGTTGATCGTGTTCAATTAAACCTATAAGAGGCCATTCAGTGTAATGAGTGTACTGAGTGCAAGTTCAACTGGAAAATCAGGGGGAAAAGCAAAACGACTGCAGAAAGATCATTAACTAAGCAGCTTTTTTGTTATCAGAATAAACTTAGGCATAAGCAGCTTTATTTCAGATGGATTTTAGGGATAACCAGCATAACACTGTGTGCATTCTGCATTGTTTCATTTGTAACTCAGCTTTTGGGTGAGAGATAACAGAAGACGAATATCAAATTATTTCCTCTTCACTGGTGCTTCAAGCTACATAGGGTATGTTTTAATGGTATTGTAGAACATGCATAGTGCACTATTTTGCCATTTGAATGTCATTTGAGATTCAACCATAGAAAAAAGAGTGACTCTACTGAGTGTCTGATTAAAATTCTGATTATATTTCTTATACATTGTTACACATTTTGGTCAGGCGCTTAGTAGAGTTTTTCTCTTTTTAATTAGCTCATTAGTACAATTGAGTAATAGGTGCATTTGTGTACAAAAAGACTACTTTGGGCTGAAGGCCAAGATGTGGACCTGCAGGCAGTCCAAACACATGCCCAGGCTATTCAAAGATGCTTGGATATCACTGCACATTTTTTGAGGCTTTTACATAATTTTATATCAGCACTAAAACATACCAGATGTGATTTAATTCCTTTTGATATTGTTGTGTTTTACAGATTAATTTCTGTTTCAATTTCTGAAGAAAGGTTTTATTGTGATTAATTGTTTTATTATGACTATTTTTTAGTGTTTCATTTGTTGGAATTAAGGATTTGCCTAGTTATGTAATCTTGTATCTTTTCAGCATATTCCTTCCAGCATAGCTCAACTAGAAATATGGGGGACCTTTTACAAGGCTTGAGACTACATGATTCTAGTAACTCAGAGCTGCACCAGGGTGGAAACCTGGCTATATTTATAATTAAAACTTTAATTAAATCTAACTGATCAAGTTCCAATATGAATAAAAATGACTGGCTATAAATACAGTTCTCAGAACTGCCTGCAAATGAAGTTGAAAAATGGTTGAAACTGTGAGGAGTTGATATTATTTCAAGTTTTCATTTGGTGAACAACTTTTATGATATTTTTGAAGACACTAAAAAAAAGAACAGCTTAGCAAACTCAGACACAAGAACTAACTCATCTTCACTGAAATGTATCTTCTCTCCTCTCAGTTTCCTTTTCTCCTTGGAACTTGAATGACTGTAGTTTGTTGAAGGCTTTCTTTAATTGGCTCACTGTCAGAACACTGGCATAAATTAAGGCCTGTTTCATGTAAATTAGATCTTTATAAGGGTACATTGGGGTGTATCATATGCATATGACATGTAACTAAGTGACTACTGGGTCCACATTGTCAAAGCTGATCCATCATTTGCGCTCAAATAACAAATAGTTCAATTATTTCTTCTTGCTTCATTTCCAATAACTACTTAATCCTTATGTTTCTTTGGTGGAATTAAAGCATGAGATATCTCTAAGATAATATCATTATTATGCAGTCAGCAAGAAGATGATAAACCTGTGAATATCTAATGCTAAAAACACATATAGCTGCATATAATCTATATTCAGATAAAGGCAAACTGAATGTATTCATTATTTCAGCTAGTGGAAACCTATAAAAGATAAATAATAATCAATCTTTAGGGACTGCAAAGCATGGAAGTTTAGTCCCTGAGTGCAACATGGTATTCAAAAAGGCCCACAGGATTTTATCTAGTCTTAGACTGTCTCTATTAAATCTCAGGCTGAGTAGTGCTGTTTCATTAAGGTTATTATTGTTAGGAATTATTTAACTGGCTGCATGCTACAAAAGAAGCAGTAGAGTAGAAACTGAGCACAAAATAAATTTACTCAGTTTCTACTTTTTTTTCCCCCCACAAAATTTTCTATTAATTCATTGTTGTAGCAATATTCAGGACATCCTCTGAAAATGAGCTTAAGAACTTATGTAAAAGCTCAAAATTATTACTGAAGCAGAAATAGAAAGTACTTTCTTAATGTGAAAATGCCTAATGTGAAAATGTAAACAGGAGGAATTTGCAATTTCCACACTAAGAATCTGCAAACATGGATATCAAGAACTCTATGTGAAGTAAACAGAACATTTCAGAATGTTCTCTCTTTGGGTCTTGTTGAATTACAGAAATAAACCTTATCGGTTACATTATATTTATAATCTTTCTCTGAGTAATTTCTGCATCCCTGCCTGACTCTCTCTCTGTCTCTCTCTCTGTGTGTATGTGTGTGTATGTGTGTGGGTGTGTGTGTTTGTGTGTTGATATTCTTATATTACAATGCATTTTTAAAAAGAAACTCCTGGATTGAATGGATCAATACTTCAGTATTTACACATCCCTTGTCTGTCACTATCAGTCTTTATTGAAGGCAAGTCCAAAACAACAATCCAGGGTAAAACAATGGCAGGTGATCTGCCATCCGTCAGAATTAAATAATAAATGAATAAAAATAACTATTTCTTCAATTGCAATTCCATAGTTCATTGGATTAAAGAACGGCACCTTCCCCCTTGGATAGTCTGCATTTGTGTAGAAGACATTCTGTGGCAGTTGGAATGGTAAATATTATTTGGCTCTGGTGCTGCTATCTTTACCAACTTGCATTTAATATTCTGCAGGATAGTAAATCGTCCAAATTTTAAACACTTATTAACTGCTTAGGGCCCATCTTAACACATTCCACCTCATTTTTATTAGGTACATGCTCTCTTACATTGTCTACAGAAGGTCCTCCTTATGGTGTGTATAACATTTATTGCTCCCACTTCCTGGTAAAGGTTACTTGATTTCAAGGTTACATTTGCTACTCTCCCTCTCTCTATCTCTCTCAAACACACACACACACACACAACTGGGTGGAAAAAGAGCGAAAAACCTTTCTATTGATAAAAAAAAGTAACAAGCACAGGCTACAATATTTGAACTTTTAATAAAAATTAAAATGACACACAGGAAACTTTGTATTCTACAAAGATGCATTGCTACTGTAATGTTTAATTACTCTCTATATAGTAAAATAATATTGGCTGAGAACAAACTGTTGTCTACACTATTTGCATAATAATCATTTCCTCTAAGCGCCAGCAGTAGAACCATCAGATGCAGCTGAATAACGGGGCAACATGAAGTATTTAATATTCCTCTAAGTCAGTCATTTAATAAGTTGTTAAACACTTTGAACATTATTATTATCAGTAGTTTTCTATAAGTAGTACAACCTAATAATGTAACAGAATTTCCACTCCAAAAAAATATTATGATTTATAGGAGACAAATGAACTTGTTAATGTAATGTCCTTCTTGAATATCTTTAAAAGCCCTAAGCTTTGGGAAATGTAAAAAAAAAAATCTTCCACAGCTGCAGCTGATCCTTTCAACCAACAGCAGGTCTGCCTCTGCTGAGGGAAGTGCTTGGAATGGGCCTTACTACTTCATATCAGCAAGATAATCTGGATCTAAACCATAGAGATTTATATGTCATAATCAGGGTGGCATTAACAGGCAGTTGATTTAAATTGAACAAACCTATTCAATATGCTCAATATGCTCCAAAACCAAAAGTTTAAAGAACCAGATCTGGATGTAGATCAATATCCCAATTGAGCAAGCCAGAGGTGACAGTGGCAAGGAAAACTTCCTGAGATGAAATAAGGAAGAAATCTTGAGACAAACCAGACTCAAGAAGGAAATCAGTGGGCTTTTGATCAATGCTGTTTCAAGTTCAACGGCCAAGTACTAATGTATAAGTAATTTTCCACACAGCTCTCTCATTGAACAGTCTATGTAGGAAGACAAAGCAGTATGAGTATATGGGTGCTTATTTTGATTTTGATTATTCCATAATCCTTCCTGGGACACAGGAGGCTCATTTGCCCCAGGCTAAAGCTCTGATTAACCTTGATGTTAATTCAGGATTGCACATAGATTCTTTCTCTCTCTGTTAGCAGGAATAAAATGAAAAAGGCGATATCTTCTTTCCAAAAGAGAATAAATCACTCAGTGTGTTATCCAAGGGCTCTATTTAGAGTTGGTTCAAAAGGGTGCATCAGTAGATATGTGGGGAAAGTTATCCAGATAAAGACTCATGCTGTGCAGGTGTGTAACTTGATTTTATGGGCCAGTCATTCAGATTATTGAAATTACCTGCATGAAGCCCACATCCCTGAGGACGCCAGGGTTTTCTTGAGTATCGTCCAGGCCTTCAGTAAAAGCACTTACCTTTTAAGAATGTGGACACATAAAAATACAAAACCTACAAAACAGCAACAAAACTTTTTTTTCTGTTAATTTCAATATGATGTAACAAAGAGCAAGAGAAAAAAAAATGCTCTGACAAATACTGTATACAAATGTGAAAACGAAACAATCTATCAATAAACAACTGTGTCTATATTGAGGTTAATAGTCATAGTTGTTATACTGACACTAATTTCGCATCTTTACAAATTGTCTTGCCTTGGCAATCTGGAATCCAACATCATATTATCAAATTGCATCTTCATTGGGGTTGATATAAAGGAAGAACACCATGTCTACCTGTTACATTGCCGAAAATGTGACTTTCAGGAAGTAACTGTTGTTACACCAAATAGTCAGACAAGGAAATGGAGTTAGTACTCCTGGCCAGCGTATATCGTGCAACAAATCCAGTAAGTCCAACACTGAATTTGAGAATAACAGAGATACACCTCAGTTCTGTGTAAAATCTGCCTTGTGCATGTGGTTTGGCAGCACTTAAATTTGTAATTAATTCTGAGGTCTAACTATGTGCAGATTCAATATTTACTCTTTAATACACTTCTGAATACAATCTATATACTCTAAAATGTAGAATGGGAACTGATAGAGAATTAGTCTAGAAGTGAGATATGATTGAGGCTTCCTGTCATACAGAAACTGTTGAAGGCAAAGGACATATATTAAACTGTAGATGAGTGCTGATATGCACGCAATGGGCCTCCTTTGTCAGTTTTTTTTTTTTTTTTTTTTTTTTTTTTTTTTTTTTAAGAAAAGTTGTATATACATGTTTTCATGGGCCAAACCAAACTAAGTTCTGCCATATTTACAAAATATTAGGTAATTCTGATTTTTTTTTTGTACTGACGTGTGTATGTTCATAAATGCTTTAAATGACCAAGTGCATTCACTGCACAGCTGATTTGCATAAAGTGATACCCACAATAAGACAAAGGTGAAAGAGCACTGTGAAAGCATTGAGCTTAATGTTTCAGTAATGCAGCTCAGCCATTTCTAATTGGATAGTTAGACTTAATTTACCTTAATTTATGGAATTATTTTGGATTGCTTTCCTTCAAGTCATATGAAACAAATGATGTTCACAAATTTTCTATTAAATTTGTGAGTGTAATTGGGATTAATAAACTATTTAAACTTGACAGAGTAAGCCCTATATAATGTTGCAGTAACTCCATTTATTGCCAATTATACAATTTGAAACCTATCAATCATGGTTCACATTAGACAGTCTCTTTTTACATAAATGTACAGAAACTCCTGAGATTTCTTATTATATAATTTTTTTCAGAACTATTTTCATGAACACCACATGTGTACATGATTTCCAAATTACAAATTGGTTTGTATCCAGGTTGATAATTGAGGCTTTTTATTTATTTATTTATTTATTTATTTAATGAATTTTCCTATAATGTAAACAGATATTCTCAGATTCTCTACACCTGTACTCCCTGTGCTTGATTATTTGCATAAGTGTTTCCAAATATGACTTATGTTAAGCACCAAGAAGTGAGAACAAAGCTCAGAATCACAGCACTAAAGAAACCTATTCAGTTGCAGTTATCACACATTGACAACTGGTGGCAGTGCGTTCTAAGGTATAAGCCACTGGAGCATGAGGTGTACATGCAAGATAATACTCACAATACACCCACCCACCTACACTCACCCACACACACACATGGACAGGACATGTCTTGAAGAACAGGACATTTCCGACAGAACATACATGAATATATATATATATATATATATATATATATATATATATATATATATATATATATATATATATATATTATATATCTGACATACTGTCCCAGTCAGATACAGTGCATAGCTCACCCCCCCCCCCCCCATCCCCCCCCCGGAACCTCATAGTTCTTATTCTTTTTCCTGGATTCTGAATAAGAGAAAAGTGGAAATAGAGTTATAATGAAATCCCATTGTAAATCAAACTGACCTTGAGATTTGCTGACCTACTTTAGCAAAAAATAATTCTGCATGATGCTAAAATTCCTTTATTCTCAGTATTTAAAATGTCAGTCAAACCAAGGTCACGTTCTGGTGCAGGACTGAAAATGTCATTTTTTAAAAGTATAACTTAATGCGTGAATAAATCACCACCTTTTCATATTGCTTATGTATTTTCAGCCAATAAAACCTGCAAGAAGCATAGGAGAAAGAATAAAAGACAGAGAGGAGAGAGAACAAGGGGGATAGTGAGAGAGAGAGAGGATGAAGGTTGTCATTGTTGGTGAGATTAAAAGAGTATTTATTCATTTCTGCTCAGCTCAGAAACCTGGTTGTTCCTTGCTGCTCCTTATCAGATCAGATACACTGCAAGTCACTGAGTGCAAACAGGAAATCAACTGAGATCCTCCTGACTGAGACACTGTTTGTGTTATTGACTGCACTTGTTAAGTTCTTTGCACATTTTTTTACACTTACTCTATTAAAAACTGTGGGTTCCACCTTAAGTGTAATCTGTACATCCATCCATCCATCCATCCATTTTCTTCTGCTTAGCTAGGTCCAGGTCATGGGGGCATCAGTCTAAGCAGAGTTACCCAGACCTCCCTCTCTCTCTAGCCACCTCCTCCAGCTCTTCCACAAGGATACTCAGGCGCTCCCATCCCAGGTGAGATATAATCTCTCCATCTAGTACTTGGTCTGCCCTGGTGTCTTCTCCCCATTGGACATGCCCAAGACACCTTCCCAGAGAGCCGTCGAATAGACATCTTAGACAGATGCCCAAACTGCCTCAACTGACTCCTTTTGATGCAGAGGAGCAGTGACTCTACTTTAAGCTCCCCACGAATGTCCAAGCTCCTCACCCTATCTCTAAGGCTGAGCCCAGCCACCCTTGGAAGGAAGGTAATTTCTGCCGCTTGTATCTGCAACCTCATTCTTTTAGTCACTACCCAGAGCTCGTGACAATAGGTGAGGGTTGGGATGTAGATTGACCAGTAAATTGATAGCTTCACCTTTTGGGTCCACTCTATCTTCACCATGACAGACCGGTACAATGTCTGCATGACTGCTGACACTGCACCAATTAATCTATCAATCTCTCGCTTGATGAAGTCAACAGGACCACATCATCTGCAAATAACAAACATGCAATCCTGAGGTCATCAAACTGGACACCCTCAGCCCCTTGGCTGCGCCTAGAGATTCTGTTCATGAAATTTATAAACAGAATCGGTGACAAAGGGCAGAATCCAATGTGACCAGACTCTCGCTCTGGTTATACAGGGATAACCATAATAACAGGTCTGGCACCCCATACTCCCGAAGCACCCTCCACAGGATCCCACAAGGGACATGGTCATTTGCCTTTTCCAAGTCCACAAAGCACATGTAGGTTGGTTGTGCAAACTCCCATGAGCCCTCCATTATCCTTTTGATGGTCTATTGTTCCACAGTCAGGACAGAATCCTCATTGCTCCTCCTGAATCCAAGGTTCGACTAATGTCCAGACCCTCCTCTCCAGTACGCTGGCATGGACTTTCCCAGGGAGGCTGAGGAGTGTGATCCCCGTGAAGTTGGAACACACCCTCCTGTCCCCCTTATTAAAGATAGGGACCACCACCCCAGTCTGCCAATCCAGAGGCACTGTCCCCGACCTCCATGCAATGTTGAATAGGTATGTCAGACAGGACATCCCAACAACATCCTCAAGAGCCTTCAGGAACTCAGTGCGAATCTCATCCACCCCAGGAGCCCTGCTACTAGGGAGTTGTTTAACTACCTCAGTGACCTCAGCCCTAGTGATGGGCAAGTCCACCTCTGAAACCTCCAACTCTACTTCCTCAATGGAAGGCATGTCAGTGCGATTCAGGAGGTTCTAGAAGTCGAACGTCCACTGTCCAATGTCCCCAGTTGAGGTCAACAGTTCTCCATTCCCGCTGTAAACAGTATGCAGGGCTCGCAAAATCGCTAGCCCGACGTCCCGGGGCTATTGTGTCATCCAGTCGGGCTACCAAAATGTATTTCTACCCTGCCCGTTGGGCTATCTTATAGGGAGGAAAAATATATTGCAATGCTTTTGCATTCTCTCACAAATTTGGTCAGGTAATTATGTTGTATGTAATTTTCGGGCATGGGGGAGCCACTATCAATATGTGGGGTATTGAAATCGCGTTTGAATGTGCGCTCGCTTTCAATTTTCGCTTTCAATTCACGATCGCACGAACTGTGCATCAGTGACGCTCGTCCTGTCAGTCATTACTATCCTCACATGACAAGTGAAATCTCCCACAGCAAGCTTAAACATGTGATAGAGATTGCATGCGTAGTGGAGAAAATCGCTTATAGTTATGCGTGTTGATTTTTCAGATTCAGAATCTGACACAGACTGAATTATGTTCTATATTGTTTTTACAAGTTCATAGAAATTTCAGTTCAGTTAGAACCAAATATTTGTATTGATGATTGTAATTTGATTATTTTATACGATTGTTGTTATTTGTGTTTTGAAAATGTTTTTGATTGATGTTTTGTCTCCTTTACAATATTCTACATTAAAAATAATGTCTTTTTTTTTTATCTGGGCTACTTAAATTAATTTCGGGCTACCAAAATCTGAAGAGTGCCTGCCCAAAGGGCTACCAGGGATTTTGAAATTTTGCGAGCCCTGGTATGGGTAAGGCTCTGTTTTCCCTTCCTGAGTCATCTGACAGTTTGCCAGAATCTTTTCGAGGCCGAACGAAAGTCATTTCCCATGGACTCACCAAACTCCTTCCATACCCAGGTTTTTGCACTCAGCTTGGCCCGCCGGTGTCTGTCAGCTGCTTCTGGAGTCCCGTAAGCTAACCAAGCTCGAAAGGCCTCCTTCTTCAGCCTGACGGCTTTCTTTACCCCAGCTGTCCACCAAAGGGTTTGGGGATTACTGCCACGACAGGCACTGACAACCTTACAGCCACAACTCTGTTCAACCGCCTCAGCAATAGAGGACTGGAACATCGCCCATTCCGGTTCAACCTCTACCAGAGATGAGATACGACTACATAGTCGATCATCAAACTGCAGCCTATGTTCAAACACCCTTATGTTCGAACATGGTAATCTTTACAGACAAACCGTGATTAGCACAGAAATCCAATAACAAAACACCACTCTGGTTCAGATTGGGCAGGTTGTTCCTCCCAATTACTCCCCTCCAGGTTTCACTGTAGCTACCCACATGAACGTTAAAGTGCCCCAGAAGAACTGTGGAGTGTTCTGTGGAGGCACCTTCCAGCACCCCACCCAAGGACTCCAAGAAGAGCGAATACTCTGAACTGATGTTAGGTGCATAAGCACAAACAACAGTTAGAGTCTGTCCCCTGACACGAAGCTGAAGGGAGAAGACCCTCTCTTTCACCTGAGTAAATTCCAACTTACCAGCACTGAACTGGGGGGCTGAGTATACCCACTCCTGCTCTGTGCCTCTCACCCAGGGTAGAATAGAGTCCAGCCCCTGTCCAGGAGTTTGGTTCCAGAGCACATGCTGTGCATCCGGGTGAACCCAACTATACCTAGATGGTATCTGTCCACCTCCTGCACTAGCTTTGTACAGTAATCTGCACAGCCACACAAATTACATAAGCAACTATAATGTACCTACTTTGGAAATAGGCACTTATTTAGAGCACTTTGTATATGATGGACATCAGTATTCTGTTACAAGAATGAATTGTATATCAATATATAAGACATTCATTTAACTGCTCTCTAGGCCACACCAACTTAACCAAACCTACATAAACCTATATCTTTTCTAAGCTATTTGAATAGGACAGATATGTATGGAATGCATTTTCCCTATTTTTAAATGTAAAACTTTTAACACTTTGAGAAAAAAAGCTTTATTGCCACCAGCTTCTAATATTGCCACAAAACTTACTGAAACTCAGAAGTCAGGTCACCTCCCCATATTTGAAATGTTCATGACCCCCATATGTTATGAAAATCAATAACTCATGTATGAAGTGGGCTAAGGAGAGTACTGATAGCCAGCCAACACAGCATTCTGAAGGTCAGAGTGTAACCCCAGAACATGGCACTGCAACTGCTTATGTGCTTCATGCTGACATGAAGGCTGCCTTGGCAAAACTGAAAATTTATCTCCCACCAATGCAATGGATCTACCAATTTTGTGATATATCAGCCCAAGTGAGTGGCCGGGCTATTTCACAATGTACCAGATTCATAAAGGAGAACTTATGTTTGTTCTAGAGCACAAGAATTCTGTGACCTGGTAGAAGACCATATGTAATGATTGCAATTGCAGATGTTGAAACTGTAGGTCCACTAGTAGAGAGACTGGTGGCCCAGATCATGGTGGAACATAGCATGCAAATCCTTCCTAAACACAATATAAAATATAAAAGAGGTGACACACTGGTTTGCAAAGCATATAATACCTTTGCAAGTGTAAGTCTTGACACCATGGTGCACTGGCCCTCAAGGATATAATGCCAACAATGAGACATTCAATAGCACAGAGATCTTAAAGGCACTTCTCTAAACTAAGGGAACCATAGCAAATAAGCATGGGAATTCTTTGGTCTATTGACACAAATTAGAAGTGAATTTTGGCTGGCTCAATCTCCACTGCCAGAGTTTGGTAAAACACTGTGTGTCACCTGCCACTGGTACCTAAGATGGTCTTTGGTTCACAGGTTGAAGAGCCAGTGATGAGAGCTTTTACCCATGCTTGTGTTATTTCTGAAAATGTGGGTTTCAAAGACTGGAACAACAGATGGAATATGTGCAGCATGCAGCATTTGCCACATACTCCACATACTGCCAGGTTTGAAAACATGTGGTTGATGGTGGGCAGGTTTTCCCTTCTGAAGTAAAGCATTGGGGGTAAATCAAATCAAATCATTGGCTACTGAGTACACTGTCCACAGTATATCATTTACAGTTTCAACAAAGACAACCTCCAAACACAACAGTTCACCCCCTGTGAACAGAGGTGCAAGACCAACTTCAAATGGCTATAGTGACTATAGAAGTGCAGACAGTACTAGAATGGCAGGTATTGCAGATTGTACACTAGCTAGACTGCCTGACTAGATTCTTTTCAAGATATTTTCTTATTTAAAAAAAAGTCAGAACCTGCTCCAAGCTAAATCAAATAGGCGTAAATGTCTTTTAAAATGGCTGTCATTCTGTATGGTATACCCTCATAATTAGAGTCTAGGGAGGAGGAATATAACAATAATGATCAAGTGGATGAAGGTAGAATGGACTGAAGACAGGGGAGCAGGACACACAGGCACAGAGGTTGCTTTCTGAGAGATAGTACACAAAATTGAAGTCTCTGATTGGACAAATGAGAGTTTTACCTGTAGCACATTTTAGGGGAGAAAGAAGGAAACAAACAGCAGGGCCAGAGGCAACCAAAAACAAATATATTTATTTTACTATATAAATTACATATCTTCAAGTGCAGTAAAATGTAACTAAAAGTATGAGGTAATCTCACATTAATGAAAGAGCATTTTCAGATCGTGTTTAATGTTTATATTGAAACTCATTGTCGTTGCATTGCCGTCTCACAGCTCCAGGATCCCTGGCTCAATCACTGTCTGGGTGGAGTTTCACATGTTATCTCTGCGTCTGTGTTAGTTTCCTCTGGGTCTTGTGGTTTCCTCCCACCTCCCAGAAACTGACAGTAGAAGGAGAGGCTACACTAAATTGCATCTAGGTGTGAATGAATGTGCAAATGTATGTGCATGGTGTGCTGCAGTGGACTGCCTTTCCATTCAGTGTGCATTCCCATTTACTGAGGATGAATGAATGAAAAATTATGAACAACGCTTAAAATATTTTATTCATTAGACAACTCAAAATAGTGAATTAAAAGCATGATAAACTAGCCTGCATCTCATAAACACAGAACAGTTCCATGACCTTGGGTGAGTATCTTGTGGGTTCATTAATTGTGACTTCATTAATGTGTATGAATAAACATCTATGCACAATATAAAAAATTTAATTAAAATAATAGGACGTGTTGTTTCTAGTGCTGTTTTATAAGCTGCAAAACAATGAGAGTGGAAGTCATATTGTTAATTTAAATCATATTTACAGTGATTGTGATTACAACTAGGACTATTCATGAAGCAATACAGCTAAGGCTTCTTTTGAAAAGTAGCAGGTGGCGGTGCAGTGGCACATTGGGTAGCATTGCATTTTCGCAACACAAGGCCTCCAATTTTGCACCCAATGTTCTCAGGTTTGGCTCTGGACACACCACAGCCTTGACTAGGATAAAGCAGTGACTGAAAGTGAGTGAGTGAAAGTGAGCAAAAGTAGCTCACTTTGCATTTTGAGTTCAAAAGGCATAATGGTGTACTGCAAGAAACTGCCATAACAAAAGCAGACATTTAATTAGGAGTCAGAGGCATCCATGCCATTATCCTCTAAGTAAGTATAGTTTGCTAACGTATTTGGATCAACCAATGTTATTGATACATCCTTCCTTTTGGGTTACCTCTAGCAATAGGGTATACGCAAAGTTTGTCTTGGCAGCAAAGACAGTAAATAAAAGACCTTATTTTATATATGGAAGCTCTGGGGCTAAAATTCAATCACAAAAAGAGTGACATGAAACTTGACTTGCATGTTATATGAATCTTTTCACCAAAAGACTGAGGAGCCTGGTTTATGAAGGCATTCACAGAACTGTAAGTACCCACACATCACCCATGTGCAGTTTTTCTGGCATGGATGTTCATGGCACCTAATTATGTATCAGTATTGGTGGCAGAAGCATGTGTGTCCACCCTGAGGCACTGGTCCAGCACACATTTTCTCCTTTGCGACATGCCCTTAGGAGTTCTCCCTACTGAAAGTGAAGTAGTCATGATAGATGCCTGGTGGCATTTCAAAAAAAGTAAGTTCTGTATGAATAAATCAATATCCTAAAAATGAAAGCTGTGTGGGCTAGTGCTGCAACATTTTCAGGAACCCCTAATGGGGTTACACATGTATCAGGCCCGTTTGAGCAAACCAAACATACTGGAATGCTTTCAAGGGATCAGGCGCGTTCTTATGAGTGTATGCACTCTCTACACACTGGTTGTATACAAGCAATTGAAATTTGTCTTACCGTGGTGCAAACTTTAGACATAAATCCCTTTCAACCCCCTGTTCTTGCACTGTGAATGATGTTTTAGAGTTCCATCTGGATCTACTCTAAAGGTGCCTGGCAGTTTGTACAACTTGTCATATGAATCAATAAAAGACATGGATATAAAGTACCTTTCACTTGAGACAGCTTTTTACTGGTCATTATTTTTTTTACTGGCAAGTCAAATGTACTGCCAAAGATATTGACACTCTGGTATATAAATAAACCTATCAACCTATCTTACAAATGAGACTAGGCCAGCCCTATGTCCAGGGAGGGCTCTCAAGTGCTATGTGGAAGTAACTGCCAGCTGGCAGGTCACTGATCAACTGTTTGTGCATTTTGGAGAGCAACATAAAAGGGCCTCACCATATAACAACTGGTTAGCTCACCAGTTGTTACATGGTGAGGCCCTTTTATGTTGCTCTCCAAAAAGCCATTCAATACACTTTTGCCAACTCCTGGGTGGCACTAAGAAGAATGTCACTGATGAAGCAGTGACATTCACCATTTACTTTCATTAGCTTATACAGACTAAATGTTGCCCTGACACGATTGTTCTGTGGTGAGCTTAAATGACTCTCATCCTCAATCAGGAACACTATATGTCCCACAGTAAATCCCATCTTTATTAGAAAACAGCACCAGTACTTTGACGGATTTCATCCTCAATAGACTACACTAATGGGGCTTTGAGCGAGTCTCGGCTGCAACTAAGATCAGTATAAGTATTAAGTGAGTCTCACCTTCAAGAGTAAGTACTGAAACCATGAAGTGCAAAGTTCCCTGAAGGCTTCCATGGTGGAAAACTTATAGGAACAACTTTACCTCTGTTACAAAGCACTGACACTGGAGACTCCTTCCATAAATGTTAAATACAGAAAGCTTTTCTTTGTCAATTAACAGCACATTTTAAAAATCAATTTAAATCCATTAGGCCTAAACTATGTGTATAGTCACCTATTTCCTGTGAATTAACTGCTATGAGAAAAAAAGTGAAGTAAAGTGAAGTGACTTGTGGCAAAGTATGGTGACCCATAGTCGGAATTTGTGCTCTGCATTTAACCCATCCAAGTGCATACACACAGTAGTGAACACACACACACCGTGAACACACACCCAGAGCAGTGGGCAGCCTTTTTTGCTGCGGCGCCCGGGGAGCAGTTGGGGGTTTGGTGCCTTGCTCAAGGGTCTCACCTCAGTCGTGGTATTGAGGGTGGAAGAGCGCGCTGGTCATTCACTCCCCACACCTACAATCCCTGCTGGTCCTGAGACTTGAACCCACGACCTTCAGGTTCACCTTCGGGTTACAAGTCCATTAGGCCACGCCTGCCCCTGAGAATAGAAGTGGTTGGGATTTGAACTCTGGTTCAAAAAAGGATAGCATATTACAACAAGTGCATTAATATAAACCTGTGCAGTCAGTAGTACTGTCAGAGCTGTGCTGTTACAGAAAATCAACAACTTACCAAAATTCTGACAGAATTAGTTCAGACAATTCAACCAATTAAACCAATAAAGGTATTTATTATGTATAGTGTTTTGAAGATGTAGGCATGGTTAAGTTCAGTTGGTCTAGAACATGATCTACTTAGCAGGTCAGAGACATTTTGATAGATCAACATACACTGTATGCTGTGAGTACATACACAAGTCCAAACTCAAGTTGATACAATTGTGTATTTAATCAAGATGTACAACTGTAATTGAACTCTAACAGGACAGGTGTTTTTATTACTTACATTATAGTTCCATGTGTTATGTGTAAGTGAAGACATCTAATATAAATTGGAACCAATGATGCTATTATTGATAGAATTGTTGTTACTCTCTATGCACAACATTAAACCGTATAATTCAGATGTCCTAATCACAGTAAACATTATGCCTAGACATAGTCACATTCCTAATACTTTAATATACTGTAAATGTGTATGGCCTCATAAAGTGCAATTGCAGGAACAAAGCATTCATAATACACAAAAAGGAATAAAATTGTTTGGGTAAGGTGTTCCTCTGCAAATTAGTTCCATTGGAAGTGTGTAACTTTAAATAAATGTAACCTTTTTGGACCAAAACAATACAGGATACATTAGTTTGAAGTCAGGTTCAGGCCTTCAAACAGGCTTTTCTTCTCCTCAAGCGCGGCATGTATATAACTCGCAAACAAACAGTTCACCTTTTTATAAACAGCGCAAACTGCCTAAGGCATCAAAACTTATTAAAAATCCTTCTCATGCTTGTGTCTCTTACATTCTACAGCATGCAGCCAGGGCCATGTGAATAGGGAAAGTATGAAAGTAGCAGCTGCGCTCCCCTCTTTCCCCCAGAGTGGAGTGCACATATATTGAGAGAGCTACAGAAAAAAATGGGATGGTTGTGTTTGCTAGAGACTATTAGCCGAATCCCACTATGCACAGACAAATACTCAGATGTCTGTCATTTTTGCATTTGTCAGTGAACCTTGTTCCAAAACTGAGAAAAAAATATTTGTATGATGCGATAGTTGGCAACCACGCTGAATAATGAAGACTTCAGTTGTTCAGTTTAACAATAAAGCACATTGAATTTCTTAATAACACTGTAGGCTCCAAATTTGTAAACAGATTAAAAAGCAAAAGCCGGTAGAAATGAACAAGATATAAACTGAAGGATGGGTATATTACTGTGTATAATGAGATTTATACTTGTGTCATAAAATGTATATCCATTATTCTCAAAGGGCTGCTTGATGTCATCAGAAACATCAGACTTACTGATCATGTATTAAAGGAAGACTTCCAAAGAGATATACTTGATCAAAAGAAAAAAAAAAACACAAACATGATTATTCTTTAAAAAAAAAGGTTTACTTGACCACATCCCTGTCTGAATTTTATCATGACTGTATGCAGTATATTCTCTCTAGCGCTGCTGTCATATTCTATTAGAGAAAGTAAAGTTGTAATTCACACATAACCCTTCTTTGGCCACAGTCCTTTTTTTTTCAAATACACTGGCTGATGGGACCTATTAGAAGAGTTGATGTAATAAAGTTTTAAGACTGATGATCTTTAAGACACTGAG
The DNA here is from genome assembly GCA_037576675.1 of Pangasius sanitwongsei. NCBI lineage: Eukaryota > Metazoa > Chordata > Actinopteri > Siluriformes > Pangasiidae > Pangasius > Pangasius sanitwongsei. Next base: position 4,448,275 of record CM075003.1, on the reverse strand, counting down.
AGAATACTGTCATTTGTATTCACCTTTTATGTATAGCAACTTTACTGTCACGTTCACCATAGACAGTTCACTGCCAAGCTGCCAGAGGGCACCCACCCATGCCTTTTAAACTACTTCTTCGTTTATCCCACTCATTTCCTGTGTTTGTTGACACCTGTTTTGTGTTCCTGCATGATTAGTCTCCCTATATATGGTATCTGGTTTTACCCCTTAGTATCTTCATGCTGTATCCTTGTTTTGTGATTCATGCCCTGACATTTCTTTGTTTGCTATTATTTTGTTTTGATAAAACGTGCCTGCGCTTGCATCTGGTGTTGGAAAAAAATACTCTTGTTGGGTTATATTGTTAGAGAATACACACACACGGTATTGCAAATCCAACCCGACCTAGTTGCATATTAAACTTTATAATTAACATGTGATTTTCAGTGGTGTCCAGGATTTATTTTGCAAAGAAATTCTGAGTTAACTTTTTAGTTTTAACATCTTTCATGATGGTCTTTTTTCACATTGTTTAATAGTTTCCTACAGTATCCACAATGCTGTTCAACTACCAGAGGTACCAGTGGGATTTTTGCCCTCCCTCTCTAAGAGAATGATGCAGAGAGTCCTTTAGTCCTTTAGTCCAGCATGCTCACCTCCTCATCCATACAATCTGACAGAGTTTCAAAGCTTCAACTTTCATGCTAAAGCTTCAACAATCACATTGTCTACATTTCCATGCACGTCGTTATTCGGATATTAATCAGAATTTGGCAATATTCTAATTAGCATTGAGTGATGTAAACACTGTAATCTGATTGCCTGATTCAGATTACGACTATGTTCTGATTCCACAAATTCCATTTCCATTTGTTGCATGTAAACACCTTATTCAGAAAATCCATTGAAAGGAGATATATGCACATGCTCAGTCCACAAAGAATTGTGGGTGCTAACAGATGCTTAGCTGTAGGCTAGGTACTTAGGAATGGCAACTCAGGCCCACTTACAACAACCATGTATACAGGAATATTCACATAAACATTGTATTCGGAATAGGGCTGCAACCCAAATATAGACCTTAAATGGAATTTGATGTGCATGTAAATGTAGCCATTGTTAACACCATCATGCTTGTCATCTTGTAGATTGCTAACTAGCCAAGTCTCTTGCTTTTTTGTTTTTAAGAGCTAACAGTGAAACATGACCATTGTCTCACGAATTATTATAACTATAACAAATATTTCAATATATTCATATTTAATGTTTTTCAGGGTGGATGTTTCTTTTAAAAATAACAAAATGAACAAATTGGGAATAATACTGCGGCATCTAATAGTGAAACTGTGACCCAGTGAGTGAGAGTAGGAGGATAAATTTAAATCAAACCCCTAAGCAGGCGCAACAACCACAAGAACATCAATCTATGCATATCTATGAAAAAAAAAGAATTCCAAAGCTTTTTGTTTTAAGTTCGCACTGTTTGATGTGTGAAGGCATTCTGATATGAATTAGAAGGCATCATATCTAAGACTGCTTGTGAGATGAAAGCTTAAATAACTTCACAGCCACCTCTGTTTATTGCCAATGTCACAGCCACTTTCCTGCTCCCCAATTCACAGAATAATATGAGTATATGAGCATGTTTGGAGATTCACTGGCATATCTATGGGTAGTGAAGATTGACTGAGTGTTGAAGTGGACAAGAGCTCATTAACTTTTGAACCCAGTGAGCATGGTGTAGTGGTTCTGCAAATTCCTCACTTTATCTGGCAGTCTATAAGAGGATCAGGAACACAAGCTAAATCAATCTTAACTTTGCATTTTAATGTGATTAGCACCAATTCACCTATAATCCATGTCAATAAAGTAAAAAAGTACATAAACTGTCAGCAAATCCTGAATGGGAAAGAACTTCAGAGAGAATGAAAAAGCAGAGATTGGGGACGGGTTCACTGCTGCCTCTGCTAAAGCTCCAGCTCCGTCAAACTAGCGCTCCAAGAACACTTACAGGCCATCCATCAAACAATATTGCTTCAGTCTCACACAAGACATGTTTCTTCCATGCCTCACCACTCTGCTCTCAATGCATTGTTCAGCAGGACAGAGCAAAAAAAACAAACAAAGAAACAAACAAAGAAACAAAAAAACCAATAATTAAACCAGATGGCTTTTAATTAAATCTTGTGTAGGTTAATGTGTGTAGACTAGAGAAGAGGAATTTAAGGCTGATCAAGTATTGTTCAAATGTAATTTCCTCCCATTGTCCAGTTTTGTGGATTTCCATCCATCCATTCTCTGTACTGCTTATCCTACACAGGGTAGTGGGGTAACCTGGAGCCTATCCCAGGGACTCAGGGCACAAGGTGGGGGACACCCTGGATGGGGTGCCAACTCATCACAGGAAACAATCTCACACACAGTCAATTTAGAGAGGCCAATCAACCTACAATGCATGTCTTTGGACTGAGGAAACCTCCAAAGCATGGGGAGAACATGCAAGTGCCACACAAGCAGGGCAGAAGCAGGAATCGAGCCCCCAGCCCGGGAGGTGCAAGGCAACAGTGCTAACCACTAAGCCACTAAGCCACCATGCCCCCTGTTTTGTGGATTTTGTTAGCCCAATTGAAAGTATGCAATAAGTGACCAGCGATTTTTTTTTCAGGTCTCTTTCTGCTGTTTATAGTCCAGGGATAGAGACAGTAATCTCCCTAAAGGATGCATTTGGCCTGTGGCCTAACAGACACATTTATTGTGTGTGTGTGTGTGTGTGTGTGTGGGGCGGCCTGGGAAAATCCTTCACTTGGTGAAATTTTGGCATATTCTAGAATGTAACATTCTGATAATTACAGGTTTTGATGTCAGTCTCACATTCTGTCAGTGGAGCCTTACATTGCACAGCTCTGGCCGGATATATAACAAAGGGCCGAAGACTTTATATATGTGCTTTGATGCACATGTATCTCACCATTTCCAGAAAAGATCTTCATTCCTACATAACTGAAGCTGTTGTGGTCTTCACGTCCAGCTTGGAAAGCAGTTTCAAGTGTGGGATGACCAAAGAGGAAAATGTTTTAGAACCGCCCGACAAAAAAAATTATCAACATGAGAAGCAAGAATTCCAGTTAACTCACCACAGTCCTCCAGCCAGTAGGACACTACAGGGTCAACCTGTGACACACAACCTCCCAGCTGCTGCATGCTGCATCTTTGACCTTGTTGTACCAGTACAGAGAAGCATCTGCCAAACCATACACACATTTGTTCAACTTCCACAGGGTTTCTTTGCACTGCACTTCAGGAAGAGGGCAAATGTAGACATTTCTAGTCAACTCTCTTCCCTGTAGAAAAGCTGCTTTGATATCTATGGATTTCAGCTGCCATTTCTTCTGACATATGACTGCCATAATAATTCTTAGAGAATCTGAAGAACAAGTAGGTGAGACTTTAGGAAGGTCATTGACATTTATTTCTTCAAAACCTCTCACACCTAGACTAGCCTTAGGCACTACACCATCAGGTGTTTTTTTGACTGAGCACACCTACCTTGTGCTGATACATTTGCGACTGTCTTCTTTCACCTCTTTATACACACAGTTCATTTTCCAGTTATCCAGCTCAGTTTTTTGCTGCAACAAATGTCTCGTCTGTTTGTCCTGTTTTCAACCTAGGATCCTATGTCACAATGTTTTCACAATGTTTTCAACCTAGGATGCTATGACACAATGTGTCACCTTGCTTATCAACTTCACATTCTTCATTCGCCGGTGATTTTTCCAAGCTATCAGTTTCACTGTCATAGTCCATTTCAGTAAATTCTGTAGGTTGTAAAACTGTATTATCCTCAACATTTTTGTTTTTTGCATCTATTTCTTCCTGCACTGTGTGAATGTCATCTGTCTTTCAGATTCTGGAATAATGCACATGAACATAAGTACCTCCATGCCTCACAAATGCTTCCTTGCAACATGCAAAGTTGAGATGTGCTGTGCTACCCATGTACTCACACTAGTACCTTCCAAACCTGGTGGCTTATCAATAAGAACTTATGGTAGATTTGGTTTTTGTCCAAACACAAGCTAATAGGGATTAAATCCATGTACATTGACATGGAATTTTTTTGCCATCATTATGCCAAAGAGGTATGTCCAAACTATTTATGCAGTTTCATTAGGACTCTCTTTTTTTCTTTTGTAGTCATGTTCTCTGTCACAGTTAGAACTTCATCTTCACTACACTTTTCAGTATCACATGACAGATCTTTATGCATCAGGTTCACAGAGTAATGTCCTGACGATGTAAGTTGAAGGGTTACAGTGGTGCTTGAATATTATTGCTTTGTCATTCTGAAGATCCAAGATGGCATCTGCTCTTTAATGAAGTTTTACTCAAGAGCAATGGGATATCTGCTGGAACTACTTGAGTCTCAATGTGGCATTTAGTCTGTCCAATTATAGCTGGAATTTGCACTATCTGTGCGCTCCATTTTTTTTTTAACTCAACTGGTTTTAGTCCACTGACATAATGATCACGCCATTTCTGTCCACACACCATATAAGCACAAGCTGCATCAATAACTGCCGACCCTAGTGATTCAGCCATTAATATTTCTGTAAAAATACAAAAAACAAAGTATCTCACAAACAGTGTGATGTTACACTGCTCTATGTCCCCTGTTATCTTGGCATGTTCCCCTCTGTGAGGGCAATCCTTTGCCCAGTGATATGTACTTAAGCAGATTGCACATTTAGATTGCCTGTCATATCTATCAAGAGGGATTGTTCCTGGCTGTGTCTTTAATTGTTTTTGTGAATGTGACTTGTTCTCTTTCTTACTGTGAAATATGCAGAATCATCATTAATGTGACTGCCATGCATGTAATTTTTGCCAAAAATTTGTTTTAGAGCAGACTTCATGTTTGAGAAAATGACAGTAGAACAAGCAGCAAGTTCTAACTGTTTGTTTTTAACATTAAGGCCCGCTGTATCTAGAAGTCTAAAGGCCAATACAGCATCTGGAAGTATAATACCGAAATGACGTAGCTTGTTATATTTACGTTCAAACTCGATGATATAATCAGCCATCAGAATTCCATGCTCTCTTGTGATCCAATCATGACAAAGTTCTCCTGTTCAACAACTTTATTTTTCTCGCAGACACTTTGACTGTCGCACTCGCTTCTTATTTTTGCAGCAAAACCCAGCAGCCTTCATTATGTTTTTTTGTTTGAAAAGTGGTCTCTAATATAATATGCTGCTTTCTTTACTGACATACAAACATTTTTCTGTAACATTTAATTTTGTGCTGGAAATCTAATGTTTGGAAATCTAAAATATTTTTGTACTGACTCGATAATGTAGAAGTCATAAAATAAAAATCTATAACAAAGTTTGTACTAAAAAATAGGGTGTCTTTTAGACTTAGACTTTTGCGCAGGACTGTATGTCTGCCTCAACACATGAGGTGAAAGTCATTCAGGACATTTAAACATGAGCCTCAACATCATCTTTTCACTAGACTGATCTCTTGGCTCTAACAGTGCTGAAATAATCACTATTTAATTCTGTATGTTCTCTTCTGTTAAATTTGGATACATTTCCACTATTTTTATTAGGTCATTCAAACATTTTAAAACTTTGTCAATTCTCATTTGCATAAGCACATTTCTCTGTTTTGATGATAATATGATGGCGCAGGAGCACCACTGACATTTAGTATATGAATAGAAAATGAATTGATTATGATTATGTCCATTTTGCACCTGCACATAGCTATCCAGCAACTTGATCAAAATGGGCTATATGAGGAAAGTACATGAGCAAGGTTTTAGACATCTTTAGACTATTTTACCACCACATTTGTTTAACTGACTCCTTACTGGATGTGATCCTTGCAGGAAGATGGCCTAGGCAAGGTTACAAAAGTAAATATTTTTACATTATTTTGGTGAAATAAATTGTATTTTTGGTGTCTTAACATAGTAGTGTCAGGGTATGTTATAGCCAGAAAAAGACAATTGGTTTGTGATCCCACATTATAGTATCTGGTGCGACCACCATTTTTCTTTAGCAGCATGACATGATTCTTTCACATAGAGTTGATTGTGGCCTATGGAATGTTCTTGGTGCAAAGTTGTTGGATATTGGTGGGATATTCAACACTTGTAGGTGGCAATTAAGAGCATCCCAAGATGCTTGGTGGGTGATGCCTACTGAGTATGTAGGTCATGGACCCCTATGCACACAAAGCCATTCATTGTCATACTGAAAGGTGAGGTGTCGGCGGTGAATGAATGGTATGAAAATGGGCCTAAGGATCTCATCATGGTAGCTCTGTGCATTCAAATTGCCATTGACTGGCATTGTTCTGCGTAGGACATGCCTGCCTATACCGAAACTCTACCATGGGCCACTTAACAAAACACACACCCAAAAATCACCATACATGCTGCCTGCAATGTGTCTGGTAGAGTTGAAATGTGGATTCATCTGTTTAGAGAACTGTTCTCCAATGTACCAGTGCTCTTGCAGACTCATACCAGTTATGACGCTGATCTGCATTAAGGTTAATGACCAGATAAGGACACTGAGCATGTAAATCACCTGCATTAAAATGATATCTGAGTCTGAGTGGAAATTCTTTGATTGTCCAAACCAACGGTCTCATCAGCTGTTTGTGTCTCATTTCAGACAGTCCCGCAGGTGAAGTTTGTTCAGCGTATAGAATATACACACAGCCAGTCAACATTTTTTGAATATCCAATATTTTAGCATTTTCTTTAAATTCTCTCATTTTAAACACTCAAAACATTTGAAGATCTACCCAAAGAATAGGCATAAATGAATCACAAATTGTTCTGATCAGAAAAGGCTTTTATCTATGTGCACCTGCCTTGATCAGTTCCACATAGATTTAGGTTTCCTTATTTAAGTGCAATTCTATATCATTTGGTATGGTGGGAATAATAGTGTTTAATCTGTATTATATGACAGTACTGTTGAGTTCTCATGTTTGACATGTCTGCGAAGGTTTAAATTTTAATTAATTAATTTTCAGCTTTGACAGCAGTGAATCACAAGTTTATATGAATCCGTTCATTCTAATACATTATTGTTTCTACAGTAACTCATTCACAGGGACTTCACTGGTAATAATAAACATATTTTAAAAATATGTTTTTATTTAACAAAAAAAAAATTATAATTACTTCTGCAAGAAAAGCCTTCACTATGCTTTCCAGTAACTTGGTAAGCTGAATCTTATTAACTACAAAAAGAAAAAAAGAAAAAAGAGGAAATGTTTCCATGCCACTGTTGCCTCTGGTTTGCTTATTAGGGATCTAAATCTAGATTTCTGTAAAACCAGTTTGTGAAAATGTCTAGTCTTCTATACAAATAAAATTGAATTGAATCTTGCTTACTGCATAAAAGCTTTGCATGGTAAACCTAAGACAAAGAATAAAGAGTGATGAGAATAAAACCATGACCTTTGTCTAATGTACAATTAGTAATGAACCAAGGGAAAAAAGAGAACTGACATTTAACTTTTTGAACTTCCATCACTTGACCCGCACCTCATAGAATAACCTTTAAGATTTCCTGCGTAATGCTGTGCTTTTGGGACTTGTTCCAGGAGTCAAAAAAATAACTGTCAAATCTGTAAGCATTTGGTGAGTCTGACCTTTAGTTAGTTGTTGTGCATTGGCTCAGATGAGGTCAACATCAGAGTGCACTGACTCCCCCCACCCCACATCTGCCCATTATTTAGAAGCCTCTTCCCAGTGCAGGGCCATAATCAAAGATGCCTAAGGCAATATAAGAATCCATAGTGTTCTTTTAATTGCCCACCAACCTTTCTTGCTTTGTGCAGTCCATTTCTAAGAAAAGGTCAGAGCAATATTTAGCCTTGATTAATATTTTTAAAAAATATGCTTATTAATTTATGTTTGTTACCTAACTTATTTATTTGTTAGTCTGAGTGGTTAAATTAAGGTCAAACAGTGCATAATATTTCTTGGTTCAAAAGAGATTATAATGCAATACCACTGAAAGGGTAAAAGTTAAACTGTGCAAACATCTAGGTACAAACATAACCACTTTTGTTATTACTTTCCCCCTTTTCCATAGAAACTATTTCACTTTATCAATATGGGGTAAAATATTACATAATAGTCATAGATTTTTTTCTTTCTATTCCAGACCCAGCCACTGAATACCTGCTCAATCTATTGGTCTCTGTCTAGCCTTTCAGCGTTCTTTTAAAGCACTACCCAGACATGTGAATTCTGACCAGTGGGTGACCAGAGTTTCCCCAGAGAGGACTTTGTTCACTGTAGCACATCTGAAATACCAATAGGTTGTCTTCAGCTAGATGACAGATGATAGATTTTTTTGAGAAATGCCTGCTGTTTTCCTAACAGGGCGTAGGCCACTTTACCAGCATCAAAGGCATCCTCACTGGGACAGGACAACACTTTAGACCTTTAACAGACTGGGATACTGCTCTCAGTAAAACAGTGTTAGGACTTGAAAAGTTATACTGTATAATATAATATAACTATTAGTTACATAATTTAAACTGGTATTCAAGGATAACTAATTGGAATTCACTGTAGTTTATTGGATTATTATTATTATTATTATTATTACTACTACTAATAATAATAATAACAATAATAATAATAATGTTATAGTTCTTGTTGCTATAATTTCCTTATGAATTGCAGGACTTTTTACAACTTTGACTTCTCTGGTTCCTATTCCTATTTGGTTCACTTAACTCAGAGGAGGGTGACTGAAATCTTTTCAGTCCTGTGGCCCGACAACTTCAATGCAAGTTGGCGGGGTCAGCAATGCTGGCAAGCAGATAAACAGCTTCTTGCAGGTGGTTTAACATGGTTAAAGTTAGTCAGTGGAGATGATTGACAGCTCAGGGAAATCTCTTTCTGGTCATTCTGGAGGAGAGAATGGAGTGGCTGCCATAGACTTTACAAGTTATATGCCTTAGCTCTGGGTGAATGTAGCTTCTCCATGCAGGCTTGCAGTGTGGCCTCCTCGACCAGGCTCAAGTATGTGCCTAGTGAGAGGAGTGAAAGGATAGCTGCCATAATTGGAGGGTTTAGATCAACTCCCATGCTCATAGCTGGCAAGTCTTCCTACCCTGGAGCTATGGGTTTACTGACCAGTCAAGAGGGAGCCAGAGCCATACAGATGCCCAGCTTTGTATGACTGGGCTTTATGCCCACTTATAAACTTCACAAAGGTTTAAGCTTCTCTCAGATCATGCTGCAGTCCATATATACAACATAAAAAAGAGAAGAAAAAAAAATTGTTAAATGTATATAGGGCACCATATGCACATATAAAAGCAACAATTCTTCAAAGACACAGGGAAACAAGGCACAAGTAAACAAGATAAAAGTAGCTTTCAATTACAATAAGGCCAGAAAAAAGTGAGAATTTGTGAGAATTTTCAACAGGGACAAAAACTTGTATGGTGTCAGAACAGCCAAAGGCAGGATGGCAACACACTCAATCCAGTTTGTTTTGCACTATACAAGACCCAAACCCAAAATGGGTCCATCTACTATAAGATATTTTCACAATATTTCTGAAATGTTTAAAATATTCAATAGGCAGTATAAACTAAATACTTCTATGCTCATATTTTACACACTACCAAAAGAACAGTCATATGATTAGCTGTCACATTATCACCTCACATGGAATACATTAGACATTAAGTGTTTGTACATCACTCTAGATATTCAGCATTACTGTATATTCACAAGCACATAGTTTCATAATAAATATATTCTGAAATTTTCTGAAGCTTTGTATTGAACTAAAAAAGCAATGCCATAAATCAACAAACAATGCATCTTCCAGAAGGGGAATATACGCAATGTAACCTTTAAAATAAACCTTCTCAGCTTGCACACAAATATGTTATTTCTATACACTTGAATTGACCTTTGAAATAAATAGCATTTCATCACGGAATAATTCACATTTCCACAACTGGTAGTTGTCTTTCTAATGGCATGAATAAAGTTATATCCTCCAAGTCCAAGACTTGTATTTAATGTTCTGGTACTTGCTGTTTTTGAAGGGACTTTCCCAAAATCAAGATATCTCATATTGTCCATTGTTTGAAGGGGTCCAGTGCAGGACATTCACAGATGAAAACAATTTTTAAAAAATTGATACTTTTGAAATTGTTGGTATTATTTTGGAATTATTGCATATTTGATAAGAGGTCATATGTTCCTAGTTGGATGTGATCTTTAAATTTTTTTTATTTTTTTATTTCACATGTTACTGGTACCACTACCATTAGTGCCACTAATTATGCTCATATCATAAAAATTTCCCCCGAAACGATTTGCTGACAAGTCAGAGCACCGTTGCCCAGAATCAGTCCAGGCTGACTGATGAACACATTTCCAAAATGTTTCATATATTTTATTACTATAACTGTTGCAACATTACCTGTTAGTTTTTGTACAATAAGGATAATCCTCACACAGAATAAGTTGTCCAGGCCAAAAATATTAATTAATGTTCAGAATGAAAAGATTCACAGTTTCAATTCTACCTAAAGTTATATTTCTTGCCTGTGTTTGTAAGAGCCTTGTACCTGACATGCTTATGTTCATGTTCAAATGGCATACCGCCTACAAATGAAGTTAATTTTATATATTTTAATAGTTCTGCTCTGGTTAACATCTAAATATTACCCTGCATTAGACCAAAGTCACTGGTGACATTCTGCCTTCTGCCCTTCAATAGTTCCCTGGGTCTTGGGAGCTTGGACACTTGATGCTTCCTGAGTCTATAATGCTATAAATGGAGCAACGAGAACCACTCTCATGAACGACAAAAGCTCACAGGGCTGGAAAATGCTGGACAATCTTTGATCCAGCCTTCTAGCTATAGAAATGGTAAAAGTGCTCTTATGTTTCTGATCACAGGAAAGAAATCAAAGGGCATTTTGGGACATTCACTGTGTCATCATATTATGATTAAAATTGAGCATAAACATACTCTGTGGACCCCTGGGAAGGTAGAGGTATAAAATTGACATTACATGGCCAGGTTGCATTAGCCTGCAGAGTTAGGGTGTAATTACACACGGATTAAACTTGGCTCTTCTTGCTTTTAGTTTGCCTTGCAAATTATCATTAACATGTGTTTGCAGTCATTCAGAAACAAAAGCTCAATTCTTTGATCCTTCTTCTGAACCACAGGTAATAGAATGTGTATAAGTGGCTCTCCTATTAAAATCTGAGCCTGGAAAAGCTTGGTGTTTGACTGTTTCAATTTATCATTTGGGATTTTGCAACTGCACTAAAACTAAGAACACGACTTGGCAGAAAACCTTAGCAATGTCTTACTTTGTACCTAAACTAGCTTCCTTGTTAGCTCATCCCAAGCTCAAACTTGGGGTCGCTGCAAAATTTTCTAGTCTATGTAGCAGAATATGATCTTTGGTATCAGAAGTTGCACTGTGGTGAAGTAATACAGGCAAAGGGACAAAAGCCACTTGAAGACCTGTAGTAGGCCTGTTTCAGTGCTAATGATGAGGCCTGGACCCTGAATGAAATACTGTATTTCATATACTGCATGTTAGTCCTGTTGGCACTCCGTCCAGGGTGTCCCCCACTTGTGCACTGAGTCCCCTGACATAGGGTCCAGGCTCCCCCGCGAGCCTGTGTAGGATAAGCAGCACAGAGAATGGATGGCTGGATGGATGGATGTTACAAGTAGCAGAGGTTTGATTATTCTGGTAATATATCTTTAAGGAAATGTGCATATATCATATTTTGTACACCAGATCTAATGATTATGGGAAGAATGGACAAAGTTCCCACTATTCAGTGCATGCACACCATTGGGAGGTTTCCTGTGGGTCAGTCTGATGAAGGCAGCAGGTTAGGATTGATCAGCGTGACTGCACAGCTCTTATTTATTTTCCCTCACAAGGATTAGTCCAAGCCTCGTGAGGATCTCAGCATTCAGCTGATTAAAGTCTCTATCTTTGATCAAGGTTATAATACTCCTGCTGTGCCTGGTCAGAGGTGCAGGAGGTGTATTATAGTGTTGGTGTGTAGGATGGGACTGAGATTTACCTTGTCTATTGATTTGCCTTGTCTATTAATCTTTTCGTAAAGTTGTATGTAAAAATTTACATAGGCCAAGCTGAGCTAGAAAAAATCCTGCCAGATTTACAAAAATTTCAGTAATGCTATTTTTTTCACTCACATGCATATGTTGATAAATGCCAATCACCAGTACCAAGTGCATTCATAGCATAGCTGATTTACATTTAGTGACACCCACAAAACTCCATCAAGAGCTGAAAACAGAGACCTGAAAACAACTACACCACACAAACTCAGGACCTCTTGTAGTTATCACAAGATCACACTGGGTTTGGACACAAATGCAGGTTTTATAGGAAAAAAAAAACAAGACGGGGCTCCTGAGGGATGCAAAAGAAAGGTGTTCGTCCTATCATCAGTGGATCTCAATTTCAAATCCTGATGATGCCACAGCCAAAGGAGCCTTGTTCTTTGTGTGGGAGGAATGACATACTCTCTGTACTCTATCAATGACAGCAAAACTAGCCAATTGTTGGTGTCTATTGAGCTCATGTATGTGGAAGAGGCCAGATAACACTTTCATCTGAGTGTGTTATGCAGTGAGCAGCTGTGATGCAGTTCAGCTTCTGCTTTTGCTTCAACTTCTGGCTGACTTCATATGTCTTGGAGGAAGCATGTGTTAGCATATTCACCCTCCCAGCTGGCAGCTGTCATATGATGGGGATTGCTGGCCAGTGAACAAATTGGGAAGAAAATGTGGAAAAAAAGCAATAGATATGGACTAACTTGTCAAGGCATGGACTAGTGCTGGGCAATTTTCACGATTAATTCGTTAATTTGAATTAAGGAAAAGCACAGTCTTATCTTGATAAATGCCTCCTACAGCCTGCGCTACTCCAAAACACTGAATGCTTAGATTTAAAAAAAAAAAAAAAAAACAAAAAAAAAAAAACAAGATAAACAGGCATCACTGTTAAACAGGCACCGAGGACTGAGCTCGTAGCAAACAAAGGTTCAAATATCACTTCAGAGATTTGAAATTGGTACAGGTTTGTAGTCAGATGTACAAGTTTATGTAAAATTTAATGCTATATTACATGCTAAGTGATAATTCGCTGGCTGCAATTACATAATTTTTGTCCTTGGCACATTCGACAGGTGAAGTGGGAAAATGGATGCCCCCTGTACATATTTTGTTAGCAACAAGCTAGGCAGCTAACTTGGATGAGTGATATATATTTTCTTTCTCAAACAGGAACTGTATAGTCAGTGTTTGAGATTTAACAAACGAATGTGTCTGTATGTTGATTAATCTAGAGCTAATACTTGTATGTAGAGTATAACTCATTTAAAGGTAAAAAGTTGTACTCCGTGAATGGGGAAAGAACTCGGAATTGAGAAAAATGCTCCATGTTGATTTCTCAGTTGCGGTGGCATTTCATTTAAATCGTAATCGAGAATCATTCAAAAAGTTGAAAAAATGTAGATTTTTTTTTTTTGCAATATCTCCCAGCCCTAGCATGGACAAGGAATCATCCCTGGCTGAAAGCAGGAGCAAGACTTTGCATTGAAATGGAGTTCACTGTGGATATCAGATGCCTGGACTTTTGTTTACTGAGAACATTGGGAAATAGAGTTTATATTCCTGACTGAAGCAGTTAGTGACATGACATGCTGAGGATCTTCAGAAATGGAGCTTTTGTTTTCAGCTGAATCAGGTAGGAATGTGGCAGTACAGTTCTTTCTGAACTAACTGTATTTTCATGAATATCACATTTCTTGTGTATATGCTCGTGCAAAAAATATGAATAAATTCATTCCTTGCTACTTGCAGCATTATACCCTCTACTAAAATATTGAATCTGCTGCCATGAAGACACTGGCTTACTTACTTATACTTAGAAGTATTGAAAGAAGGAAAAAGAAAGAAAACAAAGAAAACAAAACAAAACATAATTTCCCTCTCATTGCCATCACAGTCTTCTCTGTCTTTCCAGCAAGATTCTGGAGTCTAATTACTTACATTCTCTAGCATTATGCAGTTTGGTACTGCAAAATTTTTGTTATCAGACATGTTAGACACTTTTTGAGCACTGATAAATTGGGCACCCTGTAACAATCCAGAGCTCGGGTTATTGGCTGTGCACAAATTTGCGTGTTCTCCCTGTGTTTGAGTAGGTTTCCTCTGGCTTCTCAGGTTTTCTGCCACTGTCCACAAATAAAACCCAGGCAGGTAGGTGGATTGGCTATGCTAAATTGCCCCTAGGTGTGAATGAGCGTGCGTCTGGTGCCCTGCAATGGACTGGCATCCCAGGTGAATTTCCTGCCCAGCATTACTGGGACCCTGACCAGGATAAAGCAGTTACTAAAGATGAATGAATGTAATTGGACTTTTGTTCTGACAAGATATATTACATATTTCATTCAGATTTCCATGAGGGCAGTGTTGCATGGTGTCATGTTGTGTTGCTGCAAGCTATCACTGATGCAGAAGTTGGTGAATCAAAACAGGAAGCCATCCCCACAGGTTTCCTGGTGTAGGACAGGCTTACTTGGAGCCTTCATGGCATTAATTTTGTTCTGTGTTTTTATAGGATATAATGCTCTCAAGAATGGGAATCACCAGTTAGATGTTGTTGGTGGTGGTAGTTCCATAGGTTTATTGCTTGGCTTAGCAGTAGCAGTTCACACTGCAGTGTACTCACCAACAAAGTATTCCTGTAAACATAAAAGAATTATTTAAAAAAAACTGTAAAAGCATAGCACTCAATATACATTTCAGCACTTCTTGATGTAGCACAGCATTCCTTTTAAATTGTGATCACGCCCAAAATTCAACAATACAGCCAAACATTAACGCATAGTCCTATGGTTTAGTGAAATGTGAACTGAAACTCAGCAAATTTTAGTATAGGAGCACTCAACAAGGCATTCTTTAAACTGTCAAAGGTAACCTCACACTCAGCCAACCAATGGACAGACTGAACTTGCTTTCCTAATGAAGTTCTACCACGTAAGAGGCCCTGAATTGCTATCTTGGAGAAAGTTGGGATAAAAGATCTATAATAGTCCAAAACCCCAAAAAGGATCTCACTTTCTGTACAGTCTTTAAGCAGGGACACTACTGCTGTCTTTTCTGGGTTAGTGGCTACCTAGTCTTTCTCACCACATGTCAAGATCTATGGTGAAATACTAACATGATTGGTTTAGACAGATCAGTGACTAGTCAATTCTAGGCGGTGGAAAGCATCCTTATAGGTCAGGTAATTAAGCTTCCAATAACCCACACAAAACTACCAAGACCCATCTTTTTTCTTCACAAAGACTATAGGAGCAGCCCATGCACTAGAGATTTCTCTAATTGCATGTTCTGTAATAGACTTCTCAACTTAGGAAAAGGAGATGAAGCAATTGACCTATACCTCTCATGGCTAGGGGGTGCCTCACCTGTAGAGATTTGGCAACATCTGTTTGCCCGAAGTCCTCATCATGGGGTGCAAAGGCAACACTCCCACAATCAAGGAGGTGATCTAATTTGGACTATTGTTTCACCTCTCTGGATACTGGATGCTGATGCCTAGTAAGGGGGGGATGAGGAGGGGGTTCAGATTCACTTCCATTCTCCCTTAGCTGCAGAGGACACAGTTACTTGAAAGGCATCTGGACTTGGGCGTTCACCCTGGAAAAGATTCATCCAGCATTCAGTGATAACATTCATTCCAAGAACACCCTTCTCGGCTCCTAAACACTCATCTTTAACAATAACTATCTCTTTTGATGGCACCTTACCCTGAGCCACAGAAAAGTATAAAATAGCATAAAATTTGTGCTTTCAGGGGTAACCAATTCAGTTCCTCTGCCCCCCTTGGTGTAATGTGACTGAACTTCAATATAAAAGAATTCCTGAAAAGGGAGACCGGACAGCCAGTGTCTAAAATGCATGTTACTTTTACCCCTGCTACTTCCACTTCAACCCCTGGACACTGTCCAATACGATTGGGCTTCTGAATATATTATTATATTATTATGTGAAGTCTATTCCCAGCTACTTGCCCAACAGCAGCTGGGGCGTGTTTCCCCTTCAATCAAGTCAAGTCAAGTGGTTTTTATTTCATTCCTCTACATAGTCCTCTATGTTTATTCTTGTAGTATACATCAGAATGAAATGTTGTTTCTCCAGGACAACAGTCTTTATGCAAGGCTACATAAAGTGCACTACACAACAGTGTGAGATGAGTGCAGGACAATAAATACACAGAACAGAAAAATAGACACACAGCACAGTAAATACACAGGACAATAAATACACAGAACATGGGCTGTGAGCAAGGAAATTCAGATATAAAGTCAATATATGCATGTGTTAATATTTGGGATATAAAGTTTGATCCACACTTATTGAAAAAGTGTGAAAGCACATGACTGCAGAAACAGACTGATTGTCATAGGTGGAGAATATGGCATACACGCCGCCCTAAGACAATGTTTGATTGGAGGAAATATTGTGGGGTTGGACTAGCCAGAAAGGGTTAAAACCCTTTGATACCAACGTATCTTGGAGTCATTGAGTCATCGGAGGGGAGTCAAGTTATCAGAGTCGAATCGAGCAGAGTCGAGAGGAGTGGAGTCATCCAAGAGTCACTGAGAGCTCCAGAAGTTTGCGCCCCTCAACATCACGAGGAGATCACGCTCGCTCTGTGACTCCGCATCAAGACTGGTTCCTTCAAAGTATCCAACTCCAGCCTTTGCACCACTGAAAACCACCATTTCACTCATCAACACTCTTTTGCAGAAACAGACTGATTGTCATAGGTGGAGAATATGGCATACACGCCGCCCTAAGACAATGTTTGATTGGAGGAAATATTGTGGGGTTGGACTAGCCAGAAAGGGTTAAAACCCTTTGATACCAACGTATCTTGGAGTCACTGAGTCATCGGAGGGGAGTCAAGTTATCTGAGATAACTCCTGAGATGCCACTCAAAAGCTGACCAGACTGTTGAATTCACATCGCTGGGAAAGCCCTCCAGAAAACGACACAACGAGGGAATCCCTGTCCAAAGAGACAGCACAAATGCAAGTACAGTGCATCCTGATTCTTGCTGATCTGGTGCTTTTAATACAAGGTTTAAAGCTTTTCTAAAGAATGGAAAGAATGTTAAAATGATAAGTTGATGGTCCATTGAGGTCATGGTCTGAGAAATAGCATACAGTGCTAGAAACCTGGGATTTCATTCATACTCTGTTCAAAACCCTTCTTTGTTGACATTTGTGTGTGTGTGTGTATGTTTGTGTTAGATTAGTTTCTGTGTATTAAAATAGTTTTTAGTGTATTAGAATAGTTTAATAAAGTCTCGTCTGATTTTAAAGGTGTTAAAAGTGTCTTGTATCTCTGTTCTTATAATGTACTATATTAAAATGCCAATCTTGCCAGTGGCCACTGAAGTAATAGATTATTCAGAATTAACAAATACACTAATCTCAGTTTATTGCTGGACGAATATTTGATTAGTTTTTGCAATATTAAGCTTGCAAAATGTCCCCCTCTGAGCTGTGTATATCGGTAGTTTCTCATGAGACAGAGCTGGGTAAAGTGAGAGAGACTTTTGAGTCCACTGTTGTGAATAACACCAGCATATCAAATCTTTTACCTGACATCTAAATTGCAAAATACCATGAAGAAGACCCAGATAGTGCCCTGAGACATCGGGTACAACATTCCTTTTTTTATTTCAAAATCCTGGGTTTGTTGTTCTGGGACATTTATATGAACCTCAACATTTAAGTTGAATCAAAGGGGAAATCAGTTATACCTGGGTATTATAAAAGACAGACATACTTTATGTTGGTGATATTGGAGGAATTGTTTTTATTAATTGTCATATTTGATACTTGTTAATGTGCTTGAGCTACTTGTATAATTGTATAATTTCATCTAATTGAAAGGTGAACTCGAATGTTTTTGCATTTTTCAATGCAAAGGTCTGTTAATAGTGCATTGTGCTTTTAAGGTGTTTATTTTGAGCAGTTACAGGGTGAAAACTTCTCATTGAAAAAACTCCAAAAAGGGACTAATCTATGTTATTATTGTTTGTTTTTTTTCATTTTTGGTTAATTAAACATGACTCAGAGTTTATAGTTTATATTTATATTATATTATATTATATTATGATACATTTTATATACTATATTATATTTTATAGTTTTTTTTTACTTTAGTTTATAAAGTATTTTATATATATATATATATATATATATACACACAATATATATTGTGTTATGGTTATAATTTAGTCAAAGGGAGTAAAAAAAAAAAACAGAGAAAGAGACTCTGTACCGCTTATCTTACACAGGGTCGTGGGGTAGCCTGGAGCCTATCCCAGGGGACTACCTGAACAGGGTGCCAGCCCATCGCAGGGCACAATCGCACACACGCTCACACACTACAGACAGTTTGGAAATGCTGATCAGCCATAACACGTCTTTGGACTGGGGAGGAAACCCAGGAGTACCCAGAGGAAAACCCCAAAGTATGGGGAGAACATGCAAACTCTGTGCAGGGTGGAGGCAGGATTCAAAACCCCAACCCCAGAGGTGCGAGGCAACAGTTCTAACCACTAACCACCATACCTTCGAGAAAGAGGCATATACACGGAAATCAGAGTTAATTGAGCAACAAGCTGATAATATTTTCGGGGACATTAGTTTTAGTGAGATCTAATCTTTAAAAAGAACCCAGGGCCCATCCTGTTAATTATAGGGATTAGGGCACTACAAAGGTCTAAAGTGTTTGTACCACAGGTTGTGAAACCAACATGCTGATGGAATTTTGGCAGCATTGATTTCAGATTTGTGTGGTCAGATTTGTGTGGTAAAGTCCCTGGCAACAATGAAAAAATCCATCAGGGTTATCAAGTTATTGATTGCCTAAGTTACTGTAAGTAACTTAGATACTGATAGAGTTCACTTAGCGCTGCCCTTGCGTTAGCACCAAGTGGAATGTACACTGCGACAATGAGCATGGTGGTAAACTCTCTGGGCAGGTAGTATGGCCGGCACGTCAAACAGTAGCTTGAGACCACAACAGCATTCTTGCACCATTCATTGTTTACACAAACACACAGACCTCCGCCATGAGTCTTACCAGACAGTGCTGCTATACAGTCAGAGCGAAGTATGGTTAGCCTGGCTAGCTGAATGGCTGCTTACGGAGTGCTGTGGTTGAGCCATGTTTCCGTAAAAACAAAAACACAACAGTCCCTGACTTCACACTAGATAGTTAGCTGTAGCCTAAATAAGTCCAGTTTATTGTCGAGGGAGTGAACATTGGAAAGGAGAATGGATGGTAGAGCCGGCTAGGGTTAGCCTTTAGCCTCACATGGATGCCAGCTTGCTTACCGCGCTTCTGCTGCCTCACACACTGTTTCCGGTGCCCTCTATCCCGGCCAGCGGCATCAGGCAATACTGCAGTCCCAGAGCCTCATTCGCGTAGCAGTCCGAGGTTGCGTAGCTCTTCCTGCAGTCCATCTTTTATTCCTTCTGAGCTTTGTTTTCCAATGTTCAGCAAAAGTTGGCAATATTACATCACTTTCAGGCTTGTTGCCAAGAGGCTGGTAAATTTGGTTGGCTTAATTGTTCCTTTGACAGGGGCCTTCCCTCTCACTCAGGGGTAAGTGGTTTGACTGGACACAGCTGATGCTTGATTTCATCTACCAAGTTCTTAATAAGTAGCAAAATCCACTGCTGTACCTCCACAGGGTACCTGCAGGGCTGGCAACAGGGGACCAGGGGACCCCCGCCCTGAAGGACACTGCACACTTCTCCCCTTGATAATCTGCCTCTAATGCTTGGGCTTGTGCACATGCCTCTGAAAAGGTGAGATCAGGCTGACTATGTATGAGGCACTGCATCTCTCTCAGGACCAGCCTTCAGGCCCAGGATCAGCTGATTCCATGCCATAGCCTCGTCCTGTGCCGAGCTATCAGGCTCTTGTTCTAGCCATCTGCAAAAAAGCTCACATAGATGGAGAATGAAAGCCACTACACTCTCTTCTTCTAGCTGTTTACACATACAAAAAAACTGAACACATAATTGAGCTAAAGTCACTGTCTTACCATAAATTCTATGCAGGTCATCTAAAATAAGCCTTGATGATTGTCTGTATGTGGGTCTCCCTTTTGGCTTCTCCCTCTAAAGCCCCATTAATAATAACTTTCTGTGTTTCTACGAATCCTTGGATGATAAGCATAGCTTCAAGCTGTATCTACCATTCCCTAAATTTAATATGGCTACCTTCCCCTGAGAACTTGTGTGTCCATGGACCCCCCATAAACCAAGGTATTACCATAGTGTTAATTACTGAAGGACTTGCTGTGCTAACTACACTGGAATTTCCTGCACTGTGCATCATGGCTATGCTGTGTGGTAAGGGATCCTGCTGACTATGCCAAAATGAATTATGTCACAAATTATGTCTGGCATGCCCCAGACATCTACCCATATTTCTTGTTTTATTTTAGGATCTCAGGCCACAACAACACAACAAGACAAACACCAGTGGTAGGAAAAAAAAAAAAAGTCTGTACTTTATTAGCACAAAGCACAGTTTAAACAATACTAGATAAAATAGGCTTTCATTTTTAAAAGAAGAACGTTAAGATCAGGTTTTATCTAGCAATTCACCAAAAAAGAAAGAGTGGGAGATACAGTAAAAATTATCTTCTCAATTTAGTGGGGAATATAAACAAAACAAATACTCAATCTTCTCCAGTAATCCATTCCTGTGCGTTCAGAAATGCCATGGCGAAATTCCTCTCTCATTAGCTCATTAGCTGCGCCAACCCAGAATCACAATGTTTCACCTGCATCAAGTGCGCTCTCCTCCTAACTACAACCTGAATGTTTAGTCAATCCTCCAGTCCTTCACAATATCAAAAATCCTGTCCAAACCTCATGCAAACCTGCAGACTCCCTCAGCTGCCCTGTCAACAAAACAGAGAAACACACTACTCCGACAGACAAAATATAAGCCACACATACACACAATGAATGCCTTTCTACTTCCCTTTAAACTGAAAGACATGCACTCATGAACTTTCCCATGTCCAGGTTTTTGGGATGGCAGCACTGCGTGGTGTTGCATTGTGTAGCTGCAAGCTATTATGATGTGGAAGTCCATGAGTTGAAACAAGCCATCCCCATCAGCCCATTTCCCTGTCTTTTTATAGAACGTAATACTCTCAGCTAGGAAAGTTAGATGTTGTTAGCAGTGGGAGGTACATAGTGTCAGTGTCAGGTGCGTTTCTCTTGGCAGTAACAGTTCACACTGCTAAAAACATAGCACCCAAACCATCCAATTTTTTTTTTTTTACCTAATTGTGGCAACTCGCAGCTGCAGCAGGCTGAACACAGACATGGGAGAGACAGGGTTAGTGAAACAACGGGTGTTTTATTTTCTTTGTGCAGTTGGAGGTAGATGTGGGCTGGCTTTCTGGGCCATGGATTGTGATGAGGTGCTAGTGAGGTGAGTTTCTGTCAGCCAGGTGTAGGGGCGCAGGTGGTCAGCGGTGAGTTGTGGTGATAAGAGGTCCCGGGGCTTCTTTTGGGAGTTGGGGTTGCAGGCTATCAGTGTGGCGCAGAGGAGGAGCGTTGTCTTCGCTGCTGTCATCGGTTTCTGGCAGCGAGAGAGAGAAACAGATCAGCATAGTTTCTGAGACACAGCGGGCTCACCTCACTGTGGCTGCCATGCCCTTTTATACTCTCCTGGCTCGTCCAGGAGGGAGGAGCCGCTGCCATTATTATTGGCTGCCACCCATGCTTTGTTTTTCCGCCCTGACTTGCAGACAGTCACACAAGGAGCATGTAGTAATTTAATTGCGAGGGCTGGAGGCACGCCATCACACCAATAAATTCCAACACTTGATTGGTGTAGCAGAGCATTCCTTATATACTGTGTTCACACCCAAAATTGTTTGATACTACCAAACATTATCACATCCTGTGACAGTAGCACACATGGACCTGGTTGATTTAAACTGCCCATGTACATGGCTCCATTGCGATTATGGCCTCTTGTGACATTCTGCCCTATAGGGCTCACTTCTGATCTTAATGTTCTGTACATGCACCCTACCTTTATCCATGTTTCAGAGAAAAAAAAAAGATCAAAGAGAGGTTTCTCTTATATTTCAGCAGTAATTACATGTGTGATAAAATAAATAGTAAAACTGTAAAAATAGCATTGCAGAAAGTCTTAGGGCTAATATGAAATTAAATATGGATATCAACATTCATGCACCAAACTAATTTATAATGAAGCCAGATGTTTGCCCTATCACTCCCATCCCCATAAATAGCACCCTCAGAGTAGGTGAAAATATAAGATTGAATAATTGCCTAATAGCAGAGCCATTGTGTAGCATAAAATTAAGACAATAAAGCATTGCACAATATCACTGCTTTTAAATGAAACAATTAAACATTTGTACACTAGCTTTCATATTGTTACAAAGCTCTTTGAAGCTTTTAAACTTGAAATAAGAAAGTGCGATGAAAAGCAGGGAAAGGTCAATAAAAGGGTATAACCTTTTGTGGATCTGAGAAGGTTTGATCTGACCCTTTTGATTGAGACTGCAGTCTGATTCAGTTGTGCTCTGATGTAGTTGCCCTTATATAGCAGCAGCAGAGCATCTCAGTCAACCTGTCCCTGGAAACTGTACCTATCCTCAGCTTAGAAAGAGAAAGCAGATGTTCGCAAGTCAGCTTGCACCATTAGATGCTGTGACAGCCTTTAAAAATCTTTTATTTAGCTCTTTGCAAGTGCCTTAGTGGTACTTGAAGACAAATTGACTTCGAGAAAGTCAAATACTTTGAGAACTTTGACTTCTACTGTGGTAGATATCAAGTTACTCTTAAAAACTCTACATAAAGTGTTTTGAAGAGACATTGTTCTCCCTTAATCATACATTCAGAACAAACTCCACACAGACAACCTGAGCTCAGGATTGAGCCAGAGACTCTGGAGCTGTGAGGAGCTAATCACCGTGCTCATGTCAGTTAATATAGTTGCAAAATGCTAATCTTATGAACAAATCACATTTATATCTAATATGAATCCCAGTGCCACATTCAGGGAGCTAATTCTCTGGGTGGGCAGGATGGCATACACTCTTTTCCCTGTCAATCACAGTGACACTAGCCATTCATGTTTCTGAGTTCATGTATGCTGAGGAGGGCAGATACAGTTAGGTCCGGAAGTATTTGGACAATGACGGAGTTTTTGTGATTTTGCCTTTATACACCACCACAGTGGATTTGGAATGGATAGCAGTGAGCATCAAAGCATGGAGTTATCACCATGTTTTTGCTGGTAGCCATCCGGCATAGGCTAACAACCACCAAAACAAATGTTTTATGTTTTAGTAGCACAGTTATGAGAAGATGGTCACATGAGATCTGTGAGAGATCTCAAGGAGAGATGATTGGAGAATTATTGTGAGAGCTGGTCTAGGTGCATCTGATATGAGATTGCCACGGGCACTAAGGGCTTACTGAGCCAGTTCGTGCTGGGATTCAACTTTGAAGTGGCCTCCAAAGTGTGCCATGTTCATCGATGCATAGTCCATCTTCAATAATGGAGAGAAATTCTGCCAGTAAGAGAAGGTAGGGCCCCTAAGTTTGTCTAGTGGGGCAGCTGAGATATCGAGTGTCACCTCATATTTCTGTGTCCACAAGCTGAATGTGTCTGTTCCATTCCCAGAAAAAAGAAGGAGGTAGGTAGATTCTAAATAGTAACAATAAACTCATTAGATCAGAAATATTGGCCCCTTGTTAATGCATAGTGGCCACTGGATTCTCCTCATCCACCATTTTGTGAACAGCCTTACAAATCAATGGGAAAAGAAAAAAGTGAATGACTGTGAATCACCCACAAAAGGGAAATATAAAAAATGGAAAGAGTTGGCTCTTTTAGGTGAATGTAGAGTGCTTTGAATATATGAGCTTCCTTGTAAGCAATGGCATCACTCTTGTGTAATTTAATCAACATGTTTCCATGGAAACCTCTTTTTAAAATCTGAACCGTATGTTAGTGTGAATGGTGAGATGTGTGTTTAACTCTCAGATGTGTCTTTTCTTATGCTACAACATTGCAACAGGTTAGATCACCCACATCAAAAACAGGCCTTCAGTTATTCAACATAACATACAATGTACCTAACATGATCAATACTTCAAGTATTTGCTAAGCTTGCTAAAGCTGTGTTCTTTTGGCCACGTAAGAAATGCACAGGAAGGCAGTCTACTGGTATAACTAACTAACTAACTAACTAACTAACTGTTGCCACAACGTTGGAATCACACAATTGTGTAAGGGTTTCCAAACTGTTGGCCATATAATGTATTTCTCTACTTATTTAAATGGAGGTTATACCATAACAATCCACTTATAGAGGTTTTAATAGATGATTTTTATCAGGTTAATATTTTTTAGTATTGTATTGAACTGAGAAAGAAGCTCTGATGCAGACCATCCTTATGTAACCCGACACTGATCTTTTTTGTAAATGCATTTAGGAGGCATAAGATGGGAGAAATAAAGGTAACAGTGACTCACAAAACCAATGCAAATCAGCACATTTTGGTTATGTAGGAAGAAAGTGAGTAGTTCTTGGTGACCATGGCAGGGAGGATGTTTATCTCCATGGCTCAACCTTTCAGCATACCCCTACCATCCTCGTTGTTGCCATGGCAAAGTGACATTTTCACTTACCTCAATTGACTGACAAAGTTTCTCTTTTCAAAAGGAATGAATATGGAGTGTTTTTCTCGGCTAAAATGACTGTGGACAACAGGCCTGATCAATGAATGGTCTGATCTTATGATATCCTGAACAACACTATCACAAAATTCTGTTTACAACACTATCACAAAGTTCTAAATAACTTTTTCTGTCTTTGTCTGATTTACGTCCCATCATCTAAAAAGATCAGTGGAACTCACAACTAAGCATTATACTAGCACTCACACTTGCATCACATAATAGCACTCAAACTCAGGAATGCAGCACACTTCAGTCTTCAGTATATTATTATTACATCCATCATGTTGCTTCTACTAGAGGCACTACACCAACAGACTTTACCTATATACTAAATATTTACTGAGGTGCAACCAGCAAGAATGTCATGAATTAGACTTTAGTTAGAATTCATATAAAACACTAGAATTAGGATCAATAGTTCAGCGAGTTCACAGACTTGGTGAGATTCATCATTTGTTAATTTGTCAAATTTAGATCCCTTGCCTTAACATTCCACTTAGATAACACGACAGTACATCTTGAATGAGTTCCTGTAACTTCAGATAGGACTGCCAAGCCACCTAAGCAATGTCTCTGGGCTATACTGCTCAAAAATCACAAAACAGGTGAGCAGGGAAAAAAAACAGTCAACTCTATTGGTTTTCTTTATTCAATCAAAGAGAAAAAAAAGAGACAGTGATAAAGCAAACCTCATTTAAAAATCTATTGATTTCCTTGGATATTTATGAGATTTTTCCCTAAGTTGAGGGATTTTGGAGATTTGGGGCTTTGTATCTGATAAGCAGAAATTACCTGTCTGTAATGTGACTTCTCTTTGTGAGAAAAAGCCTGTGGTATTGACCAGGAAAAGCACTTTACCTTTGCCGTTTTTTTTCCACTGCATGGTTTGCTCCTCATTCTGTCAATCTAATCTATCCAAGTACTCAATCCATTTAATTCTGAGCATTGCTACACAATGGAATAGACAGAAGCAGCTATGTATGAACTTATACAACCACACTTTATCAAGAACACATTGCCCATATATTCACACTGGTCTGTTAGATATGTAACTATCACATCTAATCAAACAAGAGGTTAGATCAAATCCACATGGCCTCAAATACAGCATGTTTTGTATATACACTACTGTTGTTGTGAATCAGTGTTCTTAATCACATCTATATAAAATCTTTTTTGTTTTAGATAATAATAATAATAATAATAATAATAATAATAATAATAGTAATAATAATTGTATTTGAACCTCCTATAACATGCTAATTGTTAGCCAAGTAGCCCACAACAGTCATAAAAAATAGTTATCAACAAGAAAGTGTTGTGTGTAAATGTAAATAATCTGTTTTTAAAGAGGCCCTGAAGCATTCCCATTTTATAAAGCTTTGAGCACCAGAATTCATATGAATCATTCACCAGAACTAATAAGAAATCAAAAACGTCCGCTAAAGTACACTATATGGCCTAAAGCATGTGGACACGTGACCATCATACCCATATGTGCTTTTTAACATCCCATTCCAAAGTTGGTCCCCCCTTTGCTGCTATGACACTCCACTCTTTTTGTCTCCACTCTTTTTGTAAGGCTTTCAACTAGATTTTGGAGCATGGCTTTGGGCTGTAGAAATTTCCCATTTAGCCACAAGAACATTAGTGAGGTCAGGCACTGATGTGGGGCAAAAAGGCCTGGTGCCAAGTCAGCGTTCCAAATCATCCCAAAGGTGTTCAGTGTGGTTAAGGTCAGGTCAACATGACAAGTACAAAAGTTGGTTTATGTAACACTGTGGCAAGGGCCTCAATGTGCACCTAATACACCATGTTGGACTGTTTTCCCACAACTAAGCAAGAACCTGTCCCATTTTCTGGCCATCTTAGAGGAGTGACCCTTCCAGTGGTGGGGATTACAGATCCAGACTCTCAACTTTTGCCAGAAATGCCATTGCTAGAACCCCATATGGATCATGCACAAGAGTTTGAGGGGGGCTTTAAGTTGACACCACAACTTGAGAGTGCCCGGGGTGCAACCTGTAGGCTCCTGTACAGTGGTCAAGTTTTTTGACAAGTGAAAAGTAGCATGGGCAGGTGCTCACCCCAGTCTTGCTGCTACTGGTCCATGAGTGAGACAAACTGTGTAGTGAGTGCCTGGTTGAACTGCTCCATCAGCCATTGCTCTGAGGTCTGATGGAGCAGGAAATGGAGCGGTCCCTACTCTGCCCATTATTGTTTTGCTTGTCTACCTGGTTCTTACTAACACATGCACTCACTTACAATCTCACAAACCCACACACAGTGTCTGTTGATATATAGAGTGTTAAAGTTTGCTGGTGTTCTTAGTGAATACGTCTAATTCCTTGAGCAGCAGCCATCTGTTCAGTGGGAGTTAGCCTGGAGTTTATCAGAATTAGTCAGAATTTATCAGAAATAGTCATTTTTGTATGATAACATACACTATATGGCCAGAATTTTGTACACACCTGACCATCACTCCCATATGTGGGCCTTCCCCTGAAAATTTGCCACAAAATTGAAAGCACACAAATGTATATAATGTTTTTGTATACTGTAGCATTACAGTTTCCCTTCACTGGAACAAAGAGGCCCAAATGTGTTACAGCATGACAATGCCCCATGCACAAAGTGAGGTCCATGAAGACATGGTTTGTCAAGGTTGGAATGAAAGAACTCGAGTGGCCTGCACAGAGCCCTGAACTCAACCCCACTGAACACCTATGGGATGAACTGGAATGGCAAATGCATTCCAGGCTTTTTTGCCCAACATCAGTAGCTGAATGGGCAAATCCCCACAGCTACGCTCCAAAATCTAGTGAAAAGGCTTTCCAGAAGAGTGGAGGTTATTATAACATAATAAATGTTGAATGGGATGTTCAAAAAGCACATATGAGTGTGATGGTCAGGTGTCCACAAGCTTTTGGCTATATAGTGTAAATGATAATCTATCAAAATTCAAACAGTCCTATACAACATATTTGAGCTTTGGAGCTATAAAAGTCCATGCTTTATAGTGTTGTCTAATGGTAGATAATTTGTGAATGTGGTCTGTAGATCAGTGCAACTGGTCTAAGTGGGGCTCAGATACTGTCCAGAAATGTCTTGCTGAACTTATCAGCCTTTGACAGAGCCAGGGTAATTATCAGGGGGAATAAAGGAATTTTGTCTGTTGGTCACTGGAAACATCAGCACACTGACAGCAGCCAGAGGGGCTAATGAACACTAATGAATCTCTCAGGAGACAAAAGCACAAGTCTGCACTTCAAGACATACTGAAGCAGGACCTTGTTGATTAAGAGTAACATGCTTTCTTCAGACCATTTTAGACATGACAACAGTATGAAGGGTTTAATATGCTGAGCCTCTTATTTCAGACAAAGAGATGCAAATATCTTCCTTAACTAAGTGAATTATGAATGTGTCATTATAAAAGAGAAATAAACTAAGTTCATATATTTATTTAATTTTCAAAAGCCAGTGTATTTAGTCCTTATGGTCATTGATATAAAGGAGGCTGTACCTTCTTTAACCAGAACCTACCAAATGCTGCATTTACATGTTAGCTGTATGCGGTTGATGGAAACCATCAAAAAGTGTTTTTTAAAGTCTCCACCAACTTGAATAGCACATAATGGCCCCACTGACAGGACCTTCCATCAAATAGTTGAGGGTCAAACTGTTGTTAGCTTAAAAACGTAGAGCTTGAGGTTTTCATTTCTACCGCAGGTGAATTTTACACAGCAAGTTTTCTTCTCATGATTTTACACTATTTATTTATTCAAAATAAATGTAAATCCATTCAAATCAACATAACTTTTACATATTACATACATTATTTTTACAGTTTTTTTTAATTATTATTTCAATACGTAACATCAACAATAGGAAAAAACTTCACTCAGTTGAAACTGAGACTACCAAGATACTCTGTCTGAATATGAGGAAAAAAATCTGGAAACGTATAACCTGAGTGCTGTAAGTGCAGAGGAATCTGATCACGATGAGCTGTACTCAGAGTTGGCTTATGCCTGCATAGTAAAGGGAATTATGTTGAGGCATCAGATGTAGCTAGGTCTTGTGCCCTTTTAAAAATGTGTCTTTTTTTAAAAACAGTGTAAATGTCTTCAATAGTTTAAATAGGTTGCTGAATATTTGCTGTTCTAAATGTATTCAGAATTCAATAATCAATGTTTTTTTTCTTGCCAACCCTAATAATACATAATTAATATACTATAAACTTGACGTTTTTTTCCAAGTCCACATTTCGGTTTCTCGTTAATTAAAGAATTTTAGTTGATGAAAAGGCATTAAAAGCTTGTCCAAAAGCAGCTTCTCTTTTTTTCAGAGTAGTTAAGTCTTTGTTTAATCTCTGGCAGTTTCAGTCACGACCTGTACAGCCTTACGGAGAAGGAAATCATTGCCTCAGATTATGCTGACTTAGTGGGTTACAGTTATGGCCCTATTCTATCTATATTCTGAGGCTTTGGGGCTCTAAATCAAGTGCTTTTTTCGTGGTCTACAGATATCAGAAGAGTACACCTCTAAGGGGTTCTTTGGCTTTAATTTGGCAATGATAGCATTAATATAAGGATAGTTAATGCTTTCATTATGTTGAATTTATACACTAATTCTTATGGCATCAGGGAATAATGAATCTTATACATTAAAACCCAACTGAGCCATGTATAAATATCCATTAAAAAATGGTAATATTTAAGTACTGACATCTTTGACTTGCTCAGTTAATTAATACAGTGATTAATAAAGATCAATTACATTTTGAAGGATCTGGAAAAAATGTAAGTTAGCACAAATTTTAGACTGTAATATGAGTTTAAGCAATCTGAGTCCATTTATTACTTTTGTTTTTATCACTCACAATCCTAAACAAAACTCTAACAAAGGATATATTTAAAATACAAAATGAAATATACATATTGTTTAAATGACAGTTTATACAGAGTGTTCTAAAATGACCTTTACACATAACTTTAAGTTGGGCCTAATAGTTACTCTATTAGCATATGCCATAGTCCTTACCATGTGCATAACTGGATCAACCTCCTGCACAATCTTCACCACACCCAATTTTATAACATTACACCTATAAAGTGGTTTGATTTTAATCATGTTGTCTCAAAGGAATTTGCTGCTGGTGCTGGCTTTGAAATGCACATCAGAATGAATCACAACACACTTAGACTGTGCTACATTACCTGAACTCACCCTACAGTATAGTAGCAGAATAGGCTTAACTTAGAGTTGTGTGTATATGAGAGCACAATGGTATGATTAATTTTTATCCAAATACTGACCTAAATTATTTTATATTATACCACAGCATTTTTTGAATTCTAAGTGGCCTCATTGGTCAGAAGTTGCTCATGAATTTTCTATAACAGCATGGCTCTAACAGTAGTGCCAGCTACAATTCAAATGATAAGTATATATTAATGCGCTCTAACACAGTATCATTTCTATAGTAACAATTCATTCACAGGGACTTGGCAGATGATCTACATCACATGTGTCAAACACAAGGCCCGTGGGCCAAATAAAACGAGGCTGTGGGCCAGATTTGACCCACTGGCTTTGTGTTTGGCAGATGTGATGCATGAACTATGGAAAAAAAATAATAGTGAAATGGTCTGCAGTAGGCCTACACTACAGCCAAACATTTTCACACTATGCAGATTTCACAGGAGATACGTAATGTAGTGACTACCATTGTACACTGTGCGAACACATCTCTTGCTGCTTAACAAAAACCTACAAGTGGCAGCCTTTTTTCCACTTTTTAAAATATCTGAAGGATAGTTACCATAAACCACAGTGTATACATGTAGCTTGTATATGTACAGTAAAACATATTAAAGAGCATTGAAATACTTTCCAGCACCTACACTTGTTTACTGAGTTAGAGAATGAATACTGATTTTGCTTATGCTTTTTTTTAAATTTTAAATCTAAAATCTAAAATGCAGTTTTCTGAATTACAGTAAAATTTGACACAAAAATACTCAAAGCAGCTCTTTAAATTCTGAAGGTCTTTTGGTTTACCCACCCACTGCACTGCATTTTGATGTGTTCTCTGCTACAGTAAATGCTTTAAATTCAAAAGAATTTCGCGAATGGATTGAGTTAAGAATGTTACAGTAGCGAATGGAACACTGAAGCTTAGTGTTTCCTATAAAAACCCATGAATGTTCTCTGCAAAACCCTAAAACAGTGTTTCCCTATCAGAGGTTAAAGCCATTAATTATCCACTAATCTTTTAATAAAACCCTGAAGAATCCCTTCTTTATAAAAGTATACGTATTCCCATTTCTCATAACCATACAGTTGAGTGAGATTTGTTGGTCTTTTACATTTACATTTACAGCATTTGGCAGATGCCCTCATCCAGAGCAACTTACAGAACTGCTTTCAAAAACTCCATCAAAAACTACTAATAATAGATCAGGGTCTAAGAATACTATCAGCGAAAACCTTGTTAGAGAGTATTTAATATGTGTTAATAAAACTTTTTTTTTTTTTTTTACCTTTTCAAGTAATAATGTCTGAAAAGAAAATTGAAAAACAGTTTCTAACCTTGACTTTTGATCTCACTTGTGCCACATGGTCCATATCAAAATATATTCATTATGATTCTGTTATCACCAACGAAGTGCTTTAATTTGAACAAAATATGTAAGGAAAAGATCCTCCACATTAGCACCTCAATAAATGAACACAGGACTATATTCAGAGTTGTGTTACACATGCACACTGACAGGCTAGTACCTCAGGTGTAACTAATGACCTGCATGCTTCTAATACAGGTGCGTGGGAGCTGTATGCAGGACGGAGTTTTCCTCAAACAAAGGCACGGTCTTTAAGGGCTGTAGTCTAAACAATATTAAACTGAGCGTGAGCATGGAGAACTTTCCTGGTGTAAATACTGATGTAACTGTGAAGACACTAAACACTAAATAAGACACTTCAATACAGTCCAGAGATTTAATTAATTTCAGTGAGGACCACAGCTAAGCAGTGATTTTCCCCAGCTTGATTAGTTAAATATACTTACATGCCATATTTCAAGCTCAAATTAAGTGGCATTCTCCAAATTATAGCAACCCCTATGGCTTAATTATTCCATAGTAAATCAGCTTTCAAGAAGCAGCAACCTTGTATGACTGCAATTTACAACCCAGCATTTGTTTAAATTCTG
Organism: Pangasius sanitwongsei; assembly: GCA_037576675.1. Classification (NCBI taxonomy): domain Eukaryota; kingdom Metazoa; phylum Chordata; class Actinopteri; order Siluriformes; family Pangasiidae; genus Pangasius; species Pangasius sanitwongsei. The sequence continues at coordinate 4,416,151 of CM075003.1, read as the reverse complement.
TCTTCCTGTGTCAAGCCAACAATCAAAATTATGTGCTTTGAAACACATACTGTATTAGTCAAGATTTCAGAAGATAAATCTGTTAGTTGCTGTTTAAAAACAATTCAGGCTAAAATAAATGGAACTGAAGATTTTTTCAAATATTATTTATTATATTACTGCGAATTTTAAATGAAATGTCCAAGTTAATATACATAGCCTTTGAACCGGATATTGTATTCCAAAGGAGGTTAAATGGATGATGAAAAATGCACAGAAAAGCATTAGGATGAGGATGGTTATGAGTACATTTCGGCTACTCTGCTGACTTGAGCGTGGCATATAATGAAATATCCCTCTGTCTTTATGAAGTTCCTTTTAAGTTGTCTCCATTTTCCAGGTAGAATTTGGAGTCTTACAGAGAAGGAACGCATTATGAATAGAAGGGCTCTGCCTCTCCTTATTACTTGCACCATCTTACTGCTTTAGTGAAGCCTCAGTGCTTGTGAGTCAAATCAAACTCCACTTTTCTTTATTAACATGAAAGGGTTTCTGGCACCTTGCACTCTCCAAAGAGCTGCATTGCAGAAGCATCCATTTGTAGCTCCAGTGGCCACATTATTTAAAAAAAAAAAAATCTAAGCATGGTACATATGCCATTATTTGTAATTGACTTTATATTCAATTTTTTTTTTCTTCAAATTATTTTTCAGACTGAAGAGGTGGCAAATGAACATCATAAATGTGTGCAGCAGTCAAAGTGACTAACATCAATTGTTCAGGTGAGTAGAATACACCAGAAATCTTTGTTTATTCTATCAGAAAGACAAGCATCAGTAGTAAGCAACAAAAGTCAGAAAAAAGGGAGATGACACAATACTGTGAAAGTATTTTCTCTAAGTTTACATATAGCTGTTACATATGATGTATGAAATAATATCATCATAATAATAATCTTTACTTTGTGAAGGTATGGTCTGGCATTGTTGCTGAATGTCCTTTGATTAAACGACCCATTGTTTGTCTTGTGAAATGATTGCACACTCCCCCAATATTGCGTCTCAAATGAATGAGTGGCTGATGGGTTGGCTATTACGGCTGTGGAGCTAAGCACTATTGTTGATTTATTTTTAATGGCTTTTCCAATTATGAAAGCAACAGTATCCATTAGAAGTTATTGTTGACGTATGCTGGTGCAATTGGATCGCCGTTCTGTAGTTAGCTTTGTCATCACTTTGATTATCCCTGAGTAGACTGCTGCTATGAATCAGGAACTCTAGATCTATATTCGGATGAATTCACACAGCCAAATAAAGCACTTGGACAACAGCGGTCATGAATTATTTCACTTTATTTCTTTCTCTGCTTTGGAAATAAAGTATATTCACTTTGGAATGATGGAAACGGGTAACCAGTAGAGTTGATGGATGATGCATTCTGATCATTTGGTTTATGTGAGAGCGCTAACTGCTGCTGTACTATATGTTGTACTCTGGCAATAGTCAAGATGGAAAAAAAAAACAAATTTTTCTAGGATTAAGAACATTTTAAGAAAAATTGAATCAGAATTAATACTGACTGGGAATAAAAATTCACACATTCATTCAGCCATTCATTCTACTTCAGTAACTGCTTTACCTTGGTCAGGAGCCTATACTGGGAACACACCCTGGATGGGATACCCTCATTGCAGGACATCACACACAAACACACACATGTTTTTGGGATGTGGGAGGAAACTGGAGAACCAGGGAAAACCCATGTGGATATGGAGAGAACATGCATTTAAAAATATCTCAATGTTTATTGGACAACGCTCCCTTTGCCCTTCCTGCCCGGACACGTGGTTCTCCATATGATGAGGGGCTGAACGATGTAACCAGCTGCCCGTCAATTAAATGGTAATGACATGAGTGACATTTCAAACATTGGTGACAGATCACAGTTGGTCAGTAACTGAATTGAACAGATTTACACAGCTAGTAACAACACAACACAACAGATTTACACAGCTAGTAACAAGCTAGTATAGCTTGTTAGTTTAGTTTGGTTCACCATAATTGGTAAATATTGCAAATAAATTGTAAGTATAAAGTTTTATACATATACAAAGTTATATAATTTGATTATTTGCATTTGTTTTTTGTTTATTTTTAGGTCTAGATATCTAACTGTAACTACCTCCATCAGTGAAACTGAGTTAGTTATTAGCTTAGCTGGCAAATAATAGTTTTGTTGACCTGATTTTGGGGGAAAAAAAAAACTTTCGATTCTTTTACTTATGAGGACTGAGAATTAAACAGGAGGTCAGGCCAATAGGTAAAACAAAACAAAAAAAAAAGTGGTATATAAATACAATTGAATTGATTTGAACAAACACAGATATATGTATACTTCAGTGACACACAGCTGTGCTTCCTCTATTTCAAAAACCACCAAGAGCATTCAGTTCATCAGTATTAATAGATACAGTTTATGCGCGTAATCATAGGAAATAAAACAGAGAAAATTACTAATGCAAAGCATGTACATATTAAAAAGAATGCAATCCAGAAAAACAGATCCATGGGGACATGCCAAGTAACTTAAGCAGTGGTACATTAGTCTTTCTGAATACAGATGAAATGTTCTGTCAGTGAAGTAAAATAAAAGTAAACTAGCAGAGAGCCCCTGCTGCCACTGCTGTGGTGTGTGCGTGTGTATACGTGTGTGTGTGTAGAGGGAACATTAATCACTGACTAGAGCAGACACAGATTATTGTGGATGGGTAAGTCCAGGTCTCTCTGGAAGCACTCCAGTCAAGAGAGTGAGAATGACAGGTTGTAAATCAGAGCCTGTCTGTGGCTGTCACAGTAGATGGATCTGAGCAGGATTTGCCACAAAAGTAGGCCTGGAGGCATGAGGGAGGTCAGGAAACACAGAAAACAACCCTTAGAGAAGGAGAAATCCCCTGAGTGAAACTTTGTTTTTTAAATGGCTTTAAGGACTCTTGATTTTTTTCTGTTGTATGGCACTTAAAAATTTTGGGCTCAAATTTTAAAAAGAAGGAAAACGGTTAAGAATGCATTTGTACTATGAATGCATAATGGGTTTGTGCAAAGTATTTTAAGAGGAAAAACCAGAGTCAAAAGAAGTTTTCAGCTATTATAACATCTAACATTCATTGGAACTGTTATAAATTTACCAGGAATTACACGAGCAAACTGCTGCCCTGCAAAGAATGAAAAGAATGGTGAGGGAGTTGCATGAAACAAGCTTTTTATGAGAGCAGCTAAAAAAACAAAAAAATGCATCACCTCAACTTTGCGCACCATCACTGGAAGTAGAGTTGTATATACGTATCGCTTACTCTATATCCACATAGAATTTTCCATTTTGCACTTTTTGAAGGTTACATCCTGCCACTTCCACATATAACCTAGTCACATTTTGTTTGAGAGGCTCAATTTTATTTTTGGACAGTAACTTCTTACAGTCTTTTTTGTTCCCTGAGGGCTGCATCATATGGGATCTAATCAACTCATCAGAGGTGAGAATTTTCAAAGTAATCTTGTTGATTTCACCTGATGAGCAAACACATGCAGGGTATAATTACATAGCAGATGCACTGAGAGGGGTGATTTCCATATAATTGAATCCAGATTACATTTAATTAGTCATCTTATCTGGCATGAGCTCAAGCATTTCCCTAAAAACACAAGACTCTACAAACTATATAAAAAAAAAACTGCACTACAAACCAAAAAACACAAATATGCCATGTGCAGTTTTCAGCAAATCCAAAAACATATCTTTAAAATGTACAAAATTGTTGTACCAAAAAAAAAAAAATCCTTACACTGGTCCTTTCACTAATTCCACTTAGTGGTTAGCACATTTACCCCACACCTCCGGCATTGGGGTTCGATTCCCACCTCTGCCCTGTGTGTGGAGTTTGCATGTTCTCCCCATGCTTTGGGGGTTTCCTCCGGGTACTCCAGTTTCCTCCCCCAGTCCAAAGACATGCATTATAGGCTTACTGGCATCTCTAAATTGTCCATAGTGAGTGAATGTGTATGATTGTGCCCTGGAATGGGTTGGCACCCCATTCAGGGTGTCCCCTGCCTTGTTCCCTGAGTCCTCTGGGATAGGTTCCAGGCTCCCCATGACCCTGTGTAGGATAAGCAGTAAAGAAAATGGTTGGATGGACAAAGTGGAAGAGTGGAAGAACTTGAGTGGCCTGCACAGGGTCCTGACATTAACCCCAATGATCACTTTTGGGATGAAATGGATGAACTGCACCCCAGGCCTCCTCACCTGACCTCATTAATGCTCTCGTGGCTAAATGGGCAAATCCCCACAGCCACGCTCCAAATTCTAGTGGAAAGCCTTCCCAGAAGAGTGCTATTAAGTTGCTATTTAATTACTATTAAAAATGCCTTAATGGTTAGAATTTAGGGTTATTTAGCAATCAGAACTCTCTTAAGACTTTATTGTATGTAGTTTGACAAAACTTTCCCTTCTACTTGTGTTTCTGCAAATATTTTACACAGATAGTCACTGAAATGGGTCAGAAATAGCTGAATAATGTCAATACTATGTATAGCCTACCGAGTCTTCACATGAGTTTCTAAACCTTATCTATATATTTCCAAGATAGTTCTCAGCTGACTAAATTAATGACATGACTTAACAAGCTGAGACTGACACACTTCTCAATAGCAAGTATTTTTTGATTCTTCTAATTAAACATTCAATAAATATCTTGTTTTCTGTTCATGGGCCATATATTAAGCTCTTTAAGTACTGCTGTTGAAATTAATACATAATTGTTTTCATCATTATTTAATTCTGGTTAAATGAGTCAGTATTTATGACTGTGAGATAGTGGCTGTGCTGACCAGAATACCACAGAATAATCCAGGCCATGTAAAACTCAACAGCAAAGGGTTCAGAGGCTCAGCGAGCAGAACAGTCATTTGTACAAACACTTAGCAGCTAGATCTCGTCCAACCAAGCGAAGAGGAAACTGTAAAAAACAGATGTCCTCATGAATTAATAAGCTGACTATGAAAAATTGCCTTATAAAATATGCTAGAGGGGAAATGTTCATTTAATTATTACTTTCATATCAGTCAGTGACTTTAGCCCTCCCAGTTGTGTGTGTGTGTGTGTGTGTGTGTGTGTGTATGCATTAAACAGGCCTTCATTCTGACTTTATGCTGGAACCGCACATTCACAGAGGCTGAGTTCACTGTCACAGGATCATTAAAGCACTATACATAAATTAGTGTTATTGTTCTCAACATATTTTGTTAGGACATTAAACAGGTATCACATTAACACCTAATCAATCATAACGATTACTTTAATGTACAACTGAAACCCATTAAACTTAAAACTTCAATTTAAACTGCTATTTCAACTAGCTCAAACTAACCTTAACCTTATGGAGAACTATGTGAAAATTCCATCTCATATTTTGTTTCTTCATTCTTTGATTTGTTGATAAGAAAGCAGGTAAGATAAAATAGGCAGGACATTAGGCAGTCTGGCAACGAAAAAAAAATAATGCATAATAATAATAGTAAAGATAAGGCTTATGTGTTTTTGCAAGAGTGCATAAACTATATTCTTTAAATCTAATAATAACTCACTTTTAAAACCTGTATTTATGATAGGTTAAAGCAGCACACTGCTGTGCTGTTCAGATTGGATTCCTGCTCACAGAGTGTAAATAATTCCAAGGCCTCTCCAGTCATCCTCTCTGCCTCCTATAATCACACAAGTAAGCAACTCTAGACCTCAATATTCTCCCTGATGATTGTCTGCCTCTGTTAGTTTATTTACTTATTTACATACGTTTGCGGGCACAAATGCCCTGAGATGCACTTCTCAAGAATAAAAAAAAAACAAACAGGCAGTGCATACCACATTACAAACGATTATATAGACATTTTATTAGAAATATGACACATTCATCTTGTGCTCTGAAAACTGTACATTAACAAAAAAAGACCCAGTGAACTAAAAAAGAGAGAGTGGGGAGGAGATGGTGGGAACAGGAAGTTCAGACAAGTACAGATCTTCTTGAGTGACAGTCAGTGATATTAAAACACACACTGTTACATAAAGTTACAGAACACTCATATAGTCCAGTAACCTGACAAGATTTGGGGATTTCGCAATGATTTTTATAATAAGAATAACAATATTCCCCAAGCACAGTAAGAAATATATTTATAGGCTAAAATTCATTGTGTAGAACTCTTTTGGAAATAATTACAATGCTGTACAATACAACAGGACTCTGAAGAGTGAGCCTTGTGCTTTCTCTGTGTGCAACCATCATCATTTCATCACATAAACTCTCTGCAAGTTCATATACTCTTCAAACCTAATTATAAGATACATTAAACATATATTGTATATTCATTCCCCTTACCTTCAGAACATACTCTGAGTACTTTCATCTCACTTTCTCTTGCTTACGGTGGTTGACACCTTTAAGAGTTCTGACAAGCGTGTCAAGACATCACCATAAAGTGAAGAGCATCATGCTTACATGCCATGGGCACAGCACAGATGGGTAATATGTTCTCGTCCACCATGTCATGTCCCTTCTCTTCACATCTGGACTGAATAGAGTCCACCAAAAGGATCGAATAAGAGTCACTCGATGAGATACTGCTGAGTAAAATCGCAGACTTGCACAGATGTTTCTAACGCATCCATGAATGGTTGGCGTGTGTTGGATGGCTCGCTGGTTCGTTTGGAGACAGGAGTGGCACTGACACGGGTGCTGTAGGTTGAGGAGGGTTGTGTGGTCATATCGCTCATTCTGTGATAGTGGGGAGGGTATGGGCTGCTGTTCCTCTCATTAACAGTCATGTTCTGATGGCTTTGGGCTCTGGGTAATGGAGACCTTATCATCATGCCACCCATCACAGCTAAAGCAGCATAGAATCTTTTGTGGCATAGGAGTAATAATAATAATAATAATAATAATAATAATAATAAAACATTACATTCATGATGACTGTTTAAGGATATGGACTGCTCATGAGGTTTTCTGGCTTTTCAAACCTTTTGTTTCACAAGATACCTTCGCTAAAAGTCTCCCTGTGGTTAATAATCCAAACATCCTTTATCCATAATGGTCTAAAATAAGTGTATGCGTGTGTGTGCATGCGTGCGTGTGTGTGAGTGCAAAAAAAAATGTAAGAAACTGAAGGCCACACATTCAGGATCCTCTGTCCAACCACCTGAATTTATGTTCTCTTTTTCAGTCCCCCCTTTTTGTTCCCATAGAAACATCCCAAAATGCTAACACTACGCTCACCCAGTCTCAACAGTCTGAGCAATGCCAGGCCGTTTATACAATGACATGTTCAGGCCATTGTTTTCCAAGTGTTATGATTGCCATTCCAGCATCAAAATAAAACAAATTGTACACCAGAAAAATTGCCCTGTTTCATCGCTCTTTCACATCTCACTCTCCCTGTATGTCTCTCTCTTTATCCCTGCCAGTGGAGTTTTTTTCTACACCTCTATATGGAGCTGTAGGCTGCTCAGACTTCCGTCTGCAGGTCCATGATCTCCTGGCCCACCAGTGGGATGGTGGCGCTGGTCTTCTCCCACTCCACAGCCTGCAGCTCCAGAGGAGAAGCCTGTAGTGGCTCAAGCTCCTTCCGCACCCATGAGGGGGGAGAGTGAGTCTTCCTGATGCCCTCCCATGCACGCTTACTGGGTGTCTGCTGTTTATCCTGTTAAAGGAACAAACAAAAAAGGAACATATCTTTATGTCTATCATTACAAGGATAAAGAAATTTTATGGAAAATGACATATATAACAAATATCCCCATACTTACATGAGGCACGTAGGGAGTCTAAAAATCACCTGTTTGTTTTTATATATACAAAGACCAGTCATTTTAAATGCTATTCTCAGGTCCAAATGATGTGAACCTAATATAAAGGATAATATACTGTAAGTAAAAATGTTTTATGTTTATTAGACATGAAACTGTACCAAGCACATAAACTTATATTGGAACAAGGACACACAGCGTCAATGATGCGAAGCAACACTGCTACGTAGCAGCCCTGCTGCCTCTGGTCTCATTTTCACACAAACAAATGCTGACTGACTGAGGGACTGACAGACAGACTGACTAACTCAGTGACTGACTGCCTGAGTGACTCAATGAGTAACTGAGTGAGTGACTGAGAGACTAAATGGCAGAATGAGTGAGTGAGTGAATGAGTGAGAGCCTGAATGAGTGAGTGGGTGCCTGAGTGAGTTAGAGATTGAGTGACTGAGTGAGCGACTGATTTATAGAGTAATGAGTGACTGAGTGATAAATGACTAAGTGAGAGAGTGAATGAGTGAGTGAGTGAGTGAGTGACTGACTGTGTGAGTGACTGAGTGAGTGACAAACTGAGTGAGTTGATGAGTGACTAACTTTGAGTGAGTGAATGACAGAGTAAGTGACTAAGTGATGAATGAGTAAGTAAGAGATTGAATGAGTGAGTGACAAACTGAGTGAGTGGATGAGTGAATGACGAACTTTGAGTGAGTGAGTGACAGAGTAAGTGACTAAGTGATGAATGAGTAAGTAAGAGATTGAATGAGTGAGTGGATGAGTGAATGACTAAATTTGAGTGAGTGAGTGACAGAGTAAGTGACTGAGTGAGTGATAAGTGTTATTTTTGTGAGTGACAACTGTGTGTGACAGTTATTGACTAAGTGAAGTACTGAGTGAGTTAGTGAGTGAATGCTTGAGTGACTGACTGAGTGACTGAGTGAGTAACTGATTCAGAGGCAGATCCATGAGGTGCTTTGCTTTTAAAACGTGTTCCAATTTATAGTGGAAATTTTAAAAGGAACCTAAGGCATAATCAAATAATCAAATCAAGAGAGAAAAGGAAAAAAGATAGAAAGAAAATTTACAGCAGCCTTAGCATCAACTAAATTAATTTATTAACAAATAAAAAAAATGTCCACCTCTCCACCTCTCAAAAATGTCCCTTAACTTACATGAAAAAAGCATTCACTTCCAGTAGCAGGTAATTTCACATCCACCTCCTCTGATTACATGCCTTACATGCCGAGTTTAACCCTGTGAATCTATTAAGTTTGGAAGCATGGCCCAATAGAAAACAAGTGCAGGGCTGGGGTGACTTCTTTCTGGAAGACTGAACATGGAGGAACTGCTTCTTTTTACTGTTTCTCCTCAACAAGAAGCTTTTTCTGCTTCTCAGTCAGAATGTGTCTTATCACTCACAAACAACAAACTAGGGATCTGGCTAACGTTAGGTGCTCACTGAACCAGTACTTCCCTCTAGAAACACATCACACCAGGAACGCTGATAATCGCCTGATATTTCTCCACCCTGGCAAAGAAAGTAGCAAGACGTGTGTGACTGAGAGGAAAAAGAATGGGGAAAAAAAAGAGCTTGGCCGAGAAACTTACGCTAAGGTTGGTCTTATCACTGCCTCCAGATGATACGCTCCACCTCTTCCCAGGCTTGCTGTCCACCGGCGGAGATTCTCTGTCTTTCTCAGCGTGCTGCAATTTTCTGTTCAGGTCCTGGAACATGTCCTGGTGGCGTTTTCTCGTGTGCATGATCTTCTGTGCAAGAGTAAATAGGATAATACAAATGTCACCATGTACACACATGAAAATGGATTCCTTTCCACAAGACTACAGATGAATGCTGACGTAAAAGGATGCTGCAGGTACCTCAAAATCCAGCTCTGCGTAGCGTGATTTTCGTCTCTGCAATGAGTAAATATGAAAAGCAAAAATGTTAGGATCTTCACTGTTACCGTTTTGGATTTTTTTTTTTTTTGTACTAGAAGTAAAGACCACAGAAGCAGTAATATAAGGGCAAAGTCTGTACAGTATCTTTCACTGAGAACCTGGCATGAGCATACAGGAAACAGCTTGTGACCTCATGGCCTTTCGTTAGCCTGTCTCCAAGTGTCTGAGGAGAGCTTGACCTTCTACTTGAAGCTGCAACCTTGCACTGCATTCTGGGAACATGTTTGGCCTGAGGTCAGAAAAAGCACCCTGGGCTCTGTGGTCACTTTGCTGTCCGCACTAGTCACTGGCTAACATTCAAAAATTTGAACAAGAACTGACCTTTGGAGAATTCATAATGCCGAAGAGGCTAATTTTGGGCGTCTGTGCCACTTCTATTTATGAGCAATTCTTGCAGAATGACAGATTTCCTGATTTTTTTTTTTTGTTCTGCTATTTAGTTCCTCCAGAAAATGCCCTTGATATGGCATGGTTTATTTCTAAGCCTTATTTCTTAAGCCTAATGATTCCGCTGTGTTGGACTCTCTGTTACACATGTTCTTTCAGCATTATCCTTCATATCCTACATATATAATAAACATTCACATAAAATCTCTGAAGGTGACCATTAGGAAAAAGGGACAACTATTAGTCAAATGTCAAGTAACACTTATTATACACTACGATAGAGGACAGAAAAGAAAGAATGAGAAAATAAACTAGGCATGATCTGAATTAAGGTCATAACCATTAAACAAACCTCATGCTCACTTTGAACAGCATGAGAGTTTTATGATGGTGCCTTTTGGCATGTATAGTTAAAACACAGCCATTTAGAAAACAACCCTGTCATCGGCATCATGAATAATTCAGGCTGCACATCCTCTCTTAATTAAGCTACACACAAACAGTGTCGCAGTAGCTAAGTTTCATCCTCATACAGCCTGCAGGTAGGCGCACACTGATACACAGAGTTTGATTAACACTCATTCACTTTTCTGCCTGGTTAAGCTAAAGGCCACGATAACCTTCTAGTAACTCATGAAATGCTACAAGTACTGAAATTATTTGGCATGACTGTTGATAGTGTTTCACGCAATAGACGCAAATGAAGTGTGTTCAAATCAGCTTGGCTCAAGATTATGTTAGACACTCTTCTCTATGGACCCAGCACTCCACATGCTGTACTTAGTGTTAATAATTAAACAAAAAAAATGATAACTATTTATGAAGTTTAGGTTCTTGTAACATATCATAGCTGGAAAAAAGTAGCAGTGTATTTGTAGTTATATCATTTCTATGTACAGACTGCAGGCAAAAGAGGCCAAATCTGATCCTTTTCCTCATGTGTGATGGCATTGTGAACAGTAAGGTACACTGAATCTGACACTTTCAATTTCAATTTCAGTCAATTTCATATGTACTGAAGTCTAGTACATAGCTGATATGTGGCAATTTGTGATTGACACTCTTGAGTCTCAAATCTCATGAGATTTATGTGCGCTACAAAAGAAACCACACACTGCCGGGATTTCGCAGGCGGTCAGGACAAGTGTGAAAGCTTCATGCAGCGAGTTACAGGTTGTGAACTGCTTTAAAAAATAATCATTAACAAAACTTTCATGTAACTAGAAAGGTTCCCAATGAGATCCAACATTAATCAATCTATCTAATTCTATTTTGTGGCTCAGCAATGTTAACAAGTTACCTGAACCACAAACCTAGATAAACAAGCTGACATTTATCACTTCTCGTTTCACATGATTGATCTCACACTCAGTATTCAGCTACATTTTGTCAACAATTCTCTTCTAGTCATAATTGCTGTTGTTTTGCACATGAGGGTCAGTTGAAGAATGTGAAATGTTCAGATTAGTAGGTTAATTTGAACAACTTAAGAAAAAAAAAAAGATTTATGTAGTAAATTGGAACTGTATTTAGCCATAGTAACATACACAAGTGAACATCACCATGAGTAAACTGCTGTACAGCACAATCTATGATTGTGGCACAAAAATAGATGAACTCTAATCTATGAATTCAAATTTGGAAACAGCAATTTACACTCCTAGATTAACTTAAAATACAGCCTTATAAACTATAGCCTTACCTCTAAGGAGCTCATGGACAGTGTGGAGATGGTCTCGCTCTTCGTCATCACGCCTGAATTCCCTGAGTCCACTGGCTCTAATGCGCTGTTAGTCCTGTGTGACTCGCTGGAGATGTTCTGCAAGGGGGAGTCCTTCTCTGAGCATGGCACATTCACTCGATCAGCAGGAAAACTCTTTAGCCCATATCCTGGCACAGGCTCTGTGCTAGCTGTGTTGCTCAGATGGATGAGTCTGGTCTGTGGCACATGCTCGATGCTGATGTTGTACTTGGAGTCCTCTTTGGCTGGCTTGGTCGTCCTGAGGGTGGTGGCAGTGATGGTATTGTTGTTGTAGCCTTGTGTCACTCCACCTCCCTCAGACCCCACACTGTCCCCTTCCAGTTGTTTGAAAAGCTCTCCATCACATACGTAGATGGCCTTGGCACCAGGAAGCTCAGTGCTGATGCCTGCTGTAGCTCCTTTATCACGGCGCAGAGTGAGCGTGTGGCTGCCATATTCTGCCACGTTCTGCAGGTGCACTTTGGCCATGCTGGCAGGCATCGTGTTGAAGTTGGAGCCTTTCTGTACTGTGAGCTGCTGAGAGGTCAACTTCTCCTCACCCTGCAGGGAAGAGCGCTTACCAGGACCTGGGAGAGAAAAAGCCGGGGCATCAAGATCAAGCTAGAGATAAATAGGGGGTGGAGCTGGACCTAATCCAACTCCTCCTATAACCTTAACCCTAACCCCTAACCCTTACCCACAGGATGCTCTACAACACACTTAACAACACACTTCAGCCTAAAACATAGTTGCCACCCTTGGATTTTTGTTTTGATTCTGCCCAGGTAGAAGGGGCTGGATCAAGTCTGACTCCACCCCCTGGACCACAATCCTAGGCAAAAGAATGCAGAATAGCTTAGCAGAACAACAATAAAAAAACAAACAAAAACAACATTTTATATATCTTTTCACCAGGGGGTGCAATTAACACACAAATAACTTTTGGGTGCATCCATTATATTGTAGAAATGTAGCTAGAAAGTTTACCTGACAGGAACTCTATACGGGTTTTCTATTTACAAAACATGCCAGTAACGTTTTAACCTGTACCCATATATATCAATGTCTTTGCTATCACAACCATAAAAATGTATAAATGTTTTAAATAAACATTGCATAGTTATCTATAGATTAATTATATTAAGTTACAAACTTGCATAACATTTGCTAGCTAGTAGTGGCACAGGAATCAGCAGTTTTATTAGGTGTAACCACAGAAAGCACTTCATTACTGCTAAGCTTTCAGATAGATCAATACATAGTCTAAACTTGCTGAAGCAGTGGCTTGCAATGATCCCCCTCCCCCCATTACAATGGTATGATAACCGTACAACAAAGTGTCACAGGTTTTGATGGATCAGTATCTGTTTAATGGCTCTGTATCTGACATTACTACAAGATTCAGTCATTCTTCTTCATGGACGCAATTGATCCAGAGCCTATCTCAATAACTACTGCAGGGCACGACGCATGCACACGCACACTCATGCACACCTAGGGGGAATTTAGCGTAGCTATGTCCTGTTATTTTTTTTTTTTTTGGAGGTTTGAGGAAACTCCATGTAGACCCTGGTGCTGAGAGATGGCAACTCTACCTCCTGTACCTCTCCTACTATAAGATGGTGACATAAAATGACATATTGCACTGCAGCAGCAGGGAAAACATTCATTTAGCTGTGGAAATGATGTTTGTACTTCCAAAGATATATATATTTTTTAATATCTAGTAGCATTATTCAAGGGATGCATCATATATCTACTGCGATGTAATTATCAATACTAGTATAGATTAACATTAATGATATAGCTATTTCAAATTCACTAACCATAAATCAAGTTTACATTCCTAAACCTTAATTTAACATTTTTTTTTTTTATGCATTACATAAAAAAATGCCTGGAAGATAACAGTTTCTTTATGGCTGCTCCAAATCTCAATCATGACTCCTAAAATGAGTACATTTTCATTCGTATTTGGTTTATATGGAAGACATAAGCAAGCTGCTAGAATACCTCTGTTGATGACCAGTTGTGTTTGAAAACCAAAGTAGCTTGCTATTTAATATAGCACACTGCACTCAGCTTGCTGCATCTACTCGATTTAGGCAAATGATAAGAAATGTCTTTTGGAAAATAATCATTATGTGCTAGAAGCTCGTGAGTGAAAGTGCCAATGACAACAATGACAATACGAGCAGATGATAGTGCTGTCACTATACAAACATTCCTGATGCAGCCATCTTTGATGCAACTGGCCAGAGCTCCATAATAATGCACTATGTTCATTCAAATGATTGTAACTGTAACACACACACACAGAAAAATCACTCCTTAAACACACTGCCAGCCTTTCTGTGTGTCTCAGCCATGCTATGTGGCTAGATGCCAGTGTGATATGCTGTCTACAGAGATAATCAGATTCACAGCTCTGATGGATATCAGAGAAGAGAGTGCTGTTTGATGGCGAGACGTCGAGAGGGACTTAATTAGGAGCGGCGGATCTGAGACGCAACAAGGGACAGGCAGCCCTATTTACCTGAACATTATAACGCAGCGGCAAGCACACTGTGGCTCTCAAGGCAGAAATTGCATTATGGGTATGTAATGTGGTGTGCTTCTTGTCAAAACAGCCGGCCGCACCCTTAAGAGGCTGTCACAATTGCAATGGCTCTCAGTATGTGAAGCAGTTTGAAAAAAGAAAGCAACTCTCACTAGGAGGCACTGAAATATCTAGAATGATGCCGTACCTGATCTGCAAGCAATGTCAACGTCCTTCTCAAAGTCAGTCTGAGGAAAACACAAGAAGGCAGTTTTAGTGGAAAGTGACAGAAGGGATATAGTGAGCATACTGACATCCTTGCTGTGGAGTATTACTGATTTAATTACCATCAGCTGCGCGTGACCGTTCTGGAAAGATCCACCCGAGTCGCCATTTCCGTCTTCTTGGCGGTCAACAACTCGACACTTCACTGCTTCTTGAACCTAAATTTCCATATAAACAGAGGTCAAAACCTGACAGAAATCACACTGTAATTTTTCACAAGATTTTATTTCTCCTATAGGCCAAAAGATACAGTCAGTCATAGGTACAGTTTTGCCCGTATTTGCACACCTCTCTGCGCAGGATGCAGTGCACCATCACAATGACAAAGCCCTCAAGGGAATCGAAGATGGCGAAGAGGATCTGGAAGAGAGCTGAGCGGCGGTCGGTAATGGCCAACACCGCAGACATCCAGGTGAGCGCTAACAGTGGTAGAACCACACATGAGCTCCACAGAGATGCCCTGCAGGAAAGGAAGGGAAATACAGATGGTTCAAAACTACAAAAAGGGAAAAGTTTACAGATAAGCACTCCTGCCTTTACCATAACATTAACATGCGATAAATAGATAAAATACATAATTTATTTTCCTATTTCAGTTTTAGATCTATTAAGCATTCAGTATTTCAGTTGTTTAACCAGCATGAAATACTCAAGATGATTTTAATATGTATATGTGTTGCCAATAGCCTTATATTATATATATATATATATATATATATATATATATATATATATAATTAATTAATTAATTAATAAAAATACATTATCAAGACATACAGGGACATACATCCTGTAATTATATTCTTATATGCATGTAATTCACATATACAATATGCATGTATGTTTGTATATGAATGAAAAAATGGGAGGAGGAAAAGCAGGTAAAAGAGTAAAAAATCTGAATAAAGGACTATGAAGAACCTAAGAGAAAGATAAATGAAAAGGTGAATGAGAACATCATGAAGGAGATTTGACACAGCAATGGACATGAAAAGCTCCCTGTCCTCATCCATAGCATGATGATAAAATTTGTCTTCAACTTTCTTTCATGAATTGTATCTATTATTATTATTATTATTATTATTATTATTATTATTATTATCCCAACCAGTCATTTCCTTACTTTTCAGGCATAGGTAAACTGAATTGACCCATAAACATAAATAATAATTTTTTATCTATTTTTATATTTATACACAATTTATTTACTGTTTATTCTGTGACCTCATTGTGGACCTGTGCATCAATAAATAAAAAACTAATATAAAACTATTTAGGGTAACATGAGGTCACAGAATATAATATATATGATAACCCCACATATCTACTATATATGTAGACATTTCATTGTCTTCCTCCTTTCTGCATGTACACACACACACACACACACACACACACGCACACACTGCAAATAATAGACTACTGCACAATATCTAAACAGTAATTGCAACACAAATTCTTTTCCATACAAAAAAACATTCTCTGTAATAACTCTATAATATATATGAAGAGTAACTGCTCAGTACTTCTATAACTAGTGTTAAGGCAGTAAAAACCGCAGTGTTGTACACAAAGTTTCTGGAGAAACAGGAAAGACAAGACTCCTTTGTCAACCTAAATGACTTTATTCAAAAAAGGACACTTTTGTCCAAAATTTCGCTGCAAACTTTGTGATCTGCACTGCAATTTTGACTACACATTGTGCGTAAACTCAACTTAAGTAATGACCTATCTTGCACTTTTATCTATTATGTTAGCAGTATTACATACATACTCATGCACAAAAACACATATATGTTAAGTTCTTAACATTTTCATAACTTCTGGTACCATATCCTATTTTTAAAGTATCCCCTAACATGAAACATGGGGGTGTTTCTCACTAGCTCCCTCGAGGAGACGAACCAAAGGGGAGTGGAGAATGTATCAGGAGAAAACCTGAACCAAAGAAGAGTGAAGTAAGAAATAAGCAGGAAAGGAAAAGAGAACTGAAGGTCGAGCGGTAGAGAATTGGTAAATAATTAGCAGGACTAACATGGCGTTACTGGTAGCTGTGGTGGAAAGGTCGGCCGACGAGATTACTCCGCACTTGGCACATTTGAGCGTCATATTGTACAGTGGCACTGTCATCTGACTGCAAAGTCAAATCAACACACTGAAAATACACACATTCACTAACGTACATACATACACACACTGAACCTTTGGCCACAGAATCCCCTTTCCAGCTCTCTGTCAGGGCTATGGGGTGTGTTTTAGGGACGAGGGAAATGACTCGGTCAGTTTTTATGTTTATTAATTGGCCTGAGTCCACATGGGAGACATGGTGAACTACACTGGAGAGCTTAATAACTGTGTGACTGCCATTATTTATGGTTCATATTATTTTAATTATTTGACATATTGAAGCCTATGGTTTCAATTACTAGTCAATGTTTAAATGCAGCTATGTGAACAACACTGAGTCTTCATCACACTCTGAACTCATAAGCTGATAACAATATCTCACACACATACACGCCTGAAGCCATGCTAATATCACACATATTAAGCATACACACACACACACACACACACACTTGTCTTCGTATCCTTTAAGGACCTTCCCTTTACATTATTATTAATGCAGCTAATTAAAGTTATGCTAACACTTAAAGCTAATCCTAACCTCAACCTGAGTAGCCAAATGTCTCTCTTAGTGTTTTTTTCTTTTTTCTTTTTTTTTTCTTTTTTTTAAATAAAGTCTTCCTCTTGGGGACCAGCCAAATGTCCAAACCAGGTCAAAACTGTCAGGTATTCCTATCTTTGTGGGGACATTTGGTCTCCACCAGGGTAAAAAATTATACACACACGCAAACACGTTTGCCTTATCATTATGAGGGCCTTCCATTGACATAATTATTAATGCAGCTAATTAAACCTATGCCTATACCTTACCTGACACACACACACACACACACACTGCATCAACTTCATAAAGTATTAACAAAAGTGGATTAAAAACTGTCTGTTAATTTGATATAGCCACCATCTCTTTATGAGTATACTCCAGTTCACTGCTGTTCTCAGAATTCTGTGCACAAATATAGTTACCATGTGTATATAACACAATAAGGTCACTCCAAACATCTCAAGAGACTGGCATGTTCACAAACAGAACTAAACAAAGAGCATTATGTAGTCATCTCTTAGCTAAAAAATGCTGCTCAGTTGTGATTCATGCTGTTGCCCACAGACACAAAATGGCTACTTGCGAAATAGCAATTAAAGCCATCAGCAGGACATGGCTGTCCTCATGGCCAGTGAATCGATCCTCCAGCTGGCAGACATGTAGATTAAACCCCACATAATATCAAAAATCCAATTCCATGCTAAAGGCCAATCCAACCAATAAAAGGTGGCTGCAGGCGGTGATATTAAAAAGCAATCAGTGTTTTTGTGAATTACAAGGTCATTTTACTAGTCTTTATGGTGAACGCTAGAGGCACTTCAGAAGCACAGCTTTACTGCAGGAGCACACTGCTGATCAACTCTAATACACAGCACTCCTCCTGGCTTCATCTCCCGTCGTCCTGTTTTTCAGTTAGACAGTGTACACATGCTCCCTCCACTCTGCATCTCTTAAAGCTAGATTTTAAAGAAGCCAACAGGAACTTCATCTGCCTGAAGGCATGTGAATCTGGGATGGAGGTAACTGCTTTTCCGCCACTACTTCTAGCCTCCAGCAGGTCTTACATGCTTATGCCTGATTTTCATGTTACTAAAACTTCTGGCTTATGATCTTTCTTAGGATCTGCATGAATCCTGATGGAGAAAGAGAGGTCTACTGGAGAAATTCTAATTATATCAAGCGTTCTATTAGAAAAAAGCATTTGAATGTAGCATGCAAAATAGCTTTTTTTTTTTAGCTGAAAGGTGATTACTAAATGCGGACTAACAATGATTAATAAATTCATACAGACTTTTCTCTAGACTGTACTCCAGGGGTACTAAGATAAAATAGGTAAACGTTCAGTTACATTAAATCACTTGCTTATAAAGACTAATATAAACATCTAACATGACTGAACGGTGACAAAGGTTACCTTTTAATGGTAAAACATTTGTATCTAGTTTATGGCTATAAATAAGACAGTTTGAAGTGGTTAACTTTTGTTTCGCACTGGCATTACATGTTTCAGAACCACAGACTCTGAATAGATGAGAAACATTTACTCTGCATTTGATGCAAAGTGAATAAACGCATACTTCCCTGTCCATTCATCTTTATACATACGTTACATGGCCAAAAGTTTGTGGACCCCTGCCCATCACACCCATATGTGGGTCTTCTCCAAATCTTTTGCCACAAGGTTGGAAGCAAACAATTGTACAGGATGTCTTTTTATGCTGTAGCATTAAAATTTCCCTTCACTGGAACTCAGGGGCCCAAACCTGTTCCAGCATGACAATATTTCTGTGCACAAAGCAAGGTCAATAAAGACATGATTTGCCAAGGTTCAGTGTACGAACTCATGTGGCCTGCACAAAGCCTTGTGTTTAACCCCACTGAACACTTTTGGGATGAATTGGAATGCTGACTGTGTGCCAGGCCTCTTTGCCCAACATCAGTGCTTGACCTCACTAATGTTCTTGCAGCTGAATGGGCAAATCTTCACAGCCACGCTCCAAAATCTAGTGGAAAGCCTTTCCATATGTGTGTACGTTACTATATCAGCAAAGGGAGATTAAATCTGGAATGGGATGTTCAAAAAGCACATATGAGTGTGATTGGTCAGGTGTCCACAAACATTTGGTCATGTATTGTATGTATATATATATATATATATATATATATATATATATATATATATATAAAGGTTTCACTGTCAACTTTTCTTTACACAAGCCATATCATCCGTTCACTAATCAGTCCAGAACTGGAAAATAAAATAAAACAATTCTGTTAAAAATCTCCCACATCTCATCTAATGTTACTAGCCCTGTAGCTATTTGCTGGTCTGATGAGATGCCTCATGCTAAATAATTTATACAAATGCATGTGACTGGACAAGCTGCAACAGAGGACTTGCTAATTCTTTTTCATATATTTATCAGCTTTGCTAGTATTTTTTTTTAAAGTAGTCAGTTCAGTCTGCTGAAATACCAGCTGAAGACCCCTGCTCAAATCTACACTTTTCTATAACAATTCAATAGTTTGCTTACTATATGTAAAATGTTAACTTTCTTTCTTCTGTGCTGGTTTAGTGGTTTTGAACACCAAAATACAGTCTATGAAAATGAAGTGTGTCTTTGAGTCCTTTCTGTTCCACATGCTGGTATTGCAATTGAAACTGCCTAATAATGTTCACCTTCAAATTTCTGTACAGTAAGAATGCATATCATTATTCTGGACTTTTCTATATTTCTCTTTTGTAACCATCCTTTTCATTAAAAAAAATCCCAACCTGCACTGCCAGATCTCTGAGGTGTTAGCATACTAGCCATGTGCAAGCTCTGCACTGTGCTTAGTTAGGCACAGCACACATTCATTATTTTAATTAAGCATGCTATGGATTTGAACCTCCATGAGGCCAAGGGAGAGCCAGAGGGGGAGAGGGAGCCTTTAAAGGAATAGATGTCCTTCTGAAACTCAACGACACACACATACACGGAGCAGGAGAGAGAGAGAGAGAGAGAGAGAGAGACAGAGAGAGATTCATTTAGATGTACCTCCTGTTCTTATTTCTAGATTCATTTGCATTCTTTAATTTGACATAGCTAAGTTTTGAATAATCAAATCGAAACCTCGAGAGCCACTTAATCTGGCAAATGGACTGTGGAAAAAGTCTGAGAATTAATCTAAGGACCCTACCAAGATCTAGTAATACTGACATTAACCAAAATATCAGGGTGATCTGAGGGGCCTTTGTATGTGCCAATCAGTGCCCAGGTGGGCAGAAAATCAGCCCTGAGTGGGAGCAAAGGGGGATGCTGTGGTAACTCTGGCACAAATAAATAAATAAATAAATAAATAAATAAATCTGTCATAACTATCATTGCACAGACAGACACACTTGTGTCCTGAAAAAGAATTTGAAAAAAAAAATCAAAGGAGAAACATGAAGCTGCTGGATGCAGAAACAATGACAGTGACGGCCATGCAGCAGCCTGCAAGCAAACATAAGCAGGTGCCCAGGAAAGGAAAGAAATATCAGAAAGAGCAGTCCAGTGTCAAAAATAAATGCTATAACATAAATGACTATGGGAGCAGCTGGTTATTCATTTATGGTATTAATGATCTATGACCACAACAGAATAACTGTCTCGATTGTACAAGCATAAGGTTACACAATATTACTAATCCATACAGCACTATATTTAAGGTTATTCTCAGTTCATATTATGATCAGTAGCCCCTTTAAGTTATATGATTTAAAACTTGTTTAAATCAATGAAAGGTAATGGGAAAACTGCTCAGGCTGAACTATATTGATTAGATATATGAAATGTTAGAGAATTATTGTTTTATGTTTGCCTTTGATGGGCTTGACTGCTTTCCTTTAAACAACCATTCCCATAAAAAAAAAAAAATAAATAAAAAAACAGGCATGGACATGTACAAATTTAGAACTACTCCAAATATTACTGCAGAAATTAAGAGAAGCTGAGGATACAGATTGGGAAAAAAAATCAAAGGAATGCAAGGCCATTTACATGTGCTATGTTGCTTTTGAAAGGTCAACAGCCAGTCCTCTCTGATCTCTCCCCTGTCTCTACCCCCTCACTTCACTCCTGATGTCTTTTGCCTACTTTCATCTTTTAGAGACCATTAAATTATTCCTATTGTCTTGCTAAAACAAATGATGCATGTTTTTGTCTTGACCTTTTTATTCAATCCCGGTCTCTCTTTCACTCTGTATCCCTCCCTCTCCTAGTCTACTCTATGACTTGATCAGTGACTAATCCACTTTTCCTGTGTGCAGTCTTTGCAGGGAGAGAAACAGAGGCCTGGCTACTGAGCATATATGCTCTGCTGTTTTGATGGATGTATGATATGAGGCATACCCTGCCCTCTCCTTCAGTTTCATATCAGTAATGCCGTCTTTGGACACCAGTTTGTTAAAAACCAGAATCCCGATAACCATGTTAACCTGGAGAAGAGAGAACACAGAGGTGAATGGACATGCACAAGACAAAACACTCTCACTGATTAAAAAAAAAAAAATAATAAATAACTGGCACCAAACATGATTACAAAAAGCAGAGATTAACTCTCTAAATCCAATTATAGAAATTAGTCTATGTTGTTCTGTTTAAACAGACACCTAAATCCATAAATGTCTTCCACCAGATATTGTGCTGCAGGCATTCTGAGACTAGTGTTTTAGCTAACTCAAGGGCCAACATGGGCTCATGGGCTGTCTGTTTATCTATCCCTTACAAAAGTCTCATTGCCTTCCCTAAAGGACTGTAAATTTTTTAGCAGCTGGCTAGGTGAAGAGCTGGGAAAAATTCTCTCTCTCTCTCAAACAGGAAAGCAAAGACCAAGAAAGTACCAAGACTACAGCTGCAGCTGGTCCCACAAATGCGTACAAGAGCCCTCCTTCCAGAGACAACCAGCAGCTAGCAGGGTATGGAGAAACAAGGAGAAACACAGAGAGAGAGAGAGAGAGAGTGAGAGAGAGAGGCAGAGAAAGAGGAAAGGTTAAGTAAAGGTAGACAGGTAAGGGAAGAAGAACTGATCAGACTGAGAAAGGTCATTTCAGACAGATGATGTATGATCCATTAAAGAAGAAGTCGTCTGCATGTTTGTGAAACATTAAATCCATTAATCAATTCCATGTTATTGAATAAGTGTGAAAGGGTGCAACAGACTGCAAAGGCTATGGGAAAAGTAGACTTACTAGTTAACCGTACCATATCCTTTAGCCTTAGTAAAGCCAACAGAGATGGCCACAACAAGCGCAGGTAAGCCTTTAGAAAAGAAAGGGAGAAGAATGATTAGACAAGATCTACTGGATAATAATACCTATGCCCAAATTTTAACAAAACAGGCATGTCTAGTAAAGTTGTTCACAATCACATAGCAAGCATGGCAAAACACTGAACCTTCAGAAGCATCAGTCACGTTACTTGCTTTTCCACCCTCGTTCCAAACGAATCTCATTTCCTAAATATTTCAATCTATTATACTCTTTATTATCCTATTTGGACTGTTTACATGTAACAACAAGTAACAAGCCAAGATTAGAACAGGCAGAATTTGTCAGAATAACGCACTACTCTTGGAAAATTGAGAGTTCGAATCCCAACAATGCCACAGTCAGCTGGGAGTCAAGACAGCAAAGTTAGTCATGCTTTCTGGGTGGGAGGGATGGTATACTCTCTTTCCCCTGTCAATCCTTGCAATAGTGGCCAATGAACATCTGTGACCTCATGTATGCAGAAAAGGGTAGACAGTGCTTTCCTCTGAGTGTGACTGCTTTCCTACAAGAAGAGCATGTGTTAGCCTTCACCCTCCATGGCTGGTAGCTGTTGTGTGATAAGGGAGAGCTGGCTGGTGAGTGAGAGAAAAATGGGGAAAAATCCCAGCAGAATGCAGTCCTTGCTACTCTTCTTCTCTGAGTTTATTGTTGGATTGCTGGTCCACACTTTAGCTGTCTACAACCATTCCAGTATCTCTCTGATGACTCCTGTATGTGTGCATTTAAATAGTCGGTGAATAAAAAAGTTATCTTACGCTGGCCTTCTTGGCTGTCCAGACTACATATGGAGTGGCTAGATTGTGTCTGAGAAAATGAATTGAAGAGAACAGCAAATACTGATTAAAGACAGCCAAATATAGTGCAGACAGACAGAGCTCACCCCATCCCAGGCAGAGGAAGCGTTTGCGTATGATGCGGTTTCTCAAACGGCCGGTCACAGCCATGTAAGACTGCCAGGCCTCCGTAAGAACCCAACAGAAGGAGGAGAGAAAGAAGAAGTGTAGAAAAGCAGCCACAAGAGTACAAACAACCTGACATGGAGAGGAACAGAAAGAGACAACATGCTTTTAAGGAGTGTAAAGTGAATCGTATGTGTATTTGTATGTGTGTGTGTGTGTGTGTGTGTGTGTGTGTGTGTGCGCTTCTTATAGGAGTGTTACCTTGTTTCGTGTCTGAGTCTGACCAATGAGGATTAGTGCATTAGAGGAGATGATGGACAGGCAGAAGTTGATGAGAATGACGGAGCGTTCGGAGCGGATGTACCTTCAGGAGAAGAGAGAAACTCTGCTTAGGAAAATCTGCAGCCTCCACACAATGACTCATCCAGGCAGCAGATATCACGATGATATTCATAACCAGCCATGTTCAGAGTTGTGTATTGAGGAGTTAATACAGAGCTTGTGTCCTCAGATGTAACAGACCTATCCTCTACTTGACACTTGTGTGTGCAGGGCAAAGTTTGTTAAAAACAGAGTTAGTCTCAGTAACGCCTGATTTAACTTCAATCAGACTGCATTTTCTATCCTGTTTTTTGGCTTTAAAGGCAAATGTTTGCATTTTTATTTATACAAATTATATATCATTCACAACATAGCATACTGTGATTAAAAAATACTGCTTCAAATATATAGGTGAAATTTTTTTTTAATGACATGATTAAAAATATGACTGCACAACGACTGTGCATTTTTCAAACTTTCTGAATGCCTATGATTCACCAGCGCGCTCACATTGCACTCAGCAGAAATCTGAAATTGGTCTGTGTGCTCTCAGCATGTTTTGTATGAGCTGTTTGTGCTTTGGTTGACTGGAGCTGTTAATTAGGAATATTTGACTTTGATGAATAAGTCAGAGCTATTTAACTTCACTAGCAGGTGGGCTATCTTTTTTTATATAAATTTTTATATAAATCTGAAAAAAAAAAATGCAAAAATTATATTTACAGATGAAGTAAAAGTATAGCGTAGTACAGTTTCTAGACAAATGGGACATTTTGGAGAAAAGTTCTTAATCAGTTCAGTGTTTGATTATTATTATTATTATTATTATTATTATTATTATCCCTACTGATTATATTAATTGGAAATTGTATCATGTCTGGCCCACAGGTTGCCTGTTGTATATCCCTGCACTAAATCTCTATGCAAAAATCACACCCTTTTGCAATTATCACAGTGCACTGAAGAGCAGCGCTATAACATTCATCATATAATATACTTTGAACCCTGCAATATATATCCTCTTAAACCTTCAAACATTTTAAATACAACTAAAGATAAAAAAAACTATTGGAAAGGTTAGTTAAGCATAATGATGATACTGAATATGTGTGATCTATCTGCTTTCTCCATCTTTTTGTCAAGTCCATTGTGGGAGACCAGGGAACACAGTTATATATACATAAGCATGCATATCTTCTATGTATATATATATATATATATATATATATATATATATATATATATATATATATATACGTATATACATACTTCATTCTCATTTGCTTTCTGCTTTAAATAAGCCCCTTTCCTCCCTTTTTCAAGATGCTGCGTACCTCCACACAGAGACGTAGATGATGATGAGTAGCAGGAGTGTGAGCGAGGAGACCCCACAGCCCACAATCAGCGTCACGGACGGAAGCTGGCTCTTGGATGGATCCATGCTCTGCCAATGAGAAAAAAAGACGGTTGTGTTAGAGCTAATGGAGTACTTGAATAGCACCGAGTTTGTCTTCTTCTTCTCTTCAAACAGCTGCAGTGAGATTAGTGCTGTCCACGAAGCACTGGCTGAGGAGCAAGGTCAACTCAAGGTGACTCAGTAAGGTGCTGCTTGCTGAAGGGCCACACACACCAGAGCCAAAATGCAAAACCATCATGACAGTCCTCGCATGCAATCCTGCTGCAAATGCCCATAACACTGCTGTGTAAGTAAAATTTAGCAAACAGACTGCCACCGTCACCCTTATGAAACGAATCTCGCCATTTCCATGCTGGTGCAGCCGATGCTCCAGTTTCCATGGTGATGGAGTTGAGAAACAGCGGCCACTGCAGTGGTGGATGCAGCATTAACCCGACTAAAGGTGGCTGTTTGTGCGTTCAACATGAGCTACAGTGTGTGCTGAGTCTGTGTGTATCCGTTTATGTCAGTTTGCATATGTATCCATCTGTGTGCTTCTACTCTTTGTTGAAAATTGTGATACAAAGAGGAAGTGATGTGAGATGAGATGAACACTGGTAAGACTACACGTGTGTGTGTGTGTGTCACATTACTCTGATTTAAATTCTTCAATATTAAATATTGAAATATTTAGAAATATGGAAATGTCACAGCAATCCATGCCCGGGAGTCCACAAGAGCAAAACTGGCCATGCTCTCTGGGTGGGAGGGATGGCATTACTCTCGCTCCCCTGTCAATCAGAGAGACACTAGCCAATCATGGGCTTCTGTGAGGTCATGTACGCTGAAGAGAACAGTTTGTGCTTCTCTCAGAGTGTGTTCAGCATCACTGTGACATAGCATGAGCAGCAGTTTGAAGGAGGAAGCATGTGCTAGCCTTCGCCATCTCTGATTGGTATCTGTCTTGTGATAGGGGAGAGCTAGCCAGTGGTTGGGAATTGACAAATTGACAAATCGGAAGAAAATGAGTTTAAAAAAAGAACTACTGTAATACAGACAAAAGTTTTGAAAAAATGATTTGATTTTTGAAAAAATGATTTGGAAAAAAATGGGTCTAAAAGTACAACAAAAATGAACAGATGTTATAAAACTTAACAGATGTTGACAAAAAGTCAACAGATGAAGTCATGGCAGATGTCCTAAGGACAAGGACTTTAGGAAAAGCTGCTACACTGTGTCCTATATGTGCTTTCAAGGAGGACTGTGGATATGGTCATGCTGTGTGCACTCAGACATGTCGCATGAAGGACAGAACACTTCAGGGCTCTGCAAATCACTTTCACACACACACACACACACACACACGCATACACACAAATAATTAGCTAAGATTATAGCCTGTCTCATGTCCAGGTCTGATGGCCAAGCAGAACGGAGTTAATTAATTCCTTCAGATTAATCAACACTGCAGTGAGTTCTTCTCTTTGTGCAGAAAAATACATTTACACATACTGTACAGAAATATACAATACATACTGAACTGTCTAAAAAATGGCTTGTGACAGTGTTGATGTCTATAAGAGAACCTGTATGATTTGAGCCATGATTATCTACCGTAGATACCAGACGCAAGGACTCATGGTATGCTGTTAAACTACAGAAACTTTCATAGACTATAACACTTCATGGCTCAGTTACTTCTCAGCGGCGATAAGGGATTTCATAATTCCTCTCTAATATTCTTATTAATTCTAATGTATACATACAGGAATTTTAAGGCACTTATCTAAAGTATAACTCCTGGCCAATTTCGTTGTATCCCTACATAAAATCCAAAGCACTGTAATTCTACTTGTTTGTATGCACCCATCTGAGGCATCACTATATGAATGATAGATTGTCTCAAAGAATCTTGAACAATTCAAAATCCACAGTGACATGTGGAATCAGCACAATGTTTGTAATAGACAAGAATCATTCTGTGCCATGTCCAAATGAAAAAGACAGCAAATCCCAGCTCAGCACATCTCTAATTACACGTTTCACTAGATCAAAACATCTGGATTGTAGCTAAAACAGGTTCCTCTTCCCTAAATGGGAGGGCTGATTCCTTTACTGTAGCTTTGCAGGTCCAGATGATATTTGTGTTTGGGAATTAAGAGGGTAAGGCAGTGTGATCTGTTCTGTGTGATGCACTGGAGACCTCTCAACATGCAATGCAGAAGGTTAAAATGGGGAAACAAATTGCTTCATCACAACTAAAACTATGCACAATTATAGTTTATAGAATTCATTAAAACTATTCATGCAAAACAAATTATTATCATTAGAAGTGGTATTGTTTTTTAATGGTATTGTTCTTTAAAATTGTTATTGTGAGTTATAGCACAGCGCTGTTGAATGCTCAATTGTAATTGGTCAGAAGGTGTTGATTAGTGTTCTATAACTGCAGCTCTGACATTAGTTTGGCTGCAAGGTTTAATGTTAACATATTAATATGTTTATTCTAATGTTATCATTTCTATAGTAACAACTTACACAGGGGCCTGAATGGTGGATGCTCCACAAATGGATTGAAAACGTGTAATTCTTGAGAGTTTTCTGTGAGGAGACGTTTATTTACCAGTTTTGGAGTCTTCAGTGTCAGCACTTTGTACCAGTCAGAGGTACAGCTATAACTTTAGGTTTTTCTGACACAGGAAAATCATCAGGACAGAGGACGTTGTGGTTTCTTGGTAACATGACACATGTGTTTTTGAGAGAGAGAAAGAGAGAGAGAGAAAAGAGGTAGCACTGTAGCCTCAAATTCCTGTTCTTGGCTTCCAGGAGTGGAACCGAATGAATCGGTCTTTTATGTTCTGTGCTGTGTTTCTGTTCGCCATGGATGTAATGAGTGTTATCTGCATTACTGTAGCCTTTCTGTCAACTCAAACCAGTCTGGCCATTCTCCGCTGACTTCTCTCATCAACAAGGTGTTTCCACTCACAGAAATGCCACTCATTGGAAGTTTTTTCCTTTTTTCTCACCCCATTATGTGTAAACTCTAGGGACTGCTGTGAGTGAAAATCCCAGGAGATCAGCAGTTTCTGAAATACACAAAGCAGCCTGTCTGGCACCAACAAACATGCTACGGTTAAAGTCACTAAGATCATAATTTCCCCCATTCTCATGTTTGATGTGAAAATTAACTGAAGCTCTTGACCTGCGTCTGCATGATTTTATGCCTTGTGCTGCTGCCACAAGATTTGCTGATTGGACAATTCCATGAATGAGCAGTGAGTGTATAAGTACAAGAGTGTGGAATGTAAGTTTGGCAAACTTAATACGTTAGCCTACATCTTCATCTAATTCAACCAACCATGAATCTTAAGCCACACTCTATATTTACATTAGTTTCCTGTATGAAAATAGGAAAGTAAATCTACAATACAAATCTGTTAATTCCACATTTCAAACATATCAAAGATGATTCTCAAACTGACACCACCATATAACGCAGCACATTTTTCACATTAAAACATAGTGTTTGTGGATCTCAAAAAATATCCTGAGATGCAAACTAAATTTCAATTTCTTCAAGGCAGCTCAGTACAGCTGTAGCATTTTAGAGGATCAATGCAGTCGAACTGGAAGAAATCATAAACTGTCAGTTAATGAATTACTACAACACTTGTAATAATATGGCCAAGAATATTTGATGGCACAGACCTTCTTAGGAATCAATAATCTTTTGCAACTCAGTGGCAGATGTTTTTGAACCAGTAAAGTGAAGCAACAGTACAAACATTTTAACTGTGGATGTTGTGACTAGCCTTAAGACTACTTCTGTATGCTATTTTTTATCTTATTGGAAAAAATACAATTGACATACATGCCATTACAATGGTACAAGCTATTTCAGGCATTATCAATCTCACCCAGTCCCTTTCTGTAGACCCTAATGTGACACAGTCCAGGGGTGGGAAAATCACTAGCCTGGGCACCTGGGATAAGCAGATTTTTGGGCAATTAGTTTTTATTCATGGTTGTGTAGAGGACAAGTAGGTTCAACAGTCAGAGAAAGAAAAAAAAACTATTTCCTTCTGACTTTTGCAAAACAGTCTGCAAAAAAAGTTTTCATCTGCCGTGAATGTTTAACCATAATGCACTTCCTACCTCAATGCTGTAGTAGTCAACAGCTGAAAAGTGATCTTGCTGATGGTGGCACATTTTTACAGAAGATCTTTTCACAATCAGGAACATGCAGGTATATGGACTCACTGACAAAACCAAGCAAAATAAAGCACAGCACATCCTGCTTACTACATTCTGCCTCACATTCAAACATATCAAGAAAAAAAGACACTAGACAGCCTTGCATAATGTCTTAGACTTGATTTGCGTGCTTTTTTGTTGATGAAATATGAAAGCACCATTAAAAACCTTATCAGGAGAGGATAAGGACTACGGCTACACAATCGCCTCCAAAAACACAGGAATGATCAAGCACATTGCAACTCTTACTTATGCAGTGGGCTTGCTAATGGATTTATAATTTGTCTACCCCTGCAGCTACAATTATGAAGGCTAGGCTACAGGGCAAACTGACTTAATAAACTCACTTACATCTTGCAAAAGAAAAAGCAAACACACACAAGAAAGCCATTGGTTACATAGTATAACTGACTGCACCAAAGTCTGATTTTGCTCTATAATTTCCACATCATGCATTCAAAATGAGAGCAATAAGAGACAGACATGAGAAAGACATGAATTAAGAAGGTCTATGGGCCATTTCCTCTGGCTCATTTTCATTCTGAAGCTGTAGGAGGTTAGTTGCAGACAGAGGGACTATCATTTGGAGCATTCAGGAGGTGGTTAGTTTAGTGGCAGGAATAATTAGCAGTGCACTTGTGGGGGGCAGGACAGGAGCCAGAAAGGAGAGAAGACAGGGAAAGAGGACAAGCTCCTTCGCTGGCACATGGCAGGACCGATCAAAACGGCCCAATGGCTTCACCGTGGCTTCACCATGAGGAATGTAACAAGCTAAGTGCCACCCTCCCTGAGTCTGCTGCCATTTGCCCAGGTAGGCCAAGATGCCTACAGAGGGCAATGAACAGGTTCCAGGACTGAACAGGCTTTACACACGGATCAAGCTTAATGCACATATACAAGACATAGTGAAAGAGAAAAGAATCTAAATTCATCTGGGATGCAAAACTAAAACATACAGTATACGGCCCACTGGAAGTTCCAAATCAATCAACACAGATTTAAAAAGCCTTCCTGCCTTAACAATGTATAAAGAGTCTGACTATAATACACAACCCAGGTTATGCTTGTTTTTACACACTGTAAATCTGTGCATGGGGACATGCTAGGGACATCATACACTTCGGATTCTGACTCACATGAGGTGTCAAGACAAGGTGCATGCTGGGAAACAGTTATACAACACACCATAATATGACATTAATGACATTTTTGACAATTTATGATATTTATGACATTTTTGACAATTTAGTTGGTTAAATGTCTTGCAGTTTGCTATTGTACTATAAAGATTTAAAAATTCAGAACAATAATATTTGTTTATTTCTAAGTGTTTAGTAACATAGCTGTGTATAGAGTATTGTAAACTGTAACAGGTTCAATGTCTATCGTGATATAAAAATTCAATATGGCACATGTCTAAGTGTAGATTTACTGTACCGTATACTGAAGCACTGCGGACTGAATTCAGTCCAAACCCCTAACTGATGCAGTAAAACCTAATTGAGGCTTCATTTCCAGTGTGCAGAATGAAATGACTAGTGCTTCCACAGTGATAAGTGTAGAAAATGTGTTACTGTCGATGCAGAAACCTTTTGATGCTAACAATGGGGGGAAAAAAAACACATTGTTGGTTCATGAAATACAGGGGAAGTGTTTTGGGGATAGATGTGTGGGTTTTCCTTCCCTATTGGGGCTGTGTGGCCTAATGGCTATGTGGGCCAAGCAGCATAAAGGGAACGTTACTGTGCCTTGTATAGCTTTAAGAGCCTTGGCGGCCCATGCTGTTACCAGGGCAACTGGTGAACAAACTGCTTTAGAGGCAGTTTCCAGTCTAATAATAACTAATCGCATTGAATGAAAAATCCACCCAAAGACACCGCTCATCAGAATGAATGCAGATCTGATGCTTTTAAATAAAAAATCCCTGATTTTAGGGTTAAAGCACTGTATGTTTATGTACGACTCCCTATCAAAGGCCACATCTGGATTTTTGTTTACTCTAAACCTTTCATTTTACAAAAAGGGGGAAAATCAGAACTGATGAGTTCTTCGATCATATATGAAAATAGCAAATACAAGCATGCAGTAAAAATAAATGTAGTTATCAATGGCCTTAGAGTCAGCGTCCAGCTGTGAGTATTTTCACACCAGGCTACATAATACATAACACAATACATAACCGGAAGAGCCATATTTCATGTATACCTCAATCACACATCCATATTTTCTATCCAGCATATAACATATGCCCATCAAACCACTGAGAAAAAAAATATGTGCTATTCATACACTGAAACTAGTTATTTGCACAAGCTAATTTCCTGTAAGCATAGACATCCTTAGACAATGGCTACGATCAAAGATGCGTTCTATGGCACTAAACAGTTTGCTGAAATATTTATTCTACCATACTGTTCAGGACGCTATTAGGTTATGCGGGTACATGTTACAGAAACACGCAAAAAAAAAAAAAATAGAAATTGTCGGGAGCTGGAGAGTGCGCGTAATGGAGAGGGGGGAGGGGGGGAAGGGGTGGGAGAAGTGTCACAGGAATGTGTGGATACGTAACGAGGGCGCCTAAAACAACCAAAAGAACAACGGACACATTCACACAAACGCGTCCTGCGGCGTCGAAGAGACAAGAAGAGGAGCTGCACTTACCGCGTCGGGACTCAGGCGGGCCAAAATGGCGAAGGCGGAGAGGCGCTCGCACACGCACTTGGTCCTGAAGGCGTGCACGGGCACAGCTCTGCAGGCGCGCGCCGACCACGAGCCCAGCGGCGACGAGCTGAGCCCGAGACCACAGAGAGAGAGAGAGAGAAACACACAGAGTGAGAGTAAGAGAGAGAGAGAGAGGGAGAGAGAGAGAAACAGACGAAAGAGAGCGGCAATCAGCTTAATCACACAAAAAGGACAAAATCAAAAACCCTCAGTTGCTCCAATTTCATCCGCGCTCTTCAACGCTGCCGAGCCGGAGAACAGAAGAGAAGAAAAAAAAAAAATCAGAGAGAGAGAGAGAGAGAGAGAGAGAGAGAGAATGGAGAAAATGGACGAACGTTAATATGATGCTCTTCTGTATTTCTGCATGGACAGGTTAGGTATGGGAATGATGAACAGGAGGGGAATGCATATGTTTAATGCATAATTTGTTTAATGGATATAATTGAACTAACTAACTAACAACAACAACAACAACAACAACAATAATAATAATAATAATAATAAAGAACCAATGCATGATATGTAATGTATTTTAGTGCTTAATCATTTTTAGGTTAAATAATATTCGTAGAACTAAACAACTCAGTGGCATGTCCAGGTTTTTTAGACATGGAGTGGCTGATTATGTACAGGACAAAAGTTATATTTGCGCATGAAAGTTGCTCTGTACTCCAACATACCCAAGGGGATTTACTCAAAATACCTACACTGATGATTAAAATCAATCTGAACTGCAAACACTTTATTAAGTCCTCATGAATTGTGTAGGAGTATTTATATAGAGAAGTGATTTCAGGTCAGAGTTGAGATGGGAGTTGGGCTGGCAAGGTTTATTTCAACCCGTGTGCCACACTTCTTGCTAAGGTCTTCCTTGCGTGGTTTTACATTCATTAGTGATGCCATTGCAATTATTTTTGCATCAGAAATTGATACCTGAATGGTGACAGGGGGCTTGCCTATTTAGATTATGATTTGGATAAGAACTAATACTGGAGGTTGACTTAGTCTGCTCAGCTTGGTTAGTGTTTTTGCCAAGCAAAATTAGCCCCAACTTAGTGTGCCAGGTTCTCTCATTTGGCCTTAGGCATTTGTGACAGATTGAAAGTAACAGCTTCACAGGTTCTTTCCTGAATCATAATCCAGTGTAATGTTTCTTATGGCAGTGGTTTCACATCCACTTAGTCCGAATCTAAATTCATTAAGACATCAATTGCATTTTGCTTACTCTCAAACATGATCATCCTGATAAGAAGCTGAATTAAAAACCTAATCATGAAAACATGATTTTTTTTTTTTTTTTTTTTTTGCATGCACCTTGGGAATTATTGGTGCTGCTTTTTGGGTGGGAGGGGCAGCCTTCCTCTCACGCTAGTTGATCAGAGCCACACTAGCCAATTGAAGATACATAGAAAAATAGTTCAGTTAGGGTTTTTCTCTAACACTTTCAGCTGCTTTATGATGTTGAAAAGATGCCGCAGCTTGATCACCTACCTACAACGAAACACATTTTACCTCTTACCCTCCCAGGTTCGTGGTAGGTGTAGAAAACTTACCGAGCAGATGGGAATTGGCTATGATAAAAAATGGGAAACATATGCTTTACAACATAGTGTAACAACTCAATACTATAAATCCAACAGTGTGTATGGGCAGCTGAGACCCTGGGATACCATACAGCTCCAAACAGGGTTACATATAGTAACTGCATATAACCTGAGCCCACATTACCCATGGTGCAGTGGGTCTTAGAGAACAGCCTGGGGCAAATGGAATGGCAATAAGGGTCGTGCCTGTACCTCCAGGGGAAGGCTCAATGTTAACAGCATTTTCTCTGAAATCCAATGTATTATTACCCCCAGCAGAGTCTGTGAGGATGATGCGATTAACTCTGTCGACCACACAGACATTTACACGCAGCACAACACCACTGGATTTTTGGATCACTGGGCCGACAGTGCTGTGAGTGTGTGTGGGTGTATGTGTGTACGTTCACACTAGCAAGCAACAAAGCAGCAGGCGACCCTTTATTTTCTATGTATGTGCATGACACGGAGCTGTGATTTCAGCGACAGTGGCAAGCTTCAAAGTGTCAGCACGGCAGGCACAATATTTGAACTGAGATATTCTCTATTCTATGCAAATTAGATATGATGCTATAAAGCGACAAATCCAAGAGATTGGTTTGAATGATTCCTTGAACCACTCCCATGGGGTGTGGTCCGACATTTCTTCAGTTCCCTACTCGCAACTTCAGTTCCAACCTGCAATTAAATCCATTTACTGTCTGACATTCAAAAATGGAAGAAAATCTTATAACCATGGTTTCATATTATTCTGTCATATACACCCTCTCATTAAATGTGTATAGAGAGATTATGAATAAAAATAAAGCTTAGAAGGAAGTAGCAGACTTTGTTGGTGCCTCTGGTGAGTGTATGTACCTAATGCAGTTAGCATTCTTTGTTAATCTGCCAAGGAAGCTAGTATAAAGCCTTAGTAGTTACTAGTTTAACTAGTTATGTTCTGTTTTGGAGGTGTATACTGTACAGCTACACAGTGCATGCCCAGAAATGGTACTGGGTACAAACAACAGTACTGGTTGCTACACCCTTATAAGAGAAAAACTACAAGTGACATGAGTGACTTGCTAGTGTGAACATAGGGTAAGAGAGACACAGGTAGAGAAATAAGCGTTGCCACAACAGGCGACCTAATATCACAACTCCAGTTCATGCAGAGAGAGAGAGAGAGAGAGAAAGAGAGCGAGAGAGAGGGAACACATTTACAGTAAAAAGTCCATAGGCATACTAGGAAACACAGTCACAGTGACAAAAATAATATAGTACACCCTACAAATACCTGATGATAATTTGTTATTAGCTTATAAGTGGCTCAAGAGGCTAGACATTTAGCATGTATAAATGTGTGTTGTATAATATAGGTGCCAGTGGATGTCTTGGTAGCAGTCAGTCATATTGATTGTGCAGATTGAAGAGTGTGAGGCACCACAAGGACCACATGCCTTCAAGCTGTTATCAAGAAAACACACAGTGACAAGGGCGCCTCTTCACGTTCCAATTTCTTTCCCAAATATTAACTCATTAATCATAGCAGCTGTCCAAGTTAGATTTTAATTTTGCACCAAACCCACTCCCTACCCCACTGCCCTTCTCTTCAATATACACCTTGATTGCATTTGAGTATTTTCATCACACAGTGACTTTCCTAGTCCCCCCTCACTCTTTCTTGTCCTTCTTTGTCTTGTCACCGTGCACTGCCACTTCACTCATTTAGGAACAACGCAGAATGCATTTTACTTGTAGGTTTTGTGCACTTTATCCATTTAAATGCAAATGTTCCAGCCAATGCAATATATGCACTCTTTCTGTTTCAATCAAAAGATAAAAAAGAAAGCACAGGGATGAAAGTGTAGGGCATGAAGTGAAAACAGGACTGAGACAGGGCTACACAGGCCACAGGATTACACCAAATGATGCTACCATTTCTCAGCTTGATTTCCGTTGTCCTTGTCACTTACTCTCACTTTCTCTGTTTTTTTTTTGTCCCACTCTTTCTATCTGGCTATTTTTTTCTGTATGTGATAGACATACTCTCCTAATTCTGATTGGTTGTGTGAATGTGTCAGAAGGACGACAGTGAGTGTAATAGACCTTGTTCTCTCTGTCTGATCACCAGCGGTACAGAGGCAATGCCGAGTGAACTTTTCCACTATGACACTTCAGTGTCCTCTGAGAGAAGCCTCTTAAAATCACTTCCTCTTGTCTCCCATTTGAGTGCTAGTCTCTCACAGCAGACAGGGCAAAGAGAGAAAATAAGGGTTTGTGAGATGGGATCAATGAGAGCAAGCCTCTTACCTGTCACTCTCATCCCAGGAAATGCATGTTTGGTTGGTCGTGCCCTGTGTGAACAAAAGAGAGCGACAGCTATTACCTTGTGACACTGAACCACACAAAGAAGCCTAAGTCTTATTTCTAGCTCTATGCCTCGTATTCTTGTGAAATATCAAACCTTGTGAACAACAAAACAACTACCTTACACATGACACCAAATCATAAATATTAGATGCAGATTATAAACCTGTTTCAGGTAAACTGTCGATGCAGAAGTAGTGGGTGGTATATTTAACCAATAACACACAAGCAAGAGTGCGGTTATACTGAATATCAGAACGACGCATGAGCCTGCAGGGAGAGCGCGAAATTGCTTTTATACAACAGCTCTATAAACCAGAAATTAATATTGTGTAAGTGACATTTCGGACACAATAAGTCACACTCACTTTATAGCACGTCAGCTAGCGGGATAGCTAGCTCACATGGATTTGGTCATTCCCCTTAAAGGTGCTTCCGGTGCTTCTGGTGCCACTTGTTCCTTTTCATCTTCAACTAACAAGCTTTCATATTTTAAGCCAAATGTTATATTCCGGAAAGGTATCGTGTGCCATGTCCGCTGATGATGTTGCTAACACTACAGTAGTAACAGTTTTGAATTAGGAAGTGGAAATTTATGTGGCGAAAACAGATGAGCGGAGAGATACAAATAGTGAAATGTCCCAGTGTGGTTATAGGAAATCTAGGCTTTCTTGAAATGCCGCTTGACCAATCAAATTAGCGGACCGGAACTACCTGTTGTATAAATCAGTATAAATATGGTAAATGATAATAAAATATTGTGGAAATTTGACTCAGGAACACACTTTAGCGTTCAAAAGAGGTAATAAGCAAAAGTCTGAGGGGTTATATTTAAGTAAAATTGATTATTTAGCATAATTAAAGCATATTGAGTGCAAAAAACAAATTCTTGTCATTAGTTTAAAAGAAGAAAGAGAAGTTACTAAGAACAGTAGGAAGGCTTGCTTCTCAGACTTTCACAAATTCAGAAGCAAAAATGTATTGCTTCTGTGTTTGTCTGTTCTTTTAGGCTACACCTTACTTGTTTTAAAAGAAATTAATGATACAACACATTTTGTATTTACACTCCCGGCAAGTAGTCAGGCAAAGAAAGCTATTAAAGCCAAACAACAAAATGCTCCTTTCTTTAGGTTGTACTTGTGCATGAAATTACTGACCAACTTTTTTAGTTTGGGTTTCCTTTTTCTGTAAAGGTTCTACACAAATAACAATTATTCTTATTCTTATTATTATTATTATTATTATTATTATTATTATTATTATTATTGGTGTTGTTGATGTACCACCAATAAAGGTTTCAAAAGTCAAACTGGCTCAAACATTATTCGCTTTCTTTTATTCTGTGTGCATTTTATCTGATTGAGTTCGGAGGTCAGAGTGGCTTACGTTGTAAAGGTGTGAGAATTCTATCTCCACTGGGGCAGACAGAGAAATGGGAGTGGGTTTGATCGTCACAGAGATCACCTTGGAGTTCAACACAGTGCTGTTTCTGTGAGGACAGAGAAAAGAAAAGTGAGAGAAAGGGGAAGGAGAAAAAGGAGAAGCTGACCTTGAGCTTCAGCCTGAGCAGATTTCAATCAGATTAGAACTGCAACTTCGTATATAAGAACGTGCAACACAACTGTCCAAGATATCACATTAATATGTCTGTTCACACACACACACACCTCTGCAATACATAATCAGTCAGGATGAGTGTTTCTGTCAGCTGGTGTCTCTCTTAGAACCCCACATGATCACACTCAGGATGATAAAAAAAAAAGAGATAACTAGTAAAAAAAATATCAATGTTCAAGGGCAGGAGGAAGACAGCATAAAAAGGAAGTTAATAAAATAAAATTACTGCTACAGATTAACAAAATGAGAAAACATCAGACCTATTTTTCCCTCCCCAGCTATTAACCTTGAAGTACTTTTCCTGTAATAGTGTATTACTTATAAGAAGCATACTGAATGAATTAATAACCCACAGACTGCAATCAGTTCCTGCTCATTGCATTTCAGCCTGGATTAGCAGAAGCATGAAAAAAAACAAGCAAAGTTGCGTAAATCAAGAGGAGAAGACGGATTGACGTAGCTGCTTACCTCTGAAGAGACAGGATACTGCCAAGGTTTCGATAGAGGACAATACCAGTTACAAACGCTGAAGCCTCATCTTCAGCTGCAACACACATACACACACACACACACACACACACAAGAATGCGTACAGGAAAATTACTTAGGTGGCAAAGGGGGCAGCAGGCAGCATTGCCCATTGCCAACTCACAAGTCAAGGGTCCCCAGTTTGATCTTGAGCTGAGGTTACTGTCTGTGTGGAGTTTTACATGTTGTCTATATGGGTTTCCTCCAGGTTCTCCAGTTTCCTCCCAAAAACATGCTGATAGAGTGACTGGCTATGCAAAAAGTGTCCCATGATTGAGTGCATACATGGTGCCATGCGACAGACTGGCATCCCATCCAGGGTGTATTCCCACTTTGCACTCTGTGTACCCGGGATATAGATCCACCATGACCCAAACCATGATAAATCAGTTACTCAAATCGAAGGAATGTAACACATGATATTAAATAAAAGCAAGCTGAAAAAATATTGCCTTAATTGCTCCATTCAGACTTAATATATTTTCTGTAAGAGGGGGAATTCATGTCATGCAGCCTATACACACAATTAACATGTATATGCTTGTCATACACAGTGACTACTAATTCCCACAAGCCCACTTTCACGTTGGCTGCAATGATGGCACACATTAGCATATTAGGTCTGAAATGTCATGGATATGTTGAACCTCTGATGAAAAGGCAGACAAATGAAGCGTGGGAAAACACGTGCCACAGTGCAGGCACGCTTCACAGCTGGAAAGGAAGAAGTAGAACTGGACAGAGCCCAGGGCTTGAATACATGCAAACACAAACACACACACAGTGTGTGGCTGGCAGATACAGAGAGAGTGAGTAAGTTAGGGGAGAGGGAGAGAAAGACTGGCAGCCAGGCAGTGTGTACACAGACTGCACCTCTGGGGCTGCAGCTGAGCCTACATGGGTATGGAGGGGCGGAGAGTTGAAAGAGGCTGAGCTACTTTCCTCTGATCCCTAGGGACAGTTTTATTCCTGTCTGC
Organism: Pangasius sanitwongsei; assembly: GCA_037576675.1. Taxonomy (NCBI): domain Eukaryota; kingdom Metazoa; phylum Chordata; class Actinopteri; order Siluriformes; family Pangasiidae; genus Pangasius; species Pangasius sanitwongsei. The sequence continues at coordinate 4,376,801 of CM075003.1, read as the reverse complement.
CTCAACTCACTCTATCTGTCAGTACAAAACAGCTACAGCCGCTATGGGAGCAAAAGTAGAGTCATGGAGAAAATACCCTTTGGAGTTTTTCTCTGAGCTCTCAAAGATCTCAAAGTTTATTTCATATAAGCACCACTCTCAGCATGCCCCAAACTTGACTTGTTATCAATCTGCTCCAAGTGTCATTGAAACTGAGCCCCCAGTGGGAGTGGAAATTAGGCCTAATTGCTCTTGATTGGCTCCTGTTGACTCCTGATTAAGCAGCAACTGCCCTATTAGCATAGTCACAGGGGAGGGAACTTCTCTAATGGTGCGTATGTTTGGACAAACAAATCTCAGCCCACTGCTCCTCCTAAACAAGAGTAAAACAAAGTTTTTCTTTTCAATAGACCTCTCGTTGTCTAAGACAACAAATACTACCTCTGGACACCTATAAGTACTTGTATTGCACTGGTGGGTGTATGCATCTGGTGTGTATGTTTATTTGATGTTTTTCTTTGCAACGTCTTGGGTCATTTTCACACTTGCATTTTTTTTCCAGACTTGGGGCTGCTTTCCACATGAGTTCTGTTTTCAAGAATGGGAGCAGATCAGAGAACCATTCCCTGGTCCTCTTGATAACGGTTGTCTGGAGCTTGCTTCCACCAAACTGTGGTACAGTCTACATCAGGCATGGAAGCTATCTCTATCCCTATGCTGCATGCCGAGCAATGTGATTGGGTTACTTCCTGTTTCAAGTTTCGTGATAGCAGGGAAAGGGTTGGTATGGCCAGAGAAGGAGATGAAACACCTTACTGATATATAAAACCGGACTTTGATAGGATTGGAGCACTGTAATTAGTTCATATTTGTCCTTCCAGTGAGAGCATCATGAACAAAGCATGGCTAAAAACCTTTTCATACAAGAATCTGCAAATATTCCTGCACCACGATATTCCATGCATCCTAGAAAAGTGCTGTTCTTTTCTGCTTGAGTATTTGTACCAAAGGAAAATAATGCGAAACAGTAAATGGATGAACCTAGTGTCTTCCATTGTGCAAACCTGCACACTCAAAAGTGAGGTGTGGAATTGCACAATCGAAGGTTCAGAAAGAACTCTTTAATGTTAAAGCCCTTCCCCAAAATAATCCTAGAATCAGTCCTGGGTGCAGTCTGAAGTATGCAGGCCAAGTGCAAAAACACCCATAAAGTTAAAGATCTCAAAGTAGTAGTCATGTAAATATAAGTGTATCTTGTGTGTGTTGTATAAAATATGTCCATGCTACTCACCTGGGTTACCAGAGGAGACAGTGCTCTTTGAGATGGTGACCTTGTCCTCAGAGTTGCGAGCCCAGTCCTCCATGCCCATCCAGCCCTTTTTTGGAAAGCTAATATCAGCAGTGCCTGCAACAGGTCGCTTATGAAGGCTCAACACTGTGGGAAGACACACAGACAGCCATTAGAACTAAAATAAACAGGCACAGAGCCTAAGCAAACCTGTCCTCATGCAGTCTAAAGAGATAATTCCTAAGGTTTATTAGCTTGACAGAATACACTTAAAAATGTTTATTTACTGTCTGTGTTTGCGTGCATGTGATTAGGCGTGGGAATAAGAAACCATTTGCTCAGGGACAGATGACAGTTCCATAGCTGGACATGCATTTCTGACAGGTGATGGTAAAGAACTGCTCTCAGCCCACACACCCCCACCTCTCCACACTTCTCTCCAATCTGCCATTTTTGGTCCCCCTGAGTGTCCTAGTGAGAAACAGCTCATCTCCTGCCTGTCTCTGCCAGTTTCTGTGTGTGAGTAAAGCACTTCTCCCATGTGGGCCCTGTGCTGTGGAATTGTGGGTGGATCACAGTGGGATATGAATGCCCTGCGAATGCCCAGAGCTACAGGATCTGGGTAAATGTACATACACCTGCTTTTCCCATAAGAAGAGTAAATATCTCAGGGGAATGTTTCCTTCACAGTGAGGAATCTTTGAAACAGTGTTCATGACATTTCCAACTCCACAAATTTATGTGCCAAGAATATCAACTCATTACCAGAAGTTATTTAAATGAATTATCTGTATATGTATATTCGCTTTTGAATGCTCACAGTGATGTAACATTTTCGAAACAGCACAGTTAAAGCATAATATGACTAACCAAGGTTGTCGGTGACCTCATAGTTATCTTGAAAGTCCTTCATTCGGAGGCTGATGACGTCAACAAAATCCTCCACCAGACGAAAGAGCTCCTTAATGTTAGGACCTATCTGAAAGATAGAGATGACAAGAAAAGGATGAAACAATCCAACACTTTAAAATGGTAGGGGTGTTAAATGAAGATGACAGCTTTGGAGGAATATTTGTGGGCAAATGATGACCGGATTGTTAATATAAATGCAGAGAATTAGTTTAAAGATACGCTATAAATATTTGCTCCATCAAATGTCTGCCTTTATTAATCATAAATGTCATTAGGTTTATGTCATTAGAGTCCAAAATGCTGCATCAATGTGTTTGTCAGTTGGTGTTCTAAGCATATGGATGTGGTCCTAAGTTATAGATGATTAGTGATGGTGATGCAGACTGAATGTTTAAGGACTGATAGAAGAGAGAGGAATCTCTCTCTATAATGCTCCTACAGTCCACACTCCTCTTCCAGACCCACAGCTAACTGAGTCATACCTGCTGTACTCCCATCTCTCTCTGTCTCTCTCTCTCTCTCCCTGACATTTACAAATGTGTACCAGAACAAAAGTTTAATAACTGATAAGACCACCTTCAGAAACTAAATGTAATAATGCATTAGTCATATAGTCCAAGCTAAATAATGGGTTTCATAAAGGCCATTCTTTCATAGTTAAAATCCAAGACAGAGAAAACTTCATATTAAAACTAGGAAACTCAACCATTACATTAAATACACACTTATAATGACTAGCAGGTGTGAATGAGATACTTCTAAAGCAGATCTGGTCAAAAAAAAAAATATCACAGTTTTAAATCAAAGCCCATGATTCCAACAAGCATAAATAATGGGTTATATTTATGCTACACTATCACCTTTGCTTTGCATTGCTAAACCAAAATGACATGGACTTTAACATTAGATTTAATCTGTTTGAAGAGCATCAAATTTTGGAGAAATGAGAGGATGCTAAAGAACGCTAGCCAAAACAACGTTCAACTTTTCAACTTTTAGTCTGTGGGTAAGGAGAACTAAAAGATTAGCTTAGTACAATATTAATGAGGTTTTGTAAATTGATTTGTAAATTTGCAAAGAGGAAAGAGGAAACACTTCTCTGCTTTTACAGTAGTCCTGCTCTTTTTCTCCTTTGTCATTATTTTCTTATATCAAGACTCTTCCTAGGATATTCCTTTTAAATCAAACACCTTGAAAATATGGTAAATGAATCATGTTGTGTTTATTCCTGGCTATATATATGTACAAAAAATGTAGAAGGCAGAACTCACCAGCTGTGCTTCTTCCCATCTCTCTCTGTTTTCTTCCATCAGCAGGTTACTAACTGACTGAACAAAGTTCTGCAGACCAAACAAGCACACAATAAGCTTTCATACAGTGTAACAGTACAGAACAGTTTTCTGCTATGTCTCTCACTGTCTTTCTCTGAGTGAAACATTGTGCTGCACTAACCCTCATGTCAGCACTGCTGGGGCTGTAGTAGGACCTCCTAAATATCTCCGTCATGTTCTTCAGGATGTCGATTATAGCCAGCAGGTCTCCACTGTAGCTGGTCCCCTCACTGGAAGTCACCTTCAGCTTGTTCATAACTTCTGAAACTCCGTCTCCCACAAGCCCTCTCTGTGCCTTTGACAGGTGGTCACGCGTCTACAGAAATGATTATCATTCAAAACGTTCTCAGTTTTCACAAAAACGTGCACTATGTTTTGGTCAGTGTGCTGTCATCAGAGTGCTCACCAGTGTTTGGATGCTGCGGTAGTCGTTAGAGATGCACTTCATATAAGAGGGGTTTTCCCAGTAGGCAATTCCCTCGTCATCCAGAGAGCAGCGACGAAATATGGTGCCTGAAGCAATAACACACACAGAGGCTATGAATGCAGCCTGTTAATGGCAGTTTGTTAATACTGTATGCTCTCATGTTCGAATTTGCATGAACAGAGGAAATGTCACTGGATTTCATTTAATTTCATACGAATGAACTGTGTAAGTAAAGGTACTGTACAAACACAAAAACCTACCCCTAAACCTAACCCTACTTTTTATATCTTTTTATACAACTTGAGTCATATGAATGGTTTTGAATTTCCAAGCGTGAGGCAATGTTGATTCTTCAGAACTCCTTCAACAATACTTTTCTTGGTAACCCTAGTAGTAGAACCTTCCAGTAATGGACATTATTTACAGCATCAACAAGCCGCATTAACATTAATAAGCCGCAGATTAAATCCCTGTATTAACAAACTTGACTTCATATCACAGTGCTGTTGAATTTTCAAATCTAACTGGTCATGAGGTGTTGGTTAATTTTCTTTAAATTTTATTTAAAGAGTTCTGTAAATGAATTCACAGATTTGATGCACTTATTCTAATACTTTACCATTTATGTAGTAACAGCTCATTCACAGAGACTTGTATGGCAGACCCTTCACAAAATCTAAGACTTATAAACAAATTAAAAAAAAAATGTTATGTAACAAAGAAAAATATATAAGATGGTGAGGAGATATATAAGATCTGTAAGGAGACATTTAAGGAAGGAGTCGCCAATGTCAGTGCAATGATCAGTTTCCAGGAGAGAGTACTTTCTGACTTCTTGGTAACGTGATAAACTGCAATTTTTACTTATTAACTTCAAGAGAGAAAAAAGAGGGACTGGTGAGAAAAATGACTGTTTATACTTGCAATAACGCAAGTGATAACAGGAAGTACCTTGTTTCACAGACGTTCCACAACATTAAATGTAACTATAAATGATTAATGAATTAAAAATTATAATGGCTGCAAAATTGCTGTGGTATAATAGGAATAAAACGGTTATGTCTAGACCGCAATCGGTGTCCAACTACAATTCTCAAAATATAGCATGGCCTACAAACGTGGCCACCGAGGACTACAACACCCAGTCACCACAGACTCTCTCATGGTCACATTCACCTGATTATCAATCACACACCTGGACTCAATTTCCATCACAGCTCTACTCACAGTATAAAAGGACTCTCACAGCATGCGCTCACTGTGAAGTATATGTGCTCTGTCTTTTGTACCAGTTTATACTAAGCTGCTGAGTCACTGATTGACTTCCTGGTTTTCGATCTAGTTTCTGGTTTTCTTGTTTTTGCTCTTGCCTAGTCTGGTTAATGTTGTTTGCTCATCGCTTGACCCTGAATATTGACCTTGCCTTTGCATTACGTCTCTGTTTTGATTGCTACGTTTATAAGAAACATCGAACACCTGCACATGCGTCCGTACCAAAGTGACTAAAACACTATGGGATATGCTGTCATAGGAAAATATTCAACTTTGGAAATGGTAACAGTAACTCTGCTTTGCATCAGGTCGCATCACACTACCCTGTCATGTTTTATTCCTTTCTTATTCTATCCATAAGTAAAACTAAGTCCATAAGGACCAATATGAACCAATGCCTTAATTAGTATACTTTCAGCAGATAATTGGCAAATTAATTATTTGGTTATCAACATTCAGTAACTTCTCGTAATTTAATTTATTTGGATTTATTTTTAGTTACTTATTGAACTATACATTAGGTAATGCAATTCTATTTTACAATTAATATGTGTTTACTTATTATTGTTAAAATTACTTATGATTTATTAATGCTGAAGTTGGTGGTTTGTTAATTTTTTATTTTCAAGTAAATAGTGTTAGTTAACGTGTGTTACATTTTGTTAGTAGTAGTGTGTTACAAGTTGATAGTGCCGAATCCGAACAATGCTGAGAATAGTGATGAGCCGTGCAGGTGTGTGCCATTATTTGAGTGGCTCAAGTTTGGTTTCTTACCAGCAGCATTTGGTGGGCAACGTACAGCAGCTGTATCTCCAGCAGGAGTTCTCTTCCACACTACATTTGAGAAGTTCTCCTCATCACAAATCTCATGGGGTTCTGTGTTAAATAAAAAAGTTTAAGTTTATTATATATATATATATATATATATATATATATACATACAGTATATAAGTAAACCATTGACTGGCATTACTAGCATTGCACCTGGGCATCTCTTCTCATTGCAACGCTGTACTTCCATATGGTCTCCTGGGCATGGCTCCCCGGCAAAGAAGGGTCCATAGCACACTCTCTGCCTCTGCTGGCTCCCACCACCACACGTCTTGGTACAGCTCGACCAGGAACTCCACTGCTGCCATTGTCCATCCACAGGGCACTCCCTGAGGAAGCAGTCACGCATCTGCAGCCACTCACCCTGGCATTCTGAGCCACCGTATGACGGGCCATTACACTCACGTGTGCGCTGCATGGTCCCATTCGAGCATGAAACTGAGCAAGAACTCCAACTGGACCACTCGTTCCACACACCATCCACTGGGAGGAGAAAGAAAGAATTGGGAGAAATAGAGAGAGAGAGAGAGAGAGAGAGCTTTTTGTTGCCAAGCCTTTAGTCCATTCTAGAGTGCCTTAAAAGCTCCCTTAGTCACCATCTCTGTGAATGAGGCGGACAAAGCCGCCTTTCAGTACCCCCCCTCCTACACAGCCTCTCATCTGCCTTTAATTCTGACACTTGATGGAAGTCATTAAAGCTAAATGAGGCGCTCTTTATTTAAAGATCTTCACCTGGGCAGACAGCGATGTTGCAGAATTTGGTCTGTTTCTCTGGGCCCACGCACTCATCACCTCCGAACTGCGGTGGCTTGCAAGTGCGTGTGCGGTCCCTATATCCACGGCCACAGGTAGAAGAACACAGGCTCCATGGAGACCACTCATCCCACGCACCGTGCACTGCAATCAGAGCGGCTAGGGGATGATTTATAGAGAGAAAAACACCGGTCCACACACAGAAACACACCGGCACACACCAAAGAACTACCTACATGAAAAAAATTAAATGTGCATACAAATAAAAAATTAATGTCACTGCACTGCACATGTTAAAACTCTGAGGCATGCAAACCACCACATATGATGCAATCTGAGATCTTGAATGTTTTAGTAATATGAGGCATGACTGTGTGCGTTGGGAGCTATTCTGTGTATTTCATATGTGGGCGGCTGTTCGAGGATCGCTTTGCATATTTATGTATATCCCAGAGGTGGGTATGTGGGTATGCTCTGATGTGCACTTCTTTCAAATAGCTGGAGAAAGAGAGAGAGGGAGTAGAGAGGGGGAGAAGGAGAAAGAGGAGGGGATGGAGAGGGACACACTGACCGTCATGCCATGGGACAAGTTTGGCACTGTTGGAACATGTCATGCTATGTTCTGCTTAAACCCATTACTATCTTGCTGAGCACTGGAGCTCAGGGAGAGGGGACCTCAGCTGGACAGTTGGTGTGTGGATACTTGGCATTGGAGCTTCCGGAAGAGAGAGGCTGATGGTATTGGAGAGGGCAGGGCGGGCTTCTCTTACCTGGGCACACGGCGGTGTTGTTGCAGGGTCTCTGCTCACGCAGTGGCCCGCTGCACTGCGTGCTGTACGAGGCTGAAACACAGAAGCGTGTGCGACTCTGCCAGCCTTCGCCACACGTAGCTGAGCATACACTCCACGGGGACCACTCCTCACCCACAGGAGAGTCTACCGGGGCAGGGTGGGGGTAGAGGAAAGGGAGTAGGGGGCGGGAAGAAAGGGCCGAAAAGAATTCAGGAATTCAACATGCAGGAACAGCTTTCTATGCTAACAGCGAGAGGCGTCAACACCCTCAGGCCTCTTTACATATCCAGAGCATCCATCTCCAAACAAAGTGAATGCTTCTTTTCAGGATATGCCAAGTGATATTTTGAAATGGCTATTCAGCAGATGATTTAGACACCTGTGATTTGCAGCCAATAGGGAAGCAGAGCGAATGACAGAGCGGTTTGACAAAGCACAGCTGATGGAGCAGGGAAATTATGGTAATCATGCAAAGGAGAAGACTGGCTTAATTGTTCAATAAAATAGTATCAGACTTTCATCACTGTCCACTAAGCAGATGTGGATGGTGTGCTTGAAGAGCAGAAATATGAGCTTTCATGAGAGTTCAGTAGGATGTGTTGAGCTGTCATGATTATCTAGTAAGATGATATGAGCTGTCAGAGCAAGGAATCAGGATGTACTAGCTAGGAAGCCTCACTTAAATAAAAGTAAATCTAATTATCTAAATCTAGTGGAAGGTATTGAGCAGAAAGAGTGAGGGCAAAAATAAAAAAAAAATTCTGTAAGGGAAGTTAAAATAAAATAAAATAAAATAAAACTTCTGAAAGACATTGAAAGGACATTTTATTTCGATGTAACTTAAACATTATTTGAAGCAATACACCTATCCTGGCTGTCTTGGGCATAATTAAGAACACGAGGAGTACATGCAATGTTTAACGTAACCCCATGCAGCCACTTTTTTTCCCCTATGACTCTATCCCTAATCTGATGTGCCAAGCCTAAACTCAGTACAAAATGAACAATCATGCAAAGACAAAAGATGGCATGACTAGACCCAAGCTATGTGTTGCCTTTAATGGTTATGAAGTGGAGCTGTTGGCTAAACAGGCTCTCAGATATTCGAAAAATATTTTTACATATTGAGTCCATGAATTCATAAACAAACTGCTGTCTCACTGTGAACCATGCCAAGACACATCACGGGGACACACACATCCCACTCATATTCAGACGAGATGAGGCCATAGCCACATGCACATCCAGTCTACACCCCTGCGTGGATCTATGTGTGATAATTGGCCACAAATAAGTGTGTGTTAACCTGGTTGTGTGTTATACATGTTAAGTGTCATGATTTTCATGACTTATAACTTGACTAGGATACAGTTGACTTGGATTTGACTTGGTACTGGACTCAGATTTGAGCTTCTGACTTTAAAGTTTTATCCATTTGATCAATTATCAAATTTTGATCACTTTATCAAGTTGATCAATTTAATCTTTTGATAATAAATTTTCTTATCTGAAAGTTGGTGAATAATTGTTTCTTCAGCATCAGTGTTAATCATACTACACTAATACAGAATCAAATTTGACTTGCGCATGTGTGTGTGTGTGTCCAAGCTGTAAAGGTGGCTGATGCCTGCATTCTTACCTGTCTGAGGAGACTGCTGTCCAGCACGGCTCTTGTCCACATCCTCTCGTTTGCGGCTGTCCGCCGATCGCAGAGATTGGCTACGAGAGCTGTATCGGCCTTTGCCTGCAGGATGGGGTGGGGTTAGCGACTAGACTGGTTTTTCCTATTGGACAGAGCTGTGCGTGACTGTTCAACAGCATCTGCCATGCTTGGGAGATACGGAAATACGGCGATGCTGATTACTGGGACTATGCTCATTCCAAAAAGAAGTGTGCATTGGATGTGTGCCTGTGGAATTTTTTTTGCCCTGTTGTTTTACAATGACACAGAGGTGTTGAGCAGATATTCTCAGTGTGTGCGCATGTATAATCAGTAGAGTCTAAGTGATAAGAAAGAATCGTAGTATAATTATTTTGAGAATGAGAGAGGGAACTGTGTTGGGCAGTTTTAGCATGCTGGTGTGTTGGAAGGCTGAGAGGGTGAGATGGAGTGAGCAGTGGATGTAGGATGAATGCCAACATGGATCATGCGTGAATGGAACACATATATAAATGAAGACATTTACAGCTGATGACCCTGAACATGGATCTGTCAATTAACTCATGACATTTTCTTCACTATGAAGTGTGAGCCCCATTCATACTGCCTCAGTCATAACGTCAGAACTCTGCTTACCAAATTTGGTGTCCTCCAGCCCAGTATATTTCAGTGTGCTTAAAACCTTCGCTTTAGATGAGTACTGGCTGTAGCCTAAGTTAAACAACAGGCACAGAGAAAAAAAAAATCATTCTATCAAAGCTCACAGCGGGAAAACACAAATATCTCATTTGCTGTAAAGTATGAAGAACTTAAGAAGAAGAGGATGCTATGTATCAAAAAGAAAGCAAACAGAATGTGTAGCTGGTTTTAGACTGTGCGATTATGCCGGTCTTTAGAAACCACTCGCTGCTGCTGAGGATGGCCCTACACGAACAGCCTGAGATTACATGAGATTATTGTGGATGGTACCACTTAGAAACCATGAAGATAGTTTCGGACTTCAATTGATATGAACAGTTTTGCTACGATGGCTTAGGACTGCAATTGCTTTGATAGCTTTAGGACTGCAATTCCCACAAACAGTTTTGCACTCAAGTCTCCATCAGAGAACAGTTAATAACATCAACAAAATAGACTTCATGTGAAAACTATAATGAATTTCCTGTTTACACAACTGCACCTTTTGACCTTATAGTATACACTTATAGAAGGGAATTATTTATAATAATCCAATGTCACTCAAATGAGGATGGGTTCCCTTTTGAGATGGATTCCTCTCAAGATTTCGTCCTCATTTCGTCTCAGGGAGTTTTTCCTTGCCACCGTAGCCTCTGGCTTGCTCATTAGGGATAAATTCATAAATTTAAAATGTATATCCTGAATTTACAGTGGATATAAAAAGTCTACACATCCATGTTAAAATGGCAGGTTTTTGCGACGTAAAAAAAAATGAAACCAAGATAAATCATGTCTGAACTTTTTCCACCCTCAATGTGAAATTACAAAGTATAAAAATTAAGTGAAAAAACAATCAGAAACATTTTAGGGAAAAATAGGAAAAATAAAAAACTTACAATAACCTGGTTGCATAAGTGTGCACACACCTGACCTAATACATTGCTGAAGCACCTTTTGATTATAAGAGTCTGTCAGCGTGGCACATCTTGACTTGGTAATATTTTCCCACTCTTTCTTGCAAAAACATTCTAGATCCATCAAATTTAATGGCATCTCCTGTGCACAGCCCACTTCAGGTCACCCCACAGATTTTTGGTTGGTTCTGGGCTCTCGCTAGGTCATTAAAAAACATTCATCTTCTTTTGGTTAAGCCATTCCTTTGTTGATGGATGTATGCTTTGGGTCATTGTCATGCTGAAAGGTGAAATTCCTTTTCATCTTCAGCTTACTAGCAGACACCTGAAGGTTTCGCACTAAAATCGCCTGGTATTTGTAGCTATTCATGATTCCCTCCACCTTGATAAAAGCCCCAGTTATGGCTGAAGAAAAGCAACCCTAAAGCATGATGCTGCCACCACCATGCTTCACCGTGGGTATAGTGTTCTTTCTAGATGTGCTTTTGTTTGCACCAAACATACCTCTTGGAATTATGGAATTATTAATATACCTTTTGGAATTGGTCTCAGACCATGTGTCAGACCATAACACATTTTGCCACATAGTTTGGGGTGATTTAAGGGCTTCCGTCTAGCCACCCTACCCCATAGCCCAGACTTGTGAAGAATATGAGATATTGTTGTCACATGCAGAGAGTAATCAGTACTTATCAGATATTCCTGCAGCTCTTTTAATGTTGCCATAGGTCTCTTGGCAGCCTCCCTGGTAAGTTTTTGTCTTGTCCTTTTATAACTTTTGGAGGGACATCCTGTTCTTGCTGATGTCACTGTGGTGCCCCATTTTCTCCACTTGTTGATGACCGCCTTCACGGTGTTCCATGGTACATCTAATGTTTTGGAAATTTTTGTAACCCTTTCCTGATCGATACCTTTTGACAGTGGGACCTTGTACAGGCTTTGTAAGCTCTTTGCAGACCATGGCTTCAGAAGTCAGATGAAACCAAGAAGATGTGACCGAAATCCTACAGAAACAGCTGATCTTTATTTGGGGTTAATCAGAATAATTGCATTGATGACAGCTGTATGATAATTACTTTTGAACATGACACTGAATGTGATTGGTTCATTCTGAGCACAGCCACATCCCCAATTATAAAAGGGTGTGCACACTTATGCAACCAGGTTGTGGTAAGTTTTTTATTTTTCCTATTTTCCCATAAAATTGTTCTGAGTGTTTTTCACTTAATTTTTATATGTTGTAATTTCATATAGAGGGTGGAAAAAGTTATTTTTTTTACATCACAAAAACCTGCCAATTTTAACAGGCATGTGTAGACTTTTTATATCCACTGTATATATTTCTGTAAAGCTGCTTTGTGACAATGTCCATTGATAAAAGTGCTATACAAAAAAAAATTTAATTGAGTCTTTTAAGATTTTTACTTGTCACACTGTAGGAGATGATCCCAATAAAATCTTGGCCAAAGTCTGTAACAGACTGTGTGATGTGTTCTCCGCATCAGATTATACAATGAAGATCCTGAGAAGATAGACCTGCGATTAAAGAAAACTAGTTACGCTTACGTCATCAATCAGCGTGATCTGGGCTTGTGCACCAATTGGGGGTCGAATAAACAGAGACAAGCGTTTGTTATAATAATAATGTTATGGCTAGAAAAAATACAAAGTAAAAGGCGAAGATGGAGAGTTTGGAGTCATTGGAGGATGAGTAAAAAGACAACATGGAATGTCTATAATTCAACCTGAGCTTGAGGTAATAAGTATATATATACATATATATATATATTTTTTTTTTTTGCCAATTGGCATATGCGGTAGATTTGCAACTGCATTCGAGCCCTGGTATATAGGCAGGCAACATTTATCATTTTTTTTGTTGGGAAGTCAGTATTTTAATGTGCTCAAATGTAAACATTTCATTTTGTATATTGAGTTTTGCATCATCCTATTCCATCCTCCTTTTAGATGAGTGCTGCAGCAGCGGTATAGCTGGTCACCGGTACTTTGGTCACAGTGGCACATTATGCCTTCTAAGACCACCAGCAATCATGTCACATTATGCCTTCTAAGACCGCCATTTTCAACTCATGAATAACTAATTTTTTTTACAAAAAAATGTGGTTTTTGTCTGCGACAGCAAAATCTGATCAAAAATTGTACAGTGTACACCAGCTTAAGGGAGAGAGAGAGAGAGAAAGATGGGGAAAGAGAACAGACATGAAAAAAACTATGAAGTAACACAAAACCATCTGAAATCATTCCTACACACACACACACAGAGCAGAACTCACCAATGCAGGGTTGAGGGTTACAAGGACGGCCCTCTTCCAGCACTCCGGCACACAGGTTTGCCTCTTCCGGAGATGACTGACACACACGTGTGCGTGTCTGAACGCCACCCCCACACTCACTGCTACATTCTCCCCAGTTCCTCCAGCTACTCCAGCCTCCTGAGATACAACACACACACACACACACAAAATTAGCTGGCTAAAGTCTTCCGGGAGCAAACCTATTTTTTTCCCTCCTAATTTCTATGAATTAAATTGCAGTGTCATTTAAAAGTCCCTGTCCAGCAATGATGTCCTCCGTTTCGTGATCCCATTATGATAGCATAAGGATGTGAGAACGGGCCCATAAATACCAGTAGAATGGGTCTCTCTGTGTCCTGTGCTCTCATGAATGTTTAATAGCAGACAGTGCCGCCTGTCTGCTCCCACAGGCCCCGACAAATATGTATTAATCTGCATGAATAGAACATGAAGCTGGCCCATGTTCTGGCACAGACAATTTTAATTACTCACAAATCAACTATGTGGGAGGACAGGAGCTGATATCATAATGCACCCTCAATGACCAAAGAAAAAGAGAGAGATGTTGAAATGAATGTTTTTGTAATATAAGTGCATAAAATTTAAAAATGTAAATATTTAAAGATAAGCCATAGGAGGTGTACAAGTGTGATTTTAGATACTTCAGGAATACATTCATGCTGAGCTGTTGTTAATGGCTCCTGGACATAGATGTGGGGGGAAAAAAACCCCAACAAAACATTGAGATATTAGTAGCTTTACAACTGGCGAGAATATGCTGTCACATAGATGATCCTTGAGCCCCGATCCTTTAGGAAACCTGGCCTATGGCTGTTAAACATGCACTGACAAGCAGCATCAATAGCTATTTGTTTGTGCAGATTGAGCGATTAAAGGCACACTGTTTACCCATGATGCTGGAATTGGTTTTGCTGCAGGCAAATTCACCTGCCAAACAACATAATTGATCCCAGTCCATAAATGACCAGCTTTGAATGCACAACAAAACATCTAATCCATACCGCCAGTGACAATTATAAGCCAAAAATGAACCCTGAAGACTTCCAGCTGCAGCCTGCTTAACCTCATCCACGAGCCGCACCCACAAACAGATTGTTCCCTCGACCGATAATGCCGTAAGTAAACAGAATAAACAGCAAGCTCGGCCAATCACATGTGGATTACGGGAATCGTTTTGAGGGCTGTCACATCTTCACAGGGGATGCTAATGAAGTAAAACCTGAGTGAAGTAACCTTCAGCTTCCCTTCAGAATGATTTCAGGCTTATTTAAAACAAATGGGTCTTATGAATAGCAAGAGAGAGTTGGCTAATACGACAGGGATGAGGAGAGGAAGGCTTTCTGTCAAATGAAAGCTCCCAGGAGAAATGAAAAGAAAAAAAAAAACAAACTCCATTTGGAGATAAGATTCTCTCCTCCCTGTGAAAAATGGTCTGCGAATATGAACTTTTTTCGGCTCAGTAATCACAGACGCGGCATGAAAAGGGAGGAAGAATAATGTAATGTTTTTTTTTCTCACCCCAAGGACATTTTATTATGCCTTCAATAATTCACTGTGCTTCTCTTGCCCACTGGTACCCCCTGTTTCTGTAGTAGTTTTTATCATCTTTAAACTCGCATTCTCCTGCGTTTCTCTTCCCTCTGTGCATTTGTCCATTGTCCATCCTTCTCCTTGTTTATCTGCACCATGTTGCCGGGACCATGTGGGTCATACTGCTCATCATTTTGGCACTTGTGTCCTTTTGTGCATATGTGTGTGTCCGTCCTGCTCAAATGAGCCTCAAAGTCACCTCTGCTTCCCGTATGGTGTCTGGCAAAAACTGAGCAGAGGATCTGGTTACATATTGTTCTAGTATCTTCCATACTCATTCCCATATCACTCTGAAATCATTGGATCATTATGCCTTAGATGTGCTTCATAATAGGGTTTTTTAATCTAATGTTTATACGTTTACACAGTTTTTTGTGAGTTGAGGAGGGAGAAGCCCAGAGAACAGTAGCAGATTCTCCAACTCACGGCTACTGCTGACACCCAGAGGACAGTCGCAGTCTACTGCACACGCACACGCACGCACACACACACACACACACACACGCACCCCATCGACTTAGAAAGAGACAGCACACAAGTGGCTGAAAGAGAGAAAGGAGAAGGCGGTGAAGTGGGAGCAAGAAGAGCTATGATGGGAAAAGAAGAGAGGAGCAGAATGAATCACAGATGCCTACGCTAGATGAAATTCAAAATAAATGCAAAACACATAATCTTTTGCATCACATTCTTATATGAGTGATTTTATCCTTTTTTATAAAAATAGACAAGAAAATATCATGTCGTTTCATTTTTTCTTCTCTCTGCAGAAGCAGATAAATAAATCGCATGTAGACTCCTTCAAGTGGTGAGAAGCGTGCTTTATCTCTCTCTCTCTCTCTCTCTCTCTCTCTTGCCTCTTTACTGGAAAAAGCTCACAGGTCTAATCCACTGTTTTCTCTGTATGTGTGCCTGTGGTCTCTATCCTGCTCAGGATAAATATTTGAACAGTTGCACCCGCACAATCGCATGCTGTCGATTAATCTCACTCCAGGGGGAGGAAGCGTATCTCAGTGCTGCTCCCATGTCTACATGTCTCCTTCGTGCCCTCTGCCTTCCGCCGCAAATCTTGTAAACTTATGCACGCAATTCTGTACCCTATTTTTCACCCAATGCTAGTCGCTGTTATTTTCCAGGAACTAGCAGATTCTTCCCTATTGCACATCAGCGCAGAACCCGGGAAGGCGAAGGTTAACATGTGCTCCCTCTGAAACACATGAAGTTGCCGCACGTATTGTTTTTCTGGTCATAGATCGTCAGAGGCATCTGACAGCACTTGGAGGAAACACAAACTGCCTTCTTCCATAGGACTGTCATTCTGCTTGACAGCAGAGAGAGTACTGCCAGCCTTCCCACCCTGAGAGCAGGGCTAATTATGCTCTTTTCAAATCTTGGACATGGATGGCTGTGAAACTGTCAGAATTACATGTCCAGAATTGCATGTCCAGGTGATAGAACTAATGCTAACATTAGGCATGTAATTGAATATGAATACATTATTTGGAATGGACAGATAATGTGTTCTAAAAAAAAATACAAATACAGACACGAATAGGAGGCACACTATTTTATTTTATTTTTTAAAGTTTGCAAGAATGTTTTATACAGGTCAAGACTAAAGGTCTCTATCAGGACTGGGATCCTGTGGGATAAAATAAAAAAAAAATTGCATGAGTGAGAGGTTTTTACTTTCATGCACAAGAAAGCAAGTGGTCAGATATGAAGCTCAAGGGACAAACATAAACAGGAATGTGTGCTGGTCTTTAGTAACTCTCCCTGGTCAGGGTTGCAGTGGTTTAAACTGCCCAATTATATTTTATAGTTTGTTTATATTTTCGCAAGCAGGTACAAACAAAATTAATAATGAGTGGGATTATGAACTCAAGTGAACTCCAGTGTTTCCAGGGTCACTGGGGTTCATATTTAATGAAACAAACAAACAAATAGTCATATAGATTATAAATATATCTATTACATATAAATATAGATTATATGATCTATATGAAACAGATACAGATATAGAAAGTGTCATTGTGTAACTTGCATGGTTGTGTTGTAATGGATAAACCATAATGCCACACTCGTCAGAACTATTACCAAACTACTTGGTATGCTAAACAAGCCAACAACATAAAACGTGTGTAGATCATTTATGAAGCACATGATTGCCTTAATTGCTTATTTTCTTGATCATATTTTCCACATTCCTATCATGAGTAAACTTAAAAGAAATCAATTAATTTGCCTTTTCTTCACAAATGAAAAATGTATTTAGCTCACTTTCTAAGAGAGAGAGAGAGAGAGAGAGTAGATTATGATGCATAACAAGAAACACATTAGCAAGAGCAGTGATGTTGAATAAAAATGAGAATGAAGTCAAATGGATAAAGAAAGTGATGGCAATAAAAACATGTATTTGGTAGAGCGTTCTTTGGTTGCAGCTGTGGGTCAGGCAAGTCGACGTTTCAATTTCGAAGATGGATGCCTCTCCTCAGCAGAAATGAAAAGGAAAAAATCAGCTAAAAATCAAATGCACCTTCGGTAAAGGGATCAGATGAGACAGGGCAGAGATGAGCAACAAAATACCGGGGATTTCTTATTTTCGTCACATGCATCGATCTTCATCAGGGAAATACTTGGTCATCATCAGTTTTTTTTTTCCCCGTTACTACATACAGTATATACAGGGACAAATATACACACCCACACACTACCTGTCTGATTAATAAAAGCGGAAACATTTATTAGTGAAGTTGTCTTGATTTTCAGGAGACCATATCAACTGGACGAACAGCAGCATGCGATGAGGTGAAATTCACTGCACTGAATCATTCTGTGTTTCTGATTTGTTCCACACAGTGTGCACAGTCAATCAGACTTGCTCTATTTAATTTCATACCGAAACCGTCCGTAATTCAGGCATCAGTGTGGAAGTCAGCTCCAAATTACTACAAAGGCACTAAAGGGTTTGAGCACTGAACATCTACAAGTCTGCCAGTCTGTAAAATTCCTTTAAAAATTCAAACGCACTATAATTTTATACTTTCACAGACAGCATGGACATTATTAATAGTGCTACACTATGCAGTCAAATGACACAAAAAAGTACAGATGAAAATGCTGTCACTTTTTAAGGACAAAAAGAAGAACATTCACAACCCAGCAGTATCATAAAATTTAGCTACATTTTACAGAAAAATTCAACAGTTGTCATTTTGTTCTAGTCTCTGTCACTGCCCCCGTCCTCTCATCAGTTTGTTAACTGACTGTGTTCACCTATTCTATGTTAGTCCTTGATTAATTTGTATATGCATTCCCTGTTGTGTCGATGTATTATCACAGAGTCTTGGTCATGAATTATTGTTGTTGAGTATTATTGATGTTCCATGTTTCTCTGGTTTTAGTTCCCATTTCTTATTTCTGACTATGGATTGTCCCTATTTAACTTTGCCTGTCTGTGTTTCGACCCCTGCTATGAATTGTTGGATTTGAAATATTTTGAAAAAACGTGGCATTACCAAGTTTGCTATACTCTGTACTTGTCCTCATTCAGGATTTTTTTTTAATTCATCCCTGTCCACCACACAGGGAAGCTATATGCTATACATAGACACATCTTTGCCCTATTCTGAAAATTTTAGCAGTATTTGTGGAAGTGCTAATATGCATGTGTGTGTGCATGTGCATGTTTTTTGTACGTATGTGTGTGTGTGTGGTTATACAGAACGTAGCCATATAGACTGATATTAAGGATAAATGAAGGAAGAACCACATGATGTGTTGCCCTTGATTCCAACTTATAAACTAATCTTCTGTGTTAGCAGTAAAGCTAGTGTTCCTATGGAAACCACTCAGGCTCTGTTCACGTATGTGAGTTGGAGTATATGACATCCTACATGGTCATCTGTATGACCTTTTCGGGTAAGTGGAAAATTTAAACACACAAATCACCCTGAACCCACCTCCACCAAACAGTTTGCATTTCTCACTCCCCTTATCATGTTCTTTATTTTTATCTCACTCACTTTATTAATTTTTTTTTTTTGCCTGCCTCTATCTCTGTCTTAAAGCTCTTCAGCGGTAAGGATGTTTGTGTAAGTGCATGTGTGTGTGTGTGGGTTCATGTGTGTGTGGAACATGTCTCCACCTCCAGAGCTATGACTCACACAGAGAGGCAGGCTGAGAGCCCACCTCCACACACACACACACACACACACACACACACACACACACACACACACACACAAAGGGAAACAGAAACACAACAGGGCTCTGCTGCGGGTCTGTCTAGAAAAAGGGAGGGGACATGTGTTCATTAAGGAGTGCTCACCAGGGCCTCTTTGGTGGAGCTTGGCCAGGCTAAAATGTGTGTGTGTGTGTGTGTGTGTGTGTGTGTGTGTGTGGGCAGGTGGCTCCTCTGACTGGGCTCACACCTGATTGCCAGTCCTCAGGAGGGGAAAAGCATGTTTACTGTGGTTGTGATGTACACCCTGTTAAATACAAAGACAATTTGTCTTCATTCATTCATTCTTTTTCTGGAACTGAGGATGTAATGGATGTAATGGAGAAATTAAGTCTGGTCTAATCTTTAAAGGCATTGTCCAAACCAATTGTACACACACAGGTTGCTCACGTTTACACAAAACTGTACATGAACAGTGATCAACCATGTGCCATAATGTGTACGATGGTCCAAACTTTTTACTGTCCTTCAAAATAAAATAAATGCATTAAAAAAACAATATTATATTTAGAAATTGTATTTATCATTCTTTGTCACTTGTCTCACCCAGATTGTATTAAAAAAATGTAGTTCATAAATAGTTCACAGATATTCTGTCAGGCACTAGACTACATCGAACACATATCTATTTTTACAATTATATTGTCAGTCACTTATGTAACAAAAATTTTGACATATTTAGCATTATAGACTATGAGGTCCAAAAGTCTGAGAGCAAATTGAAAATCTGAAGGTTTTAGCATTTTGAAATACTTAAAACAAAGAAAGTCAATGTTCAATATCGTAAATGTTTAATATTCAAGATTCTGCACTATTTCTAGGTCCCTATTTAAATGTAAGAAAATGTGTGCAAGAAAATGTGTGTAAGAAAATGTAAGAAAATGTATTGACCATGTTAACTGTTTTGTACAAAAGGTCAGATATTCTAAAATGGATTATATTTTACACAAACTTGTGGAATCCATGCCAGCTCGAGTGTACACTGTCATTAAAGCAAAAAGGGGGTGTACCAAATACTAAGAAACTCTGAAATTCAAATGAATATCTCAAAGATTCCACTTTTCCCTCAGGCTCTTGTCAATAATATAATTCATAATGAAAATTTCTATATTCACTTAGAAAAGAATGCAAAATAGAAGCATTTTCACTAGTAGTCTCAAACCTCTGGACCCCACTATGTATATATTGTATGTTAACTGGTCAAAACAACAAGAAATAAAAACATAAAACCAATGGTCTTGCATGTACAAATGTATAACAATCTGCATGATGCAATTTATATCACAAGATATCAATGGGGTTGATGTTTGTCCTTTCTAGTGACTTCATTTCAAAGGGCAATGAATGAAATTCAATCACATTTTTACTCGTTTGAATTCATATAGATTTCTCTTGAAATCAGGTTCCACAAACAACATAACTTGGAACTGGATAGGATTTATGGAGCAGTGAGGTGACTGGACACTAGTGACCTGAAGTATGCATTTACATTGCATTTACTAACAGAGTCTGGTAGTGCTGTGCCTACCCAGCCTGTTAAAAAATCTTGGAAGAATAACCTTGGAAGGGTCATTTCAATACCCCATTGCTTTTTCCTGGGACTGATGAAAAAATTGGATGAGCTTAGTAGTTAAATTGGCTTTAAACTGCCACTGGAAGATGTTGTTGGAAGTACAAGGTGACCTTTTCAAATGCGGTGTTTATTTAGATAGGTCTGAACTTCTGATGTCTTAGTGTTGATAATGCAGAGTCTACAGAGGTACATGGAAAAAAAACAGCTGGATGCTACTCTGCAAAAAAAAAAAAAAATCCCATGGAAGAGCATGACAGACTTGCAGTTTTAAGAAAAATATGAACTGATGGACTGGAAAAATATGAGAGTGAGAATGAAAGAGTGAAACAGAGGCAGAGAAATGGAGGGTAAAGCATGAAAAGAGATGACCCCCCATCAAGAAAGAGCTGAAATTCTTGCTGAATTCCTGAGCTGAGCTCAGCGTGCTTTTCCAGCATATTATCCTCGATTCACTGATGAGCAATGTGCTCCGACAGCAAGAGAGACAACACAAAATGTTTGCATTTGCTGATCTGATGACTATTTATAGCTGGAAATCAATAGCTTCCTTAATAATACACACAAAAGCAAGGCGCAAACACACTCAGTTACTCACGCACATGTTCTGACACATGGCTGGGTCAGTCTTTTATTATCAGATGTAAAGACGCAGCAGTAAAATTGCTTAATTAAAACATGAATTTTTAATGAGCCTTGGGGTTGGGAGGAAGGCCAATGAGATAGAAAGTAAGCACTAAGGCGTCGTCCCTCAGAGAGAAAGAGAGAGAGATAAAGAGAGAGAGAAAGAGAGCGACAGGCTGTTCAAATAGCCAAGATAAGCACTGCGTTCATCACTCGTTGTTCATCACGGGCAGTTGAGTTGTCTTCGCCATGTGCTAAAGAAGAATGCCCCAGGTGGCCAAGTGGTCCCACAATACACCTCCGCACTGAGTGGTGCCCTCACAACCATTTTCAGACACCTACACTATATCTGTCCAGATTCTTGTGTGTGTGTGTGTGTGTGTGAGAGAGAGAGAGAGAGGGAGAGAGAGAGAGAGAGAGATGGTAAAGCGTACAATAGCTTGAGGATTCTTAGCTTAGGATTCCAGACGCTAAGTACTTTAGGGACAGTTTTTTAAAAATCCTCTTGCAGAGCTCAGTGGTATCAAGCTGAACCAGGTTCACACTGCCTGGCAAAGACATTAACACAATGCACATTTATCTTACTTTACTAAAACCTCCGCAAAACATTTGACCAGAATACAGAAGAAGGTTTATCATCACCGCCTCCTCGAAATGTGCTTTATTCCTCCGTAGCCACCCTCAACCCGGCAAACTCACTTTTTCTCCAATCAGTCTTTCCAGCATAGGCAATAATCTGTTTCTGCTCTGAGCTATTGAGTGTGTAATGAGTCTCCTCGTCCTCTAAGACGCCTCTGAGCAATGGGTCACACTCAAACAACAGACACGCCTTTAGCATTTTAACGAGGAAAGTGCTCACTGACGCTCACCTACTCGAATCTTTTTTTTTTCTCTCTTTCTTGAGCCAAGCATTTTTTTGCTGGAGGGTTTAGTCCAGGCTCGGCTGATTGGGCCGGCATGAGACAGACAGCTTTCCATTAATTCTCTTGTGGGCGAGCACAGAGGGACAGAGCCAAGGGGGTTGCACTGTACTGATAAACCACCTGTCTGCTATAAGTCATTTGTTATTTCCTCTCTTGCTTGGCTCTCTCAGTTCTCGTCTCCAAAAAAATGGACCTTCATGCCACATTAATCAATTATTTATTCGCTCTATCTCGCTCTCTCTGTATCTGTCTATCTATCTCAGATGACATCCATTCATCCATCCATCCATCCATCCATCCATCTAACCATCTAAGTGACCTTCTCCTTGTCAAACACATATAATTTATCTTCCTTACACACAGCAAAGGAGAGAATTTTTATCTTAAATGTTTGACCAATGAAAATCATCTTTTTAAATAAGCTACATGGACAGAGAAGTAAGAAAAAGAGGAGGGAGATTAGATGACAAGCAACTTCATGAGGTCAAAGAAGGCAACAGTCCTCTTTGGTTCTGGCAGCAGTATCAATAAACTATTGAGTTTCCAACCTGCATCCACTCTCTTAGGAGAAATCAGAGCATAGCGAAAGATTCAGTGACCAGCCTACCCTTCCCATCCTCAAATCCCTTAGTGCAACACCATCCCTATCCCATATCAGTCTGGGAGGTTGCCTGCCAAAGAGATGCTCCCACAAGTCCACCTGATATCCCCAGCTGAGCCCTCCACAGGCAGCATGTGGCGCCAAGCAGCCAAGGTCACCCAGCCATGACACATCAGCCGAAATGTAAAACCACTATTTCTGCCCTCCTCTCTTTCTCTCTCTTTGTCTCTCCTGCTCTGTCTAACTTACATCAATTATTCTAGACACTTTTAGCAAAGAATAGAAGACAATACTCTCCATTTTACCCACAGAGTGTGTTTCATTTGACATTCTATAATGACAGTAGGTTGTATCAAAGAAAACTGACATGTATAACTGACAGTGTGGTTCAAAAGTCTTAGCCCACAATTGTATTTTGCATTCTTTTTCAATTTAATGCAAACTTGAAAATTATATTATCAGCATTAACTTGAGTGAAAAGTAGAATCTTAGAAATATTTCTGTGAGTTTCTTAGTGTTTGGTATGTCCCTTTTTGCTTTAATGACAACATGGACTTATGCTGGCATGGGCTTCACAATTTTTTTGTAAAACCTGACAGTCCGTGTTAGATCAAATCCAGCAGAGTGTCATCTGTATACACGTTTCAATGGAAGGGATAATACTCAAGGAAAATCTGACCTATTGCACAAAGAGTGTTAACATGATTAATATCACAACTTATTCAAGATATTGAACCATTTTTGTCTTTATTTTAATCTTTCCATTCTAAAACATTCCATTTGTTTCTGTTTTAAATGGAAATTATACAATTCTCAGATTTTCAATGGACCCCACTGTATATTGACCAAAATCTTGTGGCAAAATGTTGGCTTTTGCAATAGATATGTATGTATTAAATCTACTGGTAAAATGACTATTTAGTGAGTGACTGTACTGAATCCTGCTTGGCTTAGGTGAAGCAAAGTAGAGCTACAAAATATAGTTTGCTAATTATCCCACTATTAACCTTTGCAGTAATATCACAGAAGCCTGCAATTTAAAAATGAGCACTAAGAGAAATCCTGTTTTTAATGTTTTCTGTGAGCATCCTGACAGATTTCTGTGGGTGTTTTTATAAATTGTCAATTTGTCATGAACCAAAAGCACTAATTAATTAACTTTGGCCACATTATCACAGGATGGTATTAAACCATGACACATCACATCTTCAGAATGCTTTAATATTCATATTCTGATCACACTGTGTGGAAAGATACAGTATTTGGCAATATTCTATTTTTGGTCAAATAACTTTCTTGTATTTGGTATATAGCATCATCCAAATCATTCCATTGAGAGTAGCTGTTCTGTTAACCTTCACTTTTACACTCATCAGTGAGTAGTTTCATACTTTCTGGTTAAGAATAGATTTTGGGTAGGAGAACATGGTCAGGCATCAATGGAATATTTTTTCACCAGATGTGTCATCGGTATTCAATATTGGCACTTTCAGTCATTGTGCTGGAGAGGAAGAGCGTCATAACTGATACTGCATATGATATGTTCACCATTCATGCTCAGAAAATAAAAGAATAAGAGACAGTACTGTAATGTCAGGCCCCATTCAACACTGGAATATCCAAACCAACTTCATGGTTTAAATTCCTTTGTTATTATTCAGCTTTTCATCATAAAGCATATTATTTCAGTAAATACTATGAAATATTCAAATGTTACAATGAAACTAATAGGTATATAGTTACATGAGACATACAAGTTGATTCGCTGAAAAGTTCTGAGAGTTTATTAAGCAACCCTACAAACTTTCTTCATTTGAGAACATCTTCCAAGAGGAAAAATGAGGCACAGAATAAGTGAAATTAATGTGCAGCTATATTTTAATGACAACAATGCCATGTTAATGAAAAAGAAGTGCAGCTATTAGCTACCAACTCACCACTGTTCTCTGTGTCAGATGGTGTTCCTTTCACAGTGGGAAAACAGTTCTCTAGGTAGACTCCATCTCTGTAGCATCCATTACCCTCTTTGTCATGCAGTGGAGTATTCCTGCACTGGCAGGGAATCTGCATGATGCCGCAGGGCCGGTTGGAAGTGCTGTAAGTCAAGCAGTCCTCCAACCACTGGCACAGCATCTGGCAGGCTGCCATGCTGGGGTTCCGCTTGCCCACCACCAAGTACTCCACCTTAAACTCCCCATTCCCCTCTTCTTGACCTGAACCTCCTCTTGCCAGTCCTTTCCGTATCTGCAAGAATTGCTTCCCTGCTTCCAAAAAGGCCATGTGGGTGGAGGCATCGCACAGTTTCGTTACTTCATCAAAGCTTTCCATGCCCAGGTAGGTACGTGTGGTCTCCAGGAAAGAGTCGTATTGGAAGGTGCGGTGCTGCCGGGGCACACAGTCTTCTGTGGGCTTGGTGACTTTGATGAAAATGGTGTAGCGCCTTGGGTCTGGATTCTGCAATGTCCAGGAGCAAGGAGCATTGGGAAAGGCAAACGAGGAAAAGAAGAAGCCAAAGAAGCGGTTTTGGACCAGTGTGGAGCAGGTGTCTGACTCTGGGCCAGAGGGGGCAGCGCTGAGACTACCCAGCCGCAACAGCAACAGGAGAGGGAGGAGCTGGAGTGAAAATGGACAGGTCCTCAAGGCTTTGGATATCATGGTCATAAACGCTGTCCAAATAAGGGCTAAAGAGCAAGCACAGTCTGCGCCCCTGTCTTGAAGTCAACTGCCTCTTCCGGATGATAAAGAAAGATTTGAAGTGGGCCAAAGCCTGCTGTGCTTCTTGCTCAGGATGAGAATCAGCTTTGAATCGCTGATCCAGATGGATGTTGAGGATGCCTCAGGCACTCACAGATCTGTAGGATCAGAGCAAACAAGAAAATCTTAAGCCATATGAATTAAGATGAAAAGCGAGTCATGAAATTATCATTCAGAAAAAATATAAGACCTCAAATGTAAAAGCTTCAGATAAATATGGGCATAAACATAGATAAATACTCCAGGTTGTAATAGAGTATAATTTGACAGCTACTATGGCATGGACTAACAATAGAATTTTACAACATCTTTGTTGCTTATGACAAAAAAAAAAAAGAAAAACATTTCATTTGAGGCAGCTACTTTTCACAAAATATCACCCTCCCGTATTCCATCCACAAGCCTGATATTTTATCCAATTAAAGAGCAATTAATTAAAAAAAAACTGAACACCTGCAGCCAATCATTACCGCACTGCATTTGCTGCTTGGCAAAATGATCAATAGCCTCAATCTTAGTGAATCATTAAGCTAAAAGCAAATGTACCGGCTCTTCACGCCTGTGTGTCACCACTCCCACTGACAATTCAATAACTCTCCAGCAGCATATACTGGGTACAATGGCTAACAAACTATGGTACATACAATGGAGGCTATTCTAGCATCGAATATAGAGGAGGGCCAAACAGAAGGCATTTGAGCACACGGAAGCACGCTGCCAAAACAACTGTAAGGACCGAGGAACCACTGCAATCACACACCATGTGGGATTCTATTCTGGATTAATCAGTGTTTGCTAAAAGCTTCATTTTCCTCCTCTTTTTCGCCAGTATGTGTTAAAATGAGTAGAACCCATCTGTGTAATCCAGCTGTGTATATGTTTAAGGAGAAAAGAACAATGTGGTATGAGGAAAAGAAAAAAGATCTCACTGTGTTTCAACACAATTGTTTCAGAAGTAAAATGACTCGGTAATCAGTAAAATTACATTGATAGTCATTAAGAAGGTGAGCCTTGGGACATAATTGATGGAATATGCACAAAAGCATGATTTGTTTGGGGGGTATTTGCGTATGCACTGTACATAAAGAGGAACTGAACTAGCACTGACTAAGCTAAGCAGCGCTGAACCCACTCATCCATGAACACTGTTTTACTGCAGATACCAGGCCATGATTCCCCTGGAAACAGAGGGAAATGTCCAGTGGCATGCACCCAGCATTAGGAAAGGGGGGGGCTGGGATGAGCATCAACATAGCTGTTTGGCTTGTCTCATTTCCTGAGAAGCCATGTTTCCCAGGAGGCAGAGATCTGGCATGAAAGCATGACTTCCAGCACTCAGTGTCACATGAATGCTCCCACACTGCCATGCACTTCTCTGTGTTCTGTGAATGCACTGTGGAGGCTTCGAGGTAAATGAGTGGGTGAAAGAAAACTAACGTGTGCTTTTCATGTGCAGCACAGTATAAGAAACAAAGACATCCCAACAGTATAGCTGTAGCTACCCTTTTGAATCTTGGGCATAACATTGGGCAACATCCACAGGAGCAGACCTAACCCCCTTGGCATCAGTCAACACTGTCAAAACAACTAACTGCAATGAATGTGATACTTGGCTTATGGGTGAAATTACTTATTTAGCCTCTCCAGCCCTGTGGATGCTGCTCTCTCATAATGCACTAGGTAGGCTCTCACTACTGTATGATGCTTGTATTATCGTGACACCAGGGTGTTTATCAATCAGGAGTGACTCACTACCAGCAGACAGAGTACATCTACTCACTTATGCCACTTCTCCATGCTTTGCATCAAACCGTGTAAGTGGGTAGATGATCTCAAAACTCAGTTACTGCCTGATTAATGGACCACATCAATGTTGGGGAAATTATGGGATGCAAAGTAATATGCCTGTTTTGGCAGTAATATGGACAGAGAATGCCACTTTATGTGTTAACAGCCTTATCAGGTTTCCATTCAAAGGTTCTCGAGGCCAGTCCTCGAGGACAACCAGCTAGTCCCCATTTTTTAAAACAATTTTCTAACTAAATTCTAAAGGCACATGCATTGTACATACAAAAGTAAATCATTGCATGGGCTCTGAATGGATACCATTCAATGGATTTGGCCTGTCATGATACTGAAATTTTGTATACACTTCCGGTACCTTCAAAGCCTTTGACTAATGATCAATGTGACAATTATGGCAAGAATTAATGAAAAAGGAAACTTTTATTAACTGACATTGGGTATTTATATGGAACTGTATGAACATGGAACGTTAGTCTTAATGCTAATCAGGATAGACAGTTGCTCTCCATGGTGCTGAATTCACATAATCCAACAAAACTCAGCATCCAGGCTCTATTGACTGAAAAAAATGGCTGAATGGAAGAGCTTTACAGTCAGGCAAACTTGAAGTTACTAATTTCAGTAATACTATATTTATTAGATTTTCCATGTTACTAGTTATAACAATATATCTGGAATATAATAACTCATGCCTGTACTGAATGCACATTACATGCTATTTGCACACCACCTCAAAGAATGTACCTAGTATGATTACAGTTCATTCTATGAACATTATAGGTATATGTGCTATTGCCTATGCGTGTTCATTTGTGGCACTGTTAAATGTGTGTATGTAAATTTATGTCAGTTATGTTGCACGGTAAATGCCCATGGCACTATCACACCAAGAGAAATTCTGATACCTGTCTATGCATCCCTGATCACATAATGTATTGGTGAAAAAATGTGTTCTGATTCTAAGCAAGCACATCCAATTCTGCTTGCCTTTCTAAATCACCTCTCGTAACTAACGTATTCAGAGTCAGGGTCTTAAGTTCAATACTTCAATTTACTAATATGCAATTCATGCCTCCAAGGTTAATACTGGTTTAACAATAATGCTTCTGCCCTTATTATTTGGCAGTTCATAAAATAGCACTTGATCCAACGCATCCTATTATTTTTTTAAATTATTATTTAAAAAATAATCCTCGAGATAAGCAAAGTCTCCAGTCTCTTCCATGTGGAAAAAATAACTTTCCATGGACTTTGCAGAGATGATATGATTAAATAAATAATAATGTATTATGTGTGTACTTAATATTATCTTAGGGCCCAACACATTTGTTTCAGCATGACATGCTACATTTATGGAAGAAACTGTAAGAAGCTGAAGAAGTACAGTTCCCAGTTGTGCCTTTATTTTTAAAACTGTCCATATCCATGTTTCTGAATTCATGTTTTGTCCTTGCTGGCGTGTGTGACTCTGAATGACTCTGCAGTTACATATACAAAGGTTGTGCAGAATTTAAGCTGTAACGTGGTGTGATCAGGAGGCAGGTGGCATGTTGAGTCACACACATTCCCAGAACGTTAGTCACCACAGCTTTCTGTGGATCTCTTAGCAATAGCACAGTCACAGTAATGAGATGATGCTCCTAACCTGTCTCTGTGCTCACAATGATGACCAAATGTGATGTAAGGGAGAAAATACAGGGTATTTTTTCTCTTTATTAGTATCATAATTAGAGAGATTAATGTTGGGCCAGTTTTCCTTCATTAAGCAAGTGTGGGATGGTGGAAGTACTTATGGAATCTGTAGATCCAAGAGACAGTGGATTCAGTAAATGTTTCATCTGGAATTTCAGTGCTTAGTTGCTGCTGTTTGCTGCTTACCTAATGGTGGTTGCTGTTAGCTTTCATGTCAGAAACAACAAAAATCAAAGCCCTCACCCAGAGAATCATAGGGAGAGACAGAAGGAGAGAGATCAAGACCAGTAAGTAAGTAAGAGGGAGAGGGAAACTACATAACACGTGACTGCTGCTTCTCTTGGGTACGCTCTCTCTCATTCATCATATTCCTTACTCTAGTTGATGCCATTCTTTTTTTTTTTGCCTTGCCAAATGAAAAGCGCCAATGACAACTCCAGTGAACAAGGTTATTTGAGAAAATAGAAAGCAACAAGCAGCGCATCCTCATTTCAGACTATTCACATTCTCCTCTATCTACACTCTAATGTCTATGACAACCAGCACGGGAGGCCTCACATGGCTCTGGAATTAAAGAGATAATTATCTGTCTCTGATGATGAATGTGTTTACTGTGCTAAATGCCGGGCTTTTTCATCAACTCAGAAACTCCTCTCCTCTGAGGCAAACGACTGCAAAATGCATTATGATATGCTGCCATACACAGCACTTCATATTCCTGATCCTTAATTTTTAAGGGTTATGATCTTTGAGTGGCTACTTTCACCTGCAAGACATGATTTACAATTTAACATTACAGAGAGTTCAGTGTTTTGGCTGCTGTGGAGAATAAACATTGCTCTGAAGAACAAAAATTCAACAGTCATTTCTTTTAGATTTTTTTTTTCTTTTTTTGTCCCATAAAACAAAGCACACAGAGCCAATATTGACTAATGTCAGAGATTATACTAATGCATGATCTGCTGATTATAGCCTAGCAGATGTCGTATTGAGCAGTAATATTTATCGAATTGAAAATCTATCTACAGGTCAAAAGTCAATTAAGTGTGGCATTCTGTGAGACGGAGAGTTGCAGAGCTATAAAAAAAACCATTATATATACACAGAATGTGGACATGCACCACACTAATGAAGATTTGTCAGCTTCTCAGCAGTAACGTGCCAGCAAGGGTTCTGCATATAATTTAACTTGAAACCATTTCAACAAGCATTGTCTCAGCTAAGAAACACAAGATGAGGAGGTGTGCTTTGACTGTTAAATATAAATAAATGAATAAACAAAACTGCGTAAGCACTTGGAATGATTTCATTATCAATTTAATTATATCAGTCACCCAGTATATTGAATGTATCCCCATGACACGTCACCATCATCTCACACATTGCAAGGCTTTATACATGTGAAAGGTTATGAATGCTAAGCTGGGGAAGGGTGTGTTAGTATTTGTACATTTTCTTGAATTCAGTACCACAGAATAGAGGGTTTTTTCCCCCATTAGATCAGGTTCAACAGATCACTCCAGTTTTCAATAACTTTGTAAACATGGGTCCATTTCAGAAAGCAGAGTTTGTGAGTTAGCCTGATAACGCATGCCGAGATGTTTGAAAATCTAGACTTTTCCTTTCCAGATACAAGAAATAACTCAAAACCCGGTTCCGCTAGCAATTTATAGTGGGGTATAGGTGAAAAATAGTTCTTAAAAAACAATCTTTTCATGTCTATAGTCATGATAAAAAATAAAGTGTGCTCTATGCTGGCAACTCTGCTGCTCTTACCATATCTTTTACAGATTGGTTTATTGTTTTATGCTGGGCCCATAGGCTGTATATAACATATGCATAAGTGCTTTTAAGCAATTTTGCATATTTTATTTGTTTTCCCAATGTTGTCTTCCCAACCCAGCATGACACATGTCCTAACCACCATCACCTGTGTCTCGTTTCGCCCTGATTAGCACCTCTATATAAGTTCTAGTTTCTTAGCACCTCACTGTCAAGCTTCTGTCACTGTCATGTTCGTGTGTTGTCATGTGTACATTCGTTAGCCTTGTATCCATTGTTTATGTTTATGGTTCTTGTTTTCACTGTTTTTGCAGTTTGTTTTGCACTTTATACAATAGAAATTCATGAACACAACTTTTATTCAGTCATAATTTGCCATTATTTGCTATTTTATCCTATTACACATGGCCCTAGCTTTATTGATCCGAAAACAAACTATTAAGCAAAGCCTTCCTGTCTGAATTTAATCATCCTCTTTAATTCATTGGCAAGTGCATTTCATACCAGAAGGGTTACACCTGTATTAACAAAGTATGGAAATGAAGAATGGCAGCACAAATTAAAAACTTTTTATATTGATCAAATCTATATATTAAATGCAAGATAAACAGTTACAGAACATTATAATCTTAAGCATTAATTATTGTTGAAATCCTTTTTTTTTTTTTTTTTTGCTGTTGTAGACATACTATTTTTTAAAGTCAATTCATTATTTAATTAAAAATCCTTTGCCAGTCCACAACCCTGACGAGTATAAGTGGCTAATAAAAGTGAGAGTGAGTGAGTCATGTATAGTATATGACAGTAGTCTTCATATGAAAATGCACCATCTTGTTCTGCTGCTGAAAAAAATTACACACAATGTTTCTTTGCTGCAAGCTATAATTGATCACACTTTCAAGACCTGACTGATGAGTGCACTTGTAATGTACATTGTGAATGTGCACAATCCAGAATTAACTCAGCATGAGGATTGAGTTAGCTAAGTGTCATTTGCTTTTTTTATTCAAAATTGAATTTAAGTAGTTTCAAGCCCTAAAAAAAGAAACTGACAGCAAAACTGAACGTACACTGCATTTACATGTTCTACAAAAGGACAGGTGCTCTTCAGTAATGCTCTGCTATGCCTCCTGCAGATTTTCCTACAGGTTTGTGGTTGCATACCTTGAATTTTTTCAGTTCAACTCCTACTAGAGCAGCGTAACGGGGTTAAAG
The DNA here is from genome assembly GCA_037576675.1 of Pangasius sanitwongsei. NCBI lineage: Eukaryota > Metazoa > Chordata > Actinopteri > Siluriformes > Pangasiidae > Pangasius > Pangasius sanitwongsei. The sequence goes on along the minus strand of CM075003.1, from coordinate 4,344,832 downwards.
TCAGGCTGGATATGCTGCTCTATTACATACAGCACTGTCCTCTTTCTCTCCTTATACTTCTTGTATAGCTCTGATGTGTAATATGGGTTACAAATGAAACATTACTTGGAGAATAAAAAGGGCAAGGTGTTTAAAAAATAACCCTTTGACAAGCTGTGTATTACTGAAGGATTCTGGTGTACTGTGATTGCCAATGATGCTGAATTTAATAGAAGGTAGTTTAGATTTATGGGACAGAAAGAGGATGTCCTGAAGCCACTGCAGCGATTCTCCAAGGATCTGAGATTCATCATTTATCTGGATTTGTGTCGCTCACATCTGGAATACTCAGTAATATTTCTTAGGCTTGTGTAATGTGGAGATGGATAAGAGCACGCTGCCAAGAAGTGCAACAGAAATCACAGAAAACTAGTAATTAAGAGATTAAAAAAAATAAGCAAAAGGAAAAGAAAATTCATGCTCTGCTTAGCAAAGCCTTTTCATCTACGCTGTTAAATTGGCCTCCCTCACCTAATGTTAATGCTGAAGTAAGTTAAATTCTCCCTTGTGGAGGTGACAGGAATGTCCAAAGAGAAAATTATGGAGGTGCTGATATTCAAGGGGGAGGAAAGGTTTACCAGCTTCACAAGGAAACTGGATAGATTTTGCACACAGTCTTTAATAGCATTAGACAATTAGAACAGGAAAAAACACATATATCATTGTACTGACAATCAGCTGGCGCCAATGGTTTTATGACCAGGATTAAAAAAAAAAAAATACTCAAAGGCATCCCTAATGCTCCACATCCCAAAGGAAACAAATCAAACCTGTAATGACCACTTTAGAGTCTCGGACACTTATCAATTATTTACTCTTTGGCAGGAAAAGTATTACTACAGCAATTTCCCTGCTACAGCCACTCAAAATCAGGACCATTTATTTTTATTTCATTTCATTCTACTTATTTACTTTTTTTCCCCTTTTTTCTTCTTTATAACTACTTCTGACCATGAAAATAGAAACTGAGAGCAAACAGGTAAAGCTTGGGTTATACTTGTCTAAATTAGCAATACGTAATTATACTTGTGCCTGCACAGAAATAAAAGCCCTAATAGTAAAATAAAAGACCATGTTACCTTCTGGCTCAACCTTTTCGTTATGCTTTGATAGCTGGCATCTCTGCTTGCACTCTGATCACAACCTTTTAAAGCACTGCAGGGCAAGAGCATGTCTAATAATCTGTTTTCTCTCTCTCTCTGTTGTGCTGTGTGTGTTCACCTCCTGCTGGATGTGATGCCGGTACCTGATCCTTCTAAAGCTGTAGCTCATCTCGCCCTCTGGACTTGCCTGATTCATCGTGATACGTCTTCTGTTTGGAGCTTCTGCAACTTATGACTCACTGCTTCTGTGGATGTTTCCACGTGGACACCTTAAAGATTTGCTCTTCCCAAGATTACAGTATACGGCATCATCTGCTGTAATCATAAAGACTGTCCTGTGCTTTATTCCCATTATAAAATAATGGGATAAGCATATTGTAAAATAATGGTGTTTATTTGTTAATTCGATGGGCTCCCTTGTAAAGAAACTGTACCCATGGTTTGAAGGATACACTGATTGAGCATTCATCTTCTAAGCAGGAGTTTATTATTATTATTATTATTATTATTATTATTATTATTATTATTTCTTTTTTTTATAGAATTTTATCCTTAAAAATTGCTCCTCAAGATAAGCACTGTCTCCAACTAAGATGCTGTCTTCTACAGTATCTTCCAAGCAGAGGAAAAAACCTTTGACTTTAAAGAGATTATACTATTAAGTAATTAATAGTGTAATATATTGGCCTCAAATAGCATTTAATATTTTTTGACTGTATTTACAGTCAAATCACAAATTTCAGCACGATTAAGTGTGGTTACATCAAACTGCCAGGCATTGGCGCTGGACTTAATACTCCTCTTCCCTTAAACCGATAACATGCAAGAAAAAAATATACCAAGTCCAAGTGCAGGAATTGCGTGTAGCAGAATTGCATGTAGTACTGTTTGCCTTTTCTTTCTTTTTTTTTTTTAAGTGAAAAAGAAATTGTGCAGGATTAATTAGCCAACTTGAACCCTACCCAGCTTTAGCAGAACACAGTTCTACTGCGTAGTACAACAAAGGTTTTCTGATATCAACAGGAAAGTTGTTGCATTTTGTTTTGAATAGGCATTTTGTTTCTCAAAATATGAACATTTTGAGATACACACTATCTAAGTATTTTGATATTTAATCATAAGATCAATGAAAGCGCTCTGTTTTTTCCAATATCTTGGATTATACTGTTATACCAGTGCAGCGCTACCGGTATGATCTAACCAGAAGTAAGTTCTTTGTTTCTGTGGTGTAACACTGATTCAGCAGTGGTATAATGCCCAGGAGAGATGCAAAGGGAGACATTTCTGTCATAAATCACTGGCATGTCTGTTACATTTATAGCACACTCTGTTTATCTTACAGTGTTTAATCATTTAGATGATGGCTTTAGGCTAATTTCCTCAGCGATACGTGGCCTCTCAACCTCACTGTGACAGCTTGTGCATGTAAAAGGCCAGTTTTGCAGTAATAGCTTGTATCGAGGTGATATACAAACTGTCAAAAAAGCTAAACTGTACGTTGTCAGAGGGGTGGAGGCCTCAAGGGTCCATCTTTCATATTTTTATTTGTATCAGAAATTGAATGCAGTGTAACTCAGTTATGGAATATAATTGGACCACGGTTGTACTTGTAGGAGGTACATTCAGGTTTTTGTAATTTCATTAATAGCAGGATGAAGCTTTGATACATTGTCCCTCCAGGTCTCTTGATTCAGAATATTATCCACTCTGTTTTTGTGTCCGTGTCCTAGTACTGTTTAAAATAGGTAGCATCTTTAGATTTTTGGAGTGCACACTGTCGAAATTCAGCGTGAATGAAATCGGATATCAAGCTCATGTGGTCGGATTTAAAGCTGTCAAATTGCTTAACTGTGATTTACTCTTTTTTTTAATACTTTTACTCCCTAAAAGCCCTGACTCCAGAATAAAGAAAGCTAAACTATATAAGCCTCTGTTTGATCAGAAAGGCTATGTGGCCTGGCAGTTGGACCTGCTTCCTCTGACTTTTTTTTTTTTTTTTAGATTTTTACTAACACACTGTACGCATTCTGACTCTACAGTGCAGATAATGACTGACTTGGTACATGGAGAGAACAATCAAAAGAACATCTACTTAGTAGCTGCAGCAATGAATACACACAAAAAAAACACAAAAAGAAGGAGAATGAGAGACACACAGAGAGAGAGAGAGAGAGAGAGAGATGGTGTAGAGTGACATGGTGAGGGAGAAGAAGAGCTGGGCAGACGGGCTGGTGGAGAGGAGCAAGAACTCCACATCTGTTTCTAAAATGATCTAACAGGCGGTGTCTGCACGCACCCTTTCCCTCAGCACATCCAGCCCAGATCTGTTTGTTTTCACTGTCATCAAGAGTCCAGACGGTTGTTTACCTGACACTAATTTCAATTAGGCGTCTAACTGTCTGCTGAAATGGATGGAGCTGAGGATGTACCAGTGGGACATGGTCTCTCTCAACACTTTTAAATGATCAAACTTCTGCAAGAGTCATGGCATATGTGTGGTGAAGAGATCTGTCTTGATCATTTCAAACAAATTTGGCTTTCACTCTGCAAATTCACGGCAAATTCTGTCGCAATTAATATCGTAATTAATCATTCAGGTTTGTACTTTTCCCCCATGAAACCATTTACCTTCAGACCTGCCCTGGTATATTTGCTAGTACTGCAAACACTTTAACACTTTTGTGCACTAATTATTAAAATAAAACATATCACAATTCTGTCATGGGAATTTGGCCATTTTCTAATTAGCACTTTAAGAAAAGCAAACGGATTGTACATGTGTAGGAATGCCATGAGTAAAAAAGTAAAGTATATGATACCTGAAAAAAAAAATCTTCCATGTCCAAAATTATAGAAAATAACATTTAAAAAAAAAATAATAATAATAAAATTCTTTTAGCAATGTTCTTGACATGCAACTTTTGTGCAGTTTAAGACTGCTCCAGCTAATTTTGGTAGAAAAAAATCTTATCCATTTATTTTGAAAAGTTAAAGCATTTATTGTATTTGGGGACAAAATGTTTTTTAGATTAATTTGGGATTTTGTGTAGAAAGTTTGTAACGCTGCTGTCAAAAGGTACAAGGCTGAGACGGATGCTATTGCAGTTCAGACTGAGTTTTAATAAAAGATCGAGCAAACAAGTCCAAATCGCTACACAAGTGCAGGGTCAAAAACACAAATAGGATCAGGCTAGGCACAAACAGGTTATTCAAGGTTAGGCAAAAGTCAAGGGTCAAAAAGCTTGCAAAAAGTAAACACCAGAGTAGCAAACATGGTAATATAAAGGCTTGGTAATGTATCAGATGAATGCACAAACTGAGAATATACTTTGCAGTAACATGGTGAGTGTGAGAGTCCAATATATAGTGCCAGTAATGATCAAGTGACAAGTTTGCATGGTTAGAAATCAGGTGACTGTGAGTGTGCGAATGGGCTTGTGTCTTGGGATTTGTAGACCATGGCGGGCATGTTAGTAGGCTGCGGTGTGTTCTGGGAAACGGAGTTCGCTGACTGAGATGTCCTGACAGTTACATTGAGAATGGCAATGGACTAGAGAGCAACATTCTTTATAATAATAATAATAATAATAATAATAATAATAGTAATAATAATTGTTTATTTGACATTTGTTCAACTGTTGTTCATGTATTCATGCTACTTACTTCAAATAGAAGATGTTTAAGAAAACATTGCTTCTCAATCTCTCTCATACAGCTTTGGTAAGAAACTTTGTACGCTAAAACGAACAGATCTTACACTGCATCCAATTCTTTGTCTTCTATAATGGATTACACGTGTGAACCAACAGTTCAAGTGAATACATCCTCCTGGTTTTGTCCGGCATCTGTGCCCTACTTGTCCATCCATTTGTCTGATATTCTCGTGATGCTCAGCAACATCGTCTCTTCACATGAACGAAAGCAATTACCTCCTGCATAATATGACTGGTACATTTAATACAACCCTAATTTGGGTTTCATGCCAGCTAAATCTGTTTGTAATTTGTATTATTGTGCTAGAGCACAAAGCAGATTACAGAAGTGGCAGTGCCAACATTTTTATGAGGTGTTAATGACAAATTCATTGCAGGGGAGTTTAGAAACCGGCCTTTGGAAAGCAGAGGCCCTTAAAAAAAGACCTTTAGCTTTCTTTTTCTGTCTGATGCCAAGAAAGTGTGTGTGTTGTCTGTGTGTGTGTGTGTGCGTGTGTGCGTGTGTTGGGGAAAGCTCTGAAGATGAAATGGCTAATCGCTCATAATTCAAATGTCTCGCAAAGGAGATGTTGCAGATGGCGGAGAGACTGTCAAAACGTCCCTTCCTTTCTATCACAAATAATAGCCCAGATAATGAGGGCTTTGTGCCAAAGCACAATCATATACATATGAGAGGGAATTGTATTGGATAGCAAATCAAATCAAGCCATATCACATTCAGATCAAATGAGCCAGGCAGCTCGTTTCATTTTAAAGGCAGAGAAACAGATTAGGACTCTGGGGTATTGCATTCTGCTGCAGTAGCCTCTTTTATCTAGAGTACATCAGATGGACTCATTTAAGCGAATCACTGTAAGCTCATGTTAAATTGCAAGTCGGGCCAAGAATACAATGCTAAGTTATCCCTGTATGCCACAAATTACACTACAATCACAATATCTGCCTTTATGAAGAGCATATTTCTCTCCAAATTATACACGCACCCCATATGGAATATTTGCTCTATGAAAACTTCATGAAAAGCTTGCAGTGTTAGTTAGTGATGTCAGTAGCAACAAAAATGTGTTATTTAATGAGAGCTTGACCTCTTCAGTCAAGTAACTCCTTGACCCCTGCCACTTCGGATGACAGTATAGTTAAACAGAGAAGCCTCTTTTGAGTTTTCCCTTCCCCCAGTTGCCTTAACCACACACACATACACACACACACACACACACACACAAAAGGATCTGTTCCATTCCTCCCATAACATTGCTAACATTCACAATCTGTTGGCTGAGTCAATTCTGAGTGACTGACAGAAAACATCTGCATGAGGAGATAAGGAATACGTGTAGATGGCACTTATTTGGACAAAAAGAAAATACCCTAGTTATGTTAAAATAGGGAAATAGATGTAAAATAAATGTCAATGATGTCAATCTCTGAAACAATCTCTAGTGTCCTATAAATAAGGTCAGTTTCATGCTAGTTAACCTCTACTGAAAATGAAGTGATCAGTGAATACACAGTATATGAAGAAGCCCACCAGATAAATGGCAAAATGTTTTCAAGAATTTACATCAATCACTTTAACAGTGAACATTTTCAGAGCGAAATTGATACCTTTGTGCTATTTGGTTTCATTTGGTTCTCACTGCACAGAATGAAATCCAACAGCAAAAAAAGTTGGGTGTGTAGAGCTGAAAACATGTGGAAAACTCCTTCTTTTATTAGTAATGAAGGAAGAACATAAACAAACCTTTACTAAGTGCGAGTAGAAATCATAAAAAGTACAGAGTACAAGAAGCCCCACTTTATATATTATTAGAAAATTACAGAAATTACTAGTTTCAAACATTTTGTGTATCGCATCTATATTTATTTGATCGTTTTGTCAGTCCAAATCTCCAGAACACACATTTCCGCAGCACTTAGCTCTGTCCTTTGACTCAGTTTATGCCTCACGACTCAATTTAATAGCTCAAATCTATAGAAAACTGTCATCTGCAACCCAAAACACATGGCATGTTTGGTTCACTTCCTGTATTTGGGTCGATTCAGGATTGAACCACTCGCTCACTGCAGTCGAACCTAGAGTTAGCTCGAACGCGCAAGGAACCATAACGAGATCACCTTGCGTAGATGGTCTTGGACCGCTTATTTTAGTCCGTACCTGAGTGTGTTGCTGTGTTCTCACCTGCACAAATGAACCACACCAAAGAGGAAATTGCACCAGGGTTTGATTCATATGAACTAAACACTGAATATGTCACACTGAATACACTGAACACCCTAAGAACAATAGTTGAAGTACATCAAGAAATAAAAATAATAAATCTTAAGCGTCAGACATGATGGTCTGTTTACCAAAGCTGTTCACACATAATTTTATGCAACTTTCCAAAACAGGAGAAATACAGTAAAAGCACTTACTAAGGCTTTCCCAATCTGCCAAAAACTAAGGCCCTTCTGTATTTAATTTGAGCTGCACTGACCTTGTGGATATCATGAATCCCGCCTCTCAGCGCACGTCACGGTTCCTGGCATGACGAGCGCTGCTGAGTCATGTGCTTTTATTTACTATGGCATGTGCTTTTGATTTTCTTTTAGTCCTGTCTCTGCCCCGTCCTGTCATTGGTTTGTTACCATATTGTGTTCACCTGTTCCATGTTAGTCCTTGAATTAGTTTGTCTCTGTATACCTTGTTATATCTTGTATCAGCCCAAAGTCAAATGGTGCTTTTTGTACTATTAAATCTGAAACTTGTTTTCTTGTTTCCACATTCATTCTGGTTTTCAACTCTTACCTGTGATTCGACAGTGATTATGGATTATCCTTGTTTTCTGTCTGTGTTTTGACCCCTGCTTTGGACTCAAATTATGATTCTTGTATTTGCCCCAATAAATCTCGTGCATGATTTTTATATACTAGCATCCTGCCTCTCACCATTACAATAGACAGCATAACCAAGAATTAACTCCTCTGAAACAGGGGTCCTATGGATGAATTTTACAGAAAAGGCAAAAAGACAAATTGAAACTAAAACTCTTTTTTGAGCAAGATTAATCTGTAATAAACACTTAAAAGACAAATGTGCAGAGGCTTTTGCCCACCTCTAAACAGCCTCTGATTATGTTTATGATTATGTCAACGTGCAAGTCTTTAAAACAAAGCGATACCGACTAGCAAGCAGCAAGCTAGCTAGCATCTAGATCTGACTCCATGTTAACACGGATACACAAGTCCTGCGTTACATTATTCCCACCTAAATATGCTGTTTTGCTTAGAAATACATCACATTGTGAAAGAAACACGTGTTTAAATTTGACAACTGCCCTCATCCTTCCATTATAAGTAAGTTTCGAATAGGTTTTCTGTGTTTTTCTCAGTACAGGGAAACGTTTTGAAATGCTTGTCCATGGCAGCAGCATATATGCTATTTACTGCATCTAAAATTTTGGAGCATCCCTTTTCCCCTACTTTTATGCATTTAAATTGTCCGGAATGACCGAACACATTCACAGAATACATTCTACTCTTCCCCCTCACTTGGACAATGCAGCAGAGACAATGAGTATACTGCTGCTACTGCTGATTACCTCAGCTATGATTCTTGTACTATTTCACTGAAGCTAGCGTCAGCATTTGAAAATAATACACTAACACAGGAACCCTGAGGCAACACTGTGGATCATAAACTCACCTTCACTTGACCTCACTCTCAATCACAACAGTCCTGTTGCCCTCCTTCAAGCACCTGTCTCTCCTAAACAAGGAGAGAGACACTGTAGCCCACTGACCTCACTGCGGCTCGGCAGAAAACAAGTGTTTGAGTGTGTTTATGTGTGTGGGGGCGCTGGGAGCACAATGCCAGCTCAGTGCGAGTGCTGTGGGAGTCAGGGGGACACAGAAAGAGGGACTAAGAATCAGAGTGTGGGAGAGAGAGGAAGAGAGATGTGAGAGTGCGAGGGAGGTAGAGAGCATGTGGGAATGAGATAGAGGGTAGACAATCTCTGGGAAAGCCGAGCTGAAGGGAGCTATTGAGTGCGGGCTTCTCGCCTCTGCCTTCATTAACATGCAGATGGGAACATCTGTCCACACTCTGCCATGACGGCTGAAATATTTACGACTTGCTGTTTACCAAAAGAGAACCTGACTTACGAGCCCATGGGTTCATCACATTCTTTCTCCAAATTTTCTTTCTCTTTCCTCTCTCCCTCTGTCTCTGTCTCTCTCTCTCTCTCCAACCCACAACTCTGAGCCTGGCGTGCTGCTTTGGCCGATAATGGTGATGCTGAGTGACAGTTTTTAATCCTGTCCTCCTCTAATGATATTTGCTTCTCCTCTGCGCATTGGTCGGCTATCAAAATGTCACAGGCAGATTTACAGAAGTCCAACCTACCAAACACAGCTTGTTTTAGCCCGCCGCTTTGCAGAGAGTGGGAAAATCCATATCTAATAGAAATCAGTAGGGGAATTTACATGATGCATCAGTGGGCTAACGGACGCTAACGTCTCTGTACACAGGCCTGTATAAACATACACATAAATTAAGAAGGGACACGTGTTCAATGCAGAGCTGCAGCAGCAGATAAGGAGGGAACACTGCAAGCTTTTATGAGGAAACAAGCTTCTTAGGTCACGTTACGCATCCTCAATAGTGTATAGAAAAGAGTGAGTTGAAATGTCACACTGTGACAATGATTTGCCATATAGTCAATGCCGCATTCACTGTGAAAAGCTAACCTCTATGGCTGTACTATTCATTGTATTATGATAATGTGATCATGATTTTTTTGGCTTTCTCACTTAAGGAAATGTCATCTTTTTTTTCTAATAAGGAAACATAATCAACTGCAATATTGGTAAGCTTAGCTAAAGTTAGCTAACTGACAAAGATTAGATGTTACCTTTTACTTACTTTGACACAGAAGACAAGCACATTATTCATATATTATAACTGCATATGTGGTTGCATATTGCGCTGGCATATTTATTTATGTATTTATTTATTTATCTATTTTAATTTTGAGGATACTTGTGTTTATAATCAGCATTTACACCCAGATGATTAATGTGACTAAGGACCAGTCTCATTCTGATTCAAGGATTTACATATTTGAAGGAATACAGGCTTATAACGTACACAGGGAAAGTGAATATTTATTGTGTAATACTATGTTAAAATCATGATAGCCAGTGCTGTGTAGATCAGGATCAAGTGGGCTTTTGAATCTGGTTTCTCTCAACGTCTCTCAGGGGTTTGCTCTCAGGATTTCTCTTTAGGGAACTCTACAGTACATCTGGACTTTTGTAAATCCTCTTTGTGACGATGTCTACTGCATACAAATGTCTTTCGCTACACAAATAAAACGGTGTAAAATAATCATGATTGTCATTTTAGCACAGGGGTGTTCAATCTTATCCGGAAAGGGCCAGTGTGGGTGCAGATTTTCATTCCAACCAAGCAGAAGCCACACCTGAGTCTATTGAAAGCCACAATCAATTGCTTGAACAGGTGGAATCAGGTGTGGCTCCTGCTTGATTGGAATGAAAACCTGCACCCACACTGGCCCTTTGCAGATAACACTGGACACCCCTGTTTTAGCACATGATCATCCATCTCTAGTGTTTCCGTCTCAGAAACGGTTCCAATTAGAACTCTTTTTGGAAACTAAGAACCTTTAATTATCCAGTCAACTCTTAAATAACCCTTGAAGAACAGTTTTTCTCTAAGTGTAGTAACCTCTATAACTCTGTATCTGACTGTGTTTTGGCTCAGGCAGCTGGAAGGCTTTGATGCGATTGCTCATCACAGAGCTGAATAAAGCACAACAGGCCTTCAGGGCATAATTACCCAATGTCAACAGTTAGTTCTCTCACACATTGGCTTCACAGCAGGGTCTCATCGGGCCCAATGCGTACTACCAATAGTCTGCTTATCCCTATATGCCAGTTTCATGTCTTCAACATCATGGCCTCTGGAAAAATAATTGAAGCTGTTACGCTGTCCTGTCTGTAGACACTTAGTGCCAGTGACAGCGGCGTCACCTCAGCACTGCTATATGGCTGAAGAGGGATAAGAGCTCTGCTGCTATCTGAACACTGACAGTCAGATGTTCACTGTCGGTTACTGAGGGATGACCCATACTATTCGTCAAACTGTCCATCCCTGAAAGACACAGAGAGCCAGATAGATAGATAGAGAAAGAGAGAGACACAGAGAGAGAGAGAGAGAGAGATCTTAAATCTCTAACCTGATAGTAACAGTGGATCTTTGACTTTTCATGGACTCTGGGGAGACACAGAAAGATACAGTGTGACAAAGAAACACCCTTTATCCTATGGATTCATGTCCCATCTCCTGATACCCACACACACACACACACACACACACCATCAGATGTGCACAGTAAACATTATATGCAGCTGCACTTCACCTCAAGAAAAAGAAAAAAAAAACATTTGTTCAGAATTTGAGACTTAATGGGATAGAAAGACAGAGGTCGAGCTGCCTCAGACAAATAAGTCTCAAAATGCTGACAGGACCAGATTGGACAGGCTACATTACTGCAAACAGCTGCTTCTACTGTCTTCTCTCTCTTTTTTCTTCTCCTTTGTTGAAGGAAAACATGCAAAATATATTTACAGTAAACAAGGAGATGAATTCAAGCCTGATTACTGACAGATTTTTTTTTTTTTTTCAATTTCAAATGCTGTTTCTTTACTGCCACATTAGAGAATGAGGAATTAGTGGATGGGATGCATTTGCGTACATCTGTTCCTCCACAACACGCACGAAGCAGCATGAGACAATTACAATAGTTGGCACAATATCACAAAAGCACCATATGAGCTCAGAAAATGAGGAGTAAACTTTCTTGTTAATCCTAGCAACAATTCAATCATTGTAAGTCCGAAAAAGATAACTACATCGGTTAGTACTAAATGTTCCAAATGGATTTACATAACTCAGCAACACTGTGCTGAAGATTCCTTACCATAGATTTTGGTAAGGCAGGATGACAATAATGACATAGCCTCAATGAGAGGCTATCAAACTTGATTACGCTTTAGGCTACTATCTAGTGAATTGTTAGAGTAACCCTGTAATAGGCAATTGAGAATCAACAACATAGTCATCTAGCATACAGTCTAGCAGCTCATTTCGAGCTGTTTTAGACAAACCTTTGTTCAACAGTGTTTGAGGTAATATGCGTTGACAGGTTTCAGCAAAATTTCCACCCCAAAAAACACATAAAAGACCTGAAACTAGTCCATAAAATTTGGTCGTTGGAAAAAGGAGGACATTTTTTCAGCTTTTGCATGGGATAAAAATTACAACACTGATGTATGGACATTATTAACTCCATAATCCCCCTTTCCCTCTGTCAATCTTTGCAATAAATTTTACAACAGAAATGGCTCTGTACATCACAGATGCACTGCCTCACGTTGATCTTTGCTCAACATAGAACCAACGTAAAACCATGTAACGTCTTGGCTCCACAACTGCTTCACAAACACAATGGTAGAGTGAATAAAAGTGCTGCAGAGGTTCAGGCCTCTTGAGACCCTGTAGGATTTATACAGAGAACGGAGATGGTGATGTCAGATAGTGAGGATTATGCATGCATTTCAGATCAAAGCTACCCTTGTTCTCACAGCAGAACACAGAGAGTGTGAAAAGAACATTTATGTTTCATTCATGTCCTATTACAGATGCTTTGATTGAATTTTTTACACATGCTGATCTTAAACCGACACCAAGGAGCAATGAAATCATCAGGCTTTGATTCATTGTGTAAAATTACACAGGCACTCCAAGATGTAATGATTTAGAGCCATTGAAATGATTTCCAGCCTAGGATGAATTGCAGACAGTTGCATTTTGTAAACATATACAGAATGAATCACTAGATAATGGAGAAATAATTAAATATACTGTACAAAAGATATCAGTGAGGCATTCTGCTGCTTTCAGAGGGACTCGGTGTAAATAAAAGGTCAGAGGCCTTTGAACGGCAAATGGATGTGAAATAGAACAATAACCGTCAACAGTCTCCAGTATGTCGCACACGGTTTATGTGTGAGTGTGTGTATGTGCTGTATGCCATAGGAAAACAAACTTAAAAAATGAAAAACTTTACAGAACCTATGTCACATTAGAGTTGAGGACATATAGAACACAAATTCTTCACTGCACAGAGGTTAGATGTTTTGTAATCGCATGCAATTGCAACCGTCTTAACTCCTGTATGAATCTGCTCAACAATAAGGGCTGGGACTTGATTTGAACAAATGTCTCCAGAGCTCATTTTCATCTCATTAATAGCAGGGAGTTATCAGTGCTTATCGACTGCATGTGCTGAACAGACAGCCTCACGGAGAAATAAAGACCCGAAAAGAGCTGCATCCGATGCTTTGCTGTGTTTTATCTCATCTGCCATCAGTAGTACTTCCACTCATCCTGTGGCTGAGAAAGAGTGAGAACATATATACACACAAGCAGGCAAGAATGTGGCATCCCCACTGACGTGCATCATTCTGATTTTAGCATCTGTAATTAGCTAAGATAAGTGGAAAGTCTCTCCAACAAAATTTACACCTGCATATGTGAATTCCACCCTGTTACCTCTCGTGAGGTTACACTCCTTAATTAGAACAGTGTGCTAGAGGTGTGTTCTCCTTCACAAGATGCTCACAGCTTTATTTTTAGTGCTCTCTGCTCTTACGGGCTAATAGACACTCAGTCATGCCCAAAAACTAAGCCAAAAAGATTCATTCAGTAAGGAATAAGACACAACAGAGTGAGCTGTTACAGAATAATTACCCCATGACAGAGTGGAGTGATTATTTTCCCATAAGAGCACATCTCAAGGTGTTTTATTCCTCTTATACCACAGCAATTTGCCAACAATTATTTTTGTAATTTATTAATAAATGATATGTTGTGCTTTTTAAACATTTATATTTGCACATACTGTTGTGGAAGGTCCGTCAGACAAGTTAGTTCACATTACATGATAGCAGCTATAAACGGTCCTTCTCTCACCAGCTCCTTATTAATGATGTTAATAAGACGAAAAATCACAACTTGTCATGTTACTGAGAAGCCGAGAAGCACAAATTCCTACATCCTGAAAACTCTCCCGTGGCAGAAATCTTACCTACCTTTCCAAAGTACTTACACTGGAGACTCCTTCCATAAATGTTAAAAAAAAAATGTCTATTTGCAGAAAGCTTCATCATATCAAAAGACATTTTTCTTTGTTAAATAACAACACATTTTTAAAAATCCATATTAGAATCATTTAATTACAACCAACGCTGTTGTCAGAGTTGCTGTTATAGAAAATTAACTCTTTTTACCAGAGGCCTGTTTTGGGGCTGCCAGGGTTCAGCATTGAATTTATTTGTGATGTCACTCCACAGTCGTGGTTAATGGCTCATATGAAAGTAGACACTCAGGGTACTCATTATACTCTACACACAGAAACCCAACAACGACCTGACTAATCTTATAACAGACTTGCGGTGATAATTCATTTGTTAACATTGAATGAAAATGTCTGATGACTCAATTTCCATTTCGCCAGCTGAATAGATTGCCAGTGTTCTGCTAGAAAGAGTTAATCAGCACCTTCTGACCAATCAGATTAGAGAGTGTAACAGCACTGTGGTAGGACCTCCTATGCTCTCTATCCTGTAGTAGAGCAGGGGAATGAGTGAACTTAAATGTTAACTTAAAATTGCATTCATCTGAGAGTAATTCCAGTGCTGTTCCTTATCATGGATTACCTCACTTTGGTTCTGTTCACAATAACAGCTTGAGCAGATTGCACAGAAATGTGGCATCCATCTCAGCGTCTCTGTGTGACAGTGGAAAGTCGCCATCTTCTTTAACAAGGCGTGGGACGTGGACAGGGACAGCTAATATTTTATGTCTTCCCTCCCTTCTTTATTCTATACCCATGGTCACGCCTGTGTCCGCCAGCACCCCAGCAAAGCTTCATTAGAGAGAAACACAGACCCTGATTAGGATCCCAATGTGAGGAGCAAGCCACCAAATGCAATCTAGCTGAGTCCTGATTGCTGGGCTGAGGACGGCCAGAGGCTGTGAAACTCTTTCTGTGGGGTTTTTAACCCACAAATCACTGAGCCTGGTTCCTGCTCCCAAACTGTCTCTATTCCAGCCCTGGAAATGTTCAGCAAAATGGTCACAGTGCTTCATCAGAGTGTCTGAGCTCAATTGGTATAATGAGAACAAATTCCCAATGTCCTTTGATCGTACAGGGCAGCAATGTTGTCAGCCTTAGAATTAGCAGATTTAATGCACTTAACTGTGGCCATATTAGCTCACAGGCATAGCACCTATTAATTACACTTACGCTTTCAGTATGATAAGGTCCCTCTACTCTGTACATAATGTGTAATATGCACATTTATATCACAACAATGTTGAATACTCAAATCTGATTGGTCAGTAGCTGTAGATTACTGTTCAACAACAGTAGTGTGGTCTGTATTTCACATCACAGGTTTATATCAATGCGCAGGTTCTACTCTGTTATCGTTTCTATAGCAGCAACTCATTCAAAGGAACTTGTATGGCAGATGCTCCACATAACATGAGACTAATAATAAACAAATTAATAAAATGTGTTATAATTAACCAAAGTAACCTTTTAACTGTTGATATGGTGAAGATTTTTGCAAAGAGAAGAAGAGTTTATTTATTATTTATGGAAGGAGTCTCGGGTATAATAGTCAATTAGTTTTCTGCCATGGGAGAGTGTTCATGATGGAGAACTTTCTCTCAGCTTTCTCAGTAACACGCCATGCTGCATTTTTACTGTCTTATTAACTTCAAGAATACTGTTTACAGCTGCTGTAATATATAAGTGATATAATTAGTATATATAAGTATATGTATAATATACTTATTGCACATAGTTACACTTTATACAATAAGTATAATGTATAAAATATAACTATAAACAGTAATAAACTATATATTTTTAATATAAAAAATAAACTTTATATATTTTTTGTACAAATTATAAAAATATGGTGTCATTTTTTAATAAGGTAAAAATTGTAATCTTTGGCAAATCACTGTGGTATAAGAGCAATAAAACACTTCATGAGGTACCAACTTCGGGGTGGTAACGGCATTACACCACACCGTCACTGAATATTTTCCTATGACAGCACACCCTGTTGTGTTTTATTCCTTACATAGTAAATACTTACTTACCACATAACATATCTGTACATACTAAAAGTATCAGCATATATTCTAGTTCCAGTTATACTGATTTTACACTGTCAGCTGTGACTCTCCAAGCCTGGTGTGAAATGAGCTAATATTAATTCCAGAGACTGGTATAAAAAAAGGGAAAACACCTTTGTGTCAAGAGCTAAGTCTAAAGCCTGAGTGCCTGTGGCACACATGCTGATGAGAGGAATGAAAAATGAGGAATGGATTTCCCAGGCATGCTTTATATATTTACACGAAGTTAGCCTTTTCTCTCTGTACCGCCAAAGAGAGACAGAGAGGAAAGAAAGAAAGAAAGAAAGAAAGAAAGAAAGAAAGAAAGAAAGAAAGAAAGAAAGAAAGAAAGAAAGAAAGAAAGAAAACAGGGTCTGAGGAGGGAGCAGGCACAAAAACAAAGGGAGACATCTAGGCTGAAAGGTACGCATGGCTGCCCTCCAAAAGCCAACTGTGCCGGCATGCCCCGTCTCATCCCCTTCTGTGATTAAAACTGTGCTGTCAGGCTGCTCTTGCAAAGGCTATTTTTACTCTTAATGTATCCCTTTTTCCTTCTGTTTTAGATTAAAAAATAAAACCAGGCTTGCCAAACATCTGTAACCACAGGGTAAGAGCTTTGTCCTGTTCATCTTTGCAGCTGGATATAACCCAGTGACCACCAAAAGCATGTTTTAACTGAAGCAATGAGGCTGCAACCAATCATATGATTTTTTAATTGAAAGTAACATTAATATAGTGTATAGAACTAGTAATATTATTTAATCTAACATACCTATAATAAGAACATATTAATAACAATAATATTAATTACTTCTATAATAATAATCATAATAATAATAATAATAATAATAATAATATGTATTATTATTTGTTGTTGTTGTTCTGATTTTTATCACCATCATTACTGATAACACAATCACAATACAAAAATATTTTATCATTCTTCTACTATATTTTTAATTCCACTAATACCTAATGTGTCATGCATTATGGTAGATCAAGATGATGAAACAATATTGATTTTGTTTTAAATAATATCACAGTGCCCTTTTTGAGATAGTGTGTGTATCCTCAGCACTTATTTTGTATATTACAATGAATTTCCCTGCCTGTTTCTTTTCATTTCTCTACTTTTTCTACATTATATATGGCTTTACATGGTGTTACACATGGCTGAAGTGTTTGGTTGGTGCTTTGTTAGCAAAACAAATAACTGAAAATGTCTTCAAGTATTATATGATATAATATTTTTTCCCCACTTCAAGCACCCTTTTGGTCACGAGTCTTAACAGTAGGTTTTCATTCCAGCTCAGCAGGATCACATCTCATTACAGTTGTTTAATCAATTAAGCTGTCTCTTCACTCTCAGAAAACAGTACCTTTTCTTATCGCTGACATGGTACAGTCAAGGGTACAGCTTGTGACCTTCAGTATGTATCTTCTACCTACAAAGGTGCAAAGTGTACCTTCAAATCTTTAATCTTATTGTAACTAATTACATGTATGTAGCAGTCTTTTTAAAAGATACACTATATTTTTGTTTCCAGGTGAAAGATGCATATTAAAGGTACAAAAGATGTACCCTTGAGGGTAACACTCCATTGACAAAAAAATGGTACTATTTTTTTTCTGACAGTGTTCAGACTACATTCAGGTGTGGACTGAAGACTCCTGGTGCAGAGCATAGGTGTGTGTGTGTGTGTCTGTAGGTGTGTGTCTGGCTGAGGTTAGGCACATCTACCACAGAGACTCTTGGTCGTGCGCAATGAGCGCACTGTCTCCCGTTTTGGGTAATATAAGAACTGTGTGCTCATACAATCGCCCCCTATCGTCCAAACGCGACACTACAGCCACGAGTCCGTGCGCTCCGGCAAAATCTGCTGCCTGCGCTCACACACTCTCATTCCCAGTGCCATATACTTACGTGTGCTCTGTATCTGAAATCATGAATGCAACATGTGCTCATCCATAACAGGTGCCGGCAATGTTTAAGGATAAAGCCAGAAGGAGAGATTTATTTTTAATAATAGTCATCCTTCTGGATTAGCCAAGTGTCCGCAGAGACGCACGAAATCCGTGTGCGTTCTTTCACTGAACGCTTCATTTCAGCAGCAGACAGGAGATTTAACGGATTTACAGCGGACACACACACACACACGCACAATTTAGTGTCACCTAGGTGAGTTTAGAATGGCGTTCCCCTTAAAGAGAAATATAATGGAAGCAGCTGGGGGACCACACACACACACACACACACACACACACACACACACACATATACACACACAGTGTACAGAAATAGCTTAATTGTATACACACAGCTTTTTTTTTTTTTTTTTTTAACACAGACTCTGCAGTTACGCACAGCAACCAACATGCGCAAAAACTGCGATTGCAAAGTGCACGTTTATGATCAACTGAACTGATAAAGCACTCACACCAGCCGAAATGTCTCTTAAGTTCTGTGCGCAGTCCCATCCTGTCACTGGAGGAAAAAATGAGACTGCGAGAGGCTACAGCGAGCCGGAAGGGACAGACTTCACACTTTTAAAAGGAGACTACAGGGTGATAATCCAGAGGGAGATCTGACTGGAAGCAAGTGCGGCGCCTCACAACGGGAAATGAAAAGAAAACAGATGGCACCATTCACCGAGATGAATTTCTAATCAATTTCTGTTTATCTTAAATGTTCATTTTGCGCAGGGTATAAGATATTTTATTTATTAAATGTAATTGATTTATAGCCCGGTATCTTATACGAACTAATCAACCTGCCTAATCAATAGGCAGTAAAATAGATTTGGTTTGAAACTAAACACATAGTTTAGCATATAATAACAATAAATAAGTAAATATGGACCTTTCTTTCCTTTTAAGATTTATATATATATATAAAGGTCTTAGTAAAATGTGCTGCCCTGAAGCCCATAGGTTCGCCATATTAATATTCCCCTACAAATGTATATTCTCAGTTTCCAATGAGGTTTTCAGTTGTTTCACACACTTTTGGAATATAACCATGTTTGGGATAAATGCATCAGACTATGAGTGTGAAGTTCTCTAAACGCACACACACATACACACACACACACGTCTGTAGGAATATCGGGAAGGGAAGCAGGGGATTTACCTCTGTAAAGTTGGCATCTCCACTCTCCAGACGCATTCGTTCAAAAACCCTTCCCAAAAGTCCTCTACCATTCCGCCAACTTGGCAAAATTATGTCCAGTTTTCCTTCTTTTTTCAACAGGCTATAGCTGTTCACTTTGTCTTCCGCGGATTTCAGGGAAAACCCGAAACAAGCCGTAATTAAAGGAAGAATGCGTAAATTCGGAGCCGTGCGCAACTCCGAGCCAGTTCAAATGTCTGCCACTCTCACAAAATGTGTCCTTGAGGAATTCTCTTTGTGTCACCAAGAAAGGTGTGTAATAAATCCGAAAGTCTTGATGTCCTGTTTGCTGGAGACTAAAGTGTCCCTCGGGGTGAATGCAGGCTCCGGGGAGATGTGCGCGGGTCTGTCTCGTGTCCTCTGTGCTGAGGGACTGGAATTCCTGCTCGCGGCTCTGTCCTGATGTCCCTCTGCCCGTCCGTCTGTCCGCACTAAACACATTCGGGCTTTGAAACCTGGGGGTTCGTCACTGAAGTGTTTATCCTGCAACTGCGCCCCCTAGCGGAGATGCAGCAAAGAGCAGGTCACACTGTGGAGAAAGAGAGAGAGAGAGAGAGAGCTGGAAGCAGAGGAAGTGAGACAAGCGAAATCTAAAACCACATAACATTTAGCATTAGTCTAACATTTATTTATTTATTCATTCATTCATTCATTCATTCATTCATTTAATTTTTCATATATTTCTTTACTTATTTGCCGTTTTGTTTGTTTAAATGGGCAGCATCATGGTAGTGTTGCCATGCCACAGCTCCAGGGTGTGTGGTTCACTGTCTGTCTGAGTTCTGCTACTTCTGCCTGTGTGTGTGTGTGTGTTTGGGGGTTGGGGGTCTCTGGTTTGCTCTCATCTTTCAAAACATGCCAGGAGGTGGACTGGCTATGCTAAATTGACTCTAGGAGTAAATGAGCATATACATGGTGTCCATCTTGGGTCAATCAAGGCCAGTGCTCCTGATATTCTGTGGTTCCTGTGATGTGGAGTGTGGAGGTAACAGCCAGAGACTATCACAGTTTGTAATTTACTAAGTAATATATTAAGCTGCAAAACAGTTTCAGTTTTGGCTGGACTGCCAATTATACCATCTTTTATTAAGAAAGTACTACCAACAGGCACATCTGTCCCTCAGAAGGGTTTTGCTTGTTTCGGTTTTTCAGGTAGCTAGAGTCATACACAAACTAATACTGACATCATAAATAGATTAAGACTGAACTTTTAATTTCCAAAAAAAAAAAAAAAAAAATTGCAGGTCTTGGGGTGTCTCATATCTCCCAAAGCAAAGTGGTTTAACCTGCTAGATAGATTCATCACTTAAACACAGCTAATATCGGATGAATGCTGGAACCCTGAGGCTACAACGCTGAGTCCGGTGAAAATAATGCAAAACATTGCTGTAGCTCAGCCTTCCCATACATCCCACCCTCATCAATGCCCTGCATCCTCTATTATCCTGCTGCAGTGAGAAGCTTCTCCCAGCCTGGGGCTTCTCAAAAAGCCCTAGGGTTTCTTTCACCCCAGCTGCGACTTTGCCTAGCTTTGGGCTTGGTTTTCAGGGCTTCAGCTGGATGTCACGCTGTAGTTCAGCCCTCTCGCAGCTCCTGCATGCCTTGTCCTTTTGGAAATGGGCAGCTTCCTGCATGCTGTGTGCTGACAGGATTTCTCTAGTCCTAGGATGGTTGTAGGAGGCTTATCATATTAAAGCTGTTCTATATAGAAAAAAAGCTAATCTCTGCCAGACCCTGCCAGACTCCAGTGAGTTTTTCATCATGAAGACTGTGTCAGGCTGTGTCAGTCACACTGAAGCTTGTTTTTTATGTCAGAGTAATGGATGAACAGGCATAGTCTTAGGAGTAAGGGTAAAAGCGTGCACACGTGTTAACTTTGCACCCTGGGCAGCTTTGCTTTTTGGACTTTGACTGTGGGTTCAGGGAAAGATTCAATTTTTTATATACAAAACCTTAAGGAAAGCAATAAGCTTTCCATAATATCAGTTATTGTGTGCCTTGTAAGTTTCAGACGAGAAGTCCCTCTCATTATGCTCAAGCTCGTGGATTATTTATTGAAGTTTTTTTTTATCCTTGGCCCAAGCCCCATCACTGGGGAAATCTTCAGAGTTTATACTTAGGCTGATCTGAGAGGGATCCCCTCAGTCCGATTTAAGTCTCTCACACACAACATATATAAACAGAGATGCACATTTACACAGAGAAGCACCACATTAGTTGGCAATAAAATGAAAAATTCTATGAGTATATTATGAGTGATATATCTGGTGTTAAACATGTAGCATTGAAAAACATTAAAACAACATAAATGCCTCTCTATATTGCAGAGAACAGAAATATATAGAAAGCTTAAGTGAGAGTAATATTTACATGAATTTAAGAGTTTCATAATATTTGGTATGTCCCCTTTTTGCTTTAATGACAGTGTGCACTTGAGCTGGCATGGACTCCACAAGTGTGTGCAAAATCGTATGATCCATTTGAGATGAAATCCATCAGAGTACCTTCTGAACACACGCTTCAGTAGAAGAGACTAGGCACGAGGAACAAATATACAAAGCAGTGAACATGTTCAGTGTCACGAATTTGCGTACATTTAAACAGGGATCTAGAAATAGTGCAGTATTTTGAACATTAAATATTCAAGATATTGAACATTTACTTTCTTTGTTTTAAATATTTCACATTTCTAAAACCTTCCATTTATTTCCAATTTTAAACAAAATAAACCCCAGATTTTCGATGTCGTCTCAGACTTTTGGACCTCACTGTATAGTTTAGAAAACCGCAGACATTCCTTAACTGAAATTTGTGTCTTATTTCTGACTCCAGTGAAAATCACAGACACACTGATCACCAAAACAAACTGCTATTTGTTGATTAGATTTTTATTTACTTTGATATGTAATCAATATAATATACAAATTAAAAACAATAATATGTAAACTATGTTGATCTTTATAGCAGCCTTTATTTGTAGAATACTGACTTTCTGAAGTCCAATTCATCCAGCAGTCATTTTATGTTTAATAATAATATCCTGTATTTCAAATAAAAAAGCAAACATTTATAGATGATTAGAAATAATATTTACACCATAAACAATTTTGAATCCTAAGTACTTCTATTATCTCGTGATCTCAGTTGGAATCTTATTTTATATTATCCTGAGCTGACATGTGTGCAAACACCCGACCTACCTCTATATTTGTAACCTAACCTACTTATGGCGAAACAACATTACTGCCAAATTTGAAAGAATTATACATTTACAATGGGAAAGAGTTCTCGCTTTATCAGCATCATTAACATCTGCCTCCAGACATCACTCTCATCACCAGAAGTAAAAGTCACTTGTGGCACTTAAACATGAGCCTCATCATTGCCTATTCGCTCCACTGATCTCTGTCCTCTGCATTGGTAAGGAAATAATCACTGATTCATACAAACAGCTCTGTTCTGTTGCCTAAATTTCTTGTCTTTTTAATTGGTCATTAAAACATTTTAAATCTTTGTCTGCGGCGATCTGTGTTTTGATGAAGAGCATTACAGACATTTCGTGAGTCTATACCTGATTACAAACTGAATTGATGTCTATTTCACTATTGCACAACTATCCGGCAACTTCAGCAAAGTCTGACATTTACTGTGTGAGAAATCACACTTAGCAAGGTTTTAGACAGATTACAGAGTAGTCTAAAAAGATCTCCATGTCATTATGGTAAAATATATTTCTGTTTTCTTTCAACTAGAGATGTCAAAGGATGTTATTGGTGAAAACCTGATTTTTTTTTTTTTTTTGTCATTTTTGGCTGCCTTCTAGAAATCAGCTTCAGTAACATCTGACAGATTTCCCAAGTCTGACATATATTTATGTAAAACATACTCTGATTCCCCCTTGCATGCAGTCAGAGTAAAGAGATATGTTACTCTGAGCCACATTAACCAAACAACTTCATTCAGTAAAACCAGCATGGTCAAATATTTTTTTTCATGCAGTGTTCATACCAAAATATTTGGACAGTGTCAGTGTTTGGTGTAGGGAATCTATATCTCAGACATTGGTGCAGTTCTCTTATGCTCAATCTACCTCTCTCTCTGCCATATAGCACTGTCACATGACTGAGATGCAGCTTTACACATATTATACAGTCTGAGAGCAGAAGCTTATGTAAACCTGAAGAGCTGGTGTCACATGCATCACTAACCATTAACTGCCATGATTTATTCACTACATTGCCAAACAGCCATAAATGAATCACTGAAATATTCATAGCATGCAAATTAAGCATCTTTGCATAGATTTCCAGGTTATGGGCTTTAAAGCAGTATGTATATAGAAATTTATGTTAATAGTGTTGACCCGAAGGATTGCTGAGATGGACCTTTAGCCAGTTTTGTTAACACTCATGTCTTCATGCATTCATTTGGCATATATTGAGAATTCAGCAGTGAGGCAGAATCCAATCTAAACTTACAGTGCACTTCAGTAGTTAAAGGGTAAGGTTTTTATCAAGGGGCCTTACTGTGCTTCTTTGGCAGTTCTAGGACTAGAAGTCAAAAGCTCACTAGTATGGAGCATGCATATTTAACAGATATTGACTATTTTCATGTTCTATGCAGTTATGACCTTAGATATTCATCTTGGTGGGTGTGTTGGTGTGTTTCTTGATATGTGTTTCAGTACACCTATACCTATATTCACATTTATCAAGTATGCCTACCATATAGGTGCACATTGTAGGTACATAGGTATGCAAGCCCATAAAAGTCACCTTGTACCCTCAATATCAATAAAAAGGGATCACCATAGGACCGCTATAGTAGAGAAGTCTGCATGCAGTACTGAAACTGACGTGATAGTTGGTGTTGCGCTGTCTATTATTTAAAATTCTGGTCTATTTTTGAACATAGAACTTCATGCATTGCCTTACAAAGGGAAATGTGGGCTTGGATGTCTATTTTCTATTGTCATATTACTGTATATACAGCTTCCCTTTGTGTGGATTATTGTAGTTAAGTCAGAATTTAAGCAGATACACTGCTCAAAATTCCAGGTAAAAAATAGACAAAGCCTGACACCAACCTTTCATGAAACTTCTGTAAAGCACCATTAAAAAACAATTCTGCCTATCACAAAAGAAAATTTTATGGCATGTCATCTTTTCATGACAGCCTTGGGGCATGCCTTATTCAACGAATAAATGTGGCAGAAGGGAACTTTCTCTGCCAACTGGGGAAAAAATGGTTTTAACGCAGCCCCTAGTGCGTCAACACTGAAAGCATCATCACATCCTCCATCTGTCTGGTTTAGCTCTGCAGCCACCCACTCCAAGACCAAGCCACATCGCGCTGTCAAAGTCACCGACTGCAGCCTTCCCACCAGTAACGATCTGCATAAACCAAGGGCATAGAAGTATGCCTGTGAATTAGTCACAACTCGAAGACATCATTTATTCCTAACACTTCCTTTGAGTAAATGAAAATGAGTCTGTTAAAATAGGAGAAGCCCTGTATCTCTGTAACCCAGACCCGCCACAGCCATCCTCCTAAAACTGAATCACTATTTGAAGTCCTGCAGCAGCATAATCAGCGTGACCCGTGACAGTCCATATTTACATATCTGTACACATTGTATTTACATATCTGCATTAATGACTGCATACAAAATTTATGTACTGTACGCTGTGGGGGTTATTAGTCTGCTATTATGGATTATTATTTCTTGAAAATTAGTTGGTATATAGAGAGCAAGACTAATGAAATGAAGTGCACTTTCAAGAAAAAAAGGAACTAAATGGTATTTTTTCAAGGAACAAAGGCTTGCCAGTGGGAAGGTAACCTCAAGGGTACATCTTTTGTATCTTTTATTTAAAGTACCTAGAGGCTATTGTTAAACTTTATCTTTTAAAAAAAAAAAAAAAAAATTAACTCATTCAGGTGAATAGTCTGCTGTGTAGATTTACACTGTTTGTACATTAGGAAACAGATAAGTGTCTCTACTGTACCTTTTTCGCTCCAGAAAATATATTTAAATTTTACTACTGTACTTAAATTGCATTGTTCCAGCACAAACTAAACACACATCTAATACACTCCTATGTGACAAAATATCAGTGCATAATTGTATAAGTTTAACATTTAGACTGGAAACTACAGACATATAACAACTGCATGACTGTGGGTAAATCGTCAGTTGTTTTCCCTGACCTAACCTCAGTCTGTGCTCAGACTGTATTGAGTTCTTGTTCAATTATCGTTTAAACATAAGGGAAACTGGTGCACTGGTAGTGTCTTATATCTGTAGGATGTCTTATGTCTATAAAGACTTAGTGTATTATTCAGTTATTCAGTGTAAAGCATGTTATTCAGAACTTTATGATTATTCTGCAACTGCAGTGGAACTGACAGAAAGTTGTGTATTTATGAGAAAGGAATACAAATCTGGAATTGTCAAAGTGTCCTGACAGGAGACAAGAGGTTAATCTGAAAATCTGTCAGAAAGTCTGAAAATTAGAAGCGTAACGATCGGTGCCATAGTTATAACAGGCGCTGCAGGTAGCAGTTATAACAACAGCAGAACATCGCAGTTTTAATGAACAAGCTTGCTAAACTAAAATTTCAAATTTATATTGTGTGTGTATATATATATATATATATATATATATATATATATATATATATGTTTATAGAGAAATAAACATGCTGTGTTCTGTTTTTGGTCACCTTTGCAAAGTAACTTACAAACATTACAAACTTACAAATTCCCTGAGTCTCAGCTTTTAATATCCTTTACTGAGTCAGGTATGTTGTGGCTGACCTTTCGGGCTGCTCCATTTTCCTTTGCATGGGCCGTCTATTTATTTTATCCTATTCCCTTATTTCTCATGCCTGCTGTCCAAAAAGTAACACACACACACACACACACAGTGTAAGCCTTATTTGTGATTGGTTCGGGCCGCAAAGTTTCGATTATAAATTTGTTTGTGTTTGTGGACGCAGTGTAGATTAGACAAAGATGGAGAGAAAGCAGGAAGACTGTACAGAGAAAAGACAAGAAAAGACAGATGCAGCAAAGTGTTTAAATATAAACAGGCTGCTAGTGATCGTGATGGTGTGGAGAGCGATGGTGACAAAGCAGCATAGCCTAGCTAATTAAATAAGGCTAAGGAATGAAGCATTCTTTTATATCAGCCTTTATTTACAGCTAGTTTGTATTTGTCTCTACAGAGACAGAACAGCTTTCATTGTTTTGTCTATCAGAAATTTCACTAAGCTACATAAAGTGAAATGTTGGCTAGCAGGAGGTGACTAGTTAATTAATCCTGCAACAATGGTCCTTTGAATCTACAGTTAACAACCAAGCTTAATATTAGCAAGCTGTGCTACTTCTTTGTAACAGTTCACTTCCATTACCTCACTCTGTGGCACACATTATACAAACAGTACATGCACTCTGTACTGGTGTCCCAAGCACCAATTTGGTGGATTCTTCTGAATTTTTGTTAGTGTTGGTAAATTTTGGAAAGGGAGCTTATAGCTGAAATCTAATGAAAGCTTTGTTAAAGAAATTATTGAAATAAATAAAAATGAATGGAATAGATTTGATTCACCTTTAGCATATTGTTTGACTGATTTTATGTGGAAGCAGGTGATACTTAAAACAGGCAAATGATAAATGAAGCCTTTGCAAGGTCAAGCAAAGAAGAAACTGTCCAATAGTGTTGTGTACAGCGTATTTGGATTGGACTAGTTTAACATGGAGAGGTGGGGTAATGAAATTATTTTAGTCCCTTCTGAATCCTTTGTGTCATTATTATTATTATTATTATTTTAAAAAAAGCTGCATGTACATACATATATATAATATTTTATATTCTAAAATGACCAATAGAAATAACCTCAAGTAATATGCGTATATACAAATATAGACAGCATATAAAAGGACTTAGAAGTCCTTTTACATGCTGTTTATATTTTAATATTATGCATTTTAAACTCGACTAGTACTTGGTTATGTTTCTAAGTCAGCAGAAGATGGTTGAAAATAGTGCTTCCTGGAGTCTTTATACTGAAGAAAAAGCACAAATCTTCTTTCCATTTTCCCACAGAATATCATTACTGACATGTCAATTGAGACAAGAAACATTATATATATATATATATATATATATATATTTATACACAGATCAGCCATAAGATTAAAATAACTGACAGGTGAAGTGAATAACATTGATTATCTCATTACAATTGCACATGTCAAGGGGTGGGATATATTAGACAGTCAGTTCTCAAAGTTGATGGGTTGGAAGCAGGAAAAATGGGCAAGCATAAGGATCTGAGTGTCTTTGACAAATTTGGCCAAATTGTGATGGCTAGACGACTGGGTCAGAGCATCTCAAAAACTGCAGGTCTTGTGGGGTGTTCCCGGTATGCAGTGGTTACTACCTACTAAAAGTGAACCAAGGAAGGACAACTGGTGAACCGGCGGCAGGTTCATGGGTGCATGTGGGTAGCGAAGGCTAGCCCGTCTGATCCGATCCCACAGAAGAGCTACTGTAGCACAGTGTCCATCGGCACGTGAGAATCAGAACTGGACTATGGAGCAATAGAAGAAAGTGGCCTGGTTTGATGAATCATGTTTTCTGTTACATCATGTGGATGTGTGCATCGTTTGCCTGGGGAAGAGAAGGCACCAGGACGCACTATGGGAAGAACGCAAGCTGGCGGAGGCAGTGTGAAAGTCTGGTCAGTGTTCTGTTGGGAAACCTTGGGTCCTGGTATTCATGTAGATGTTACTTTGACACATACCACCTACCTAAACATTGTTGCAGACCAAGTACACCCCTTCATGGTATTCCCTAATGGCAGTGGCTTCATTCAGCATGATAATGCACCCTGCCACACTGCAAAAACTGTTCATAAATGGTTTGAGGAACATGACAAAGAGTTCAAGGTGTTGATTTGGCCTCAAAATTCCCCAGATCTCAATCAGATTGAGCATCTGTGTGATGTGCTGGACAAACAAGTCTGATCCGTGGAGGCACACAACTTACAGGACTTAAAGGATCTGTGGAACCTATCCCAGGAGACTTGGGGCACAAGGCACACACACTCATTCACACACTATAGACAGTTTAGAGATGTCAATCAGCCTACAACACAAGTCTTTGGAATGGGGAGGAAACCCCCAAAGCACAGGGAGAACATGCAAACTCTGCAAACACAGACTGGAGATGGGAATCAAACGCCTAACCCTGGAGGTGCAAGGCAACAGTGCTAACCACCAAACATCCTTGCACAATTGACATGTCGATAATGATTCTGTCATATTCTGTGGGAAAAGAGGTTTTCTTTTTTTTCTTTCAGTATAAAGACACATCAGGAAGCACTATTTTCAACCATCTCCTGCTGATATGGAAACAAAATGCATAATAATAAAATATAAGCATTTAAAAGAGAAGCAACACTTCTGGGCTGTTTTAGGTATGTTACCGAGTTCCTAGCACAGGTAAATCCTGCATAAATGATATGGTCATGTGACCTACTATTCATCAAGTTCAAATTGCACAGTAACATGCACTTACAAGAGTTGTATGTAATACACAGGAAATTTTTAGTGTGACGAGCATGTGTACATTGTGTGGACATTCCTATCTTTGTGATTTATACAGTGATCGCTTATCTCATGTGAACCAATCATAATCCTGACAAACATCCTCAGCCAACATGTGTCAACAATATGTCCGGAAATCTTATCCCATTTGAATAGTATGTTATAGAATGGCTACAGTGGGCATAAGCTCACAGAAACTCAAGATGATTGGAAAAATATCACCTGGTCATTTGTTATAGCCTATTCACCTCAAGCTTCAATGTATTGTGCATTCTGAAATGCTTTTCTGCTCACCATGGTTGTCAAGAGTGGTCATTTGAGTTATCGTAGCCTTCCTATCATCTCAAACCAGTCAGGCAATTCTCCTCTGATCTCTCTCATCAACAAGGCATTTTTCTCTATTCTTATGTTTGATGTGAACTTTAGCTGAAGATTTATACCTGTATCTGCATATATTTCATGCATTTTGCTGCTGCCACTTGATTGGCTGATAGGATAATTGCATGAATGATCAAATGTACAGGTGTTCCTAGTTGATGTAGTTTCAATAGTGCTATTTTGGACAAATGTAGAAGGACACTTTAAATCAAATTGCTGGGTTTATTTTTGTTCCCATTCCACTTCTGTGGCTAGATCACATTTAAACGGCCATGGTGTTACTGTTATCATGTTTTGAAGCACGCATTAATGGTCATTCAGCTCTATTTAAAATGCTGAAACTCTCCTTAATTTCCTTAGTGTAAAAGAAAGACATAATAAACAAATGAAAGCAAGAAAGAAGGCCAAGACTACAGAAAAAGAATAAGCATTCTATGTGTGTTTTACCTGAGGGTTATTGTAATCCTTTACTCAGAGCGAACATGGTTTATACACAACAACAACAACAACAACAACAACAACAACAACAACAACACAAACTGTACACACACTGGATGCATACCAACAGCCAATCCAAATGTTGCTGTATCCAAAAATAACATCAATTGCAATTTACATGTCTATACATGTTTTTTTCCTCATGCTTTTTCTCACCTCCTACATACAGTTATATTCCTTAACGTCTTTTTTTATTGCCAACTCCAGCTTTGTCTCTCTGATAAGTCTGATATGCGTCGCTGGATAGATGGGCTATTTGAGAACTGAATATGAGGGAGTGCTAATAAGAATGGAATTTTAAAGCTTATTAAACTTATTAAAGCTGATCTAATTGTCAGCCATAGATCGGCTGCAGCTCAACTGAATGGAAGATTGTGTTCTCGTGCTTTCATATGAAAGTACTGAGAATGCTAGATGAATGATATTTTTTTTAAATTCTTGAGAATAGAATGGCTGTTTAGTATAGGTATATGGGTAACATAAGTATGAATTATGAACCATTTGACCCCTGCAGCCATGCCTTTTACTTGAAATTTCAGTTGCTGGAGAAAGAATGTTTTTCCTCTGGCAGGATATCTTGAAAATGTGTGTGTAGCAGGTGGGGCATTTAGCATGGGTTTGCACTGGGAGAAAGGTGTTTGGGGACAAGCTAGAGGGGTAATGACTAACATAGCACACCTGAGCCCTGTTGTTCCACATATTTTTATGTGATTGCTCTCTCTTTCTGTCTGTGCTCTGAGTTGAGCATATGTCCTGTGTCCATGAGTGAAGCAAAGCCAAAGCTGAGCAGAATATGAGGTGATGAGCTGGAAAGGTGTGACATTATTTGTTTTGCAAAAAAGTTTTACAGTTCTGTCTGACTACTGTGCAAATGGGGCATGAGCACAAAACACACAAAGCTCACTTACCCTGGGCCTGCATGATGTACTGCCAAGTTACAGCTTGTGAAAATACCTCGGGGTGTGAGGTAGGACTTAAGGAGCGTGAATGTCAGTTCATAGTCTCATGTTAGAAAGGGATGTTCTGCTTCATTATAGTTTTTCACAATTATCACAGATAAGTTTCAGATGCACATAAAAATGCAAAACAGAAGGTTTTATTTTAGAACTTGCTCAATAAGTCAACCTCAGTACACATATTCCTGTAAGTAGAATTAGTTGGATTCATTCTTCCTTGCTCAGATACATCATGGAGAATATATCACATATACATTAACCATATGATGCTGGACTTATGGGACACACAATATAGCTGTAACGGGGCAACACTACCCTGCACCACCACGTTACTCATATATCAAATGATCTTATATCTGCATGTGATGTGACATAATTACAGAGGTGCTTGACATGTAATCAGTGGGAATTGGATTTGAACCACTTAATTGATCCTCAGTTCAGTTCTACAACCCATCAGATTATTTTACAGCCTTAATTTTAATGGGTGTCTACGTAATAGCTTTATTTTGTTTAAATTGTATCTTCAAGTACACTGAGCAGCAATACAATTGTGGAAAAATAATGACAACAAAGGGCAATATAAGAGTGGACCTTAGTTTGATTAACCTCAGTTAAGATCTGCATTTATATGAGATCCACTCAGTAGATACAAGTCTGAGTGAGCACAGAGCTGTACAAGGTGTGTGTGGACAGGAGGATAATGATCACGATAAAAAATCCATTCGAACACATTGAGGAGATTATGCTGTAATTGTTTTAAAGCCACATTCAATACCGCCATCATCATATATCTACATCTGGGTATTGGCAAAAGCTGGAATGAAGACAAAACACTGCTGCTGCATTGTGGCCCTGTGTGGCTCGATCAATAAGCAGATTTAAAGAAATAAGAATAAAATCTCTCTAAGCTAACCCTAATCATCTCCCAGAATACATAAAGGCCACAGGAAGATGAGTGGCAAGTGGTAGAGATTTGAGAGTGCAAACTGCAATGAAATGAGAATATGAGTATGGAGTGAGAAACAAAAAAACACAGTCACGCCTGCACTTGAACTCAATGTTCAGAAGACAGTACAAAATCCCATCTATATGAACCAAATAACAAAGTGCATCATATGCTTTGCTGTAATAAAAAAAAATGTGCACAAGGCAGTTTGAATGCTAGAAGCCATCAAATAAATGTCATTTGAGATTACCTGAAAGAGTCTCTATCTAGTCTGCTTTGGACCTTTGGAAATGGAGAACAGTATTATTTTACCTAAAATAGTATAAAGTATCAATAAAACTATATGCCAGTATCATACAAATACGCTATATGACCAAAAGTATGTGGACACCTAACCATCACACCTATATGAGCTTGTTGGACATCCCATTCCAAAACCATGGGAATTAATATGGAGCTGCATCAACCAATCCATCTACTGCCAATGTTTGTCTATGGAGATTGCATGGCTTTGTGCTTGATTTTATGCACCTGTTAGCAATCGGTGTTGCTGAAGCACCTGAAGTCAATAATTAGGAGGCGTGTCTACATACATTTGGTCATATAGTGAATCTACCTTGTTGTGTAAAACAATCCAAAAGGCTACAATGGAACAAAACAGAGTTCATAGGACTGCTTAACATAAGCCATTGAATCTTATAAGACTGGGAAGAGTTATAAATGGATTTCAAAAGACTCAGGCCTCAGTCAGTCAGACAGAGAGTCTACAAATGATAGGAATTCAGAACCAATTCTATATTTATAGTGAGATAAAGGGTGTGATATAAAGATTCGTATTAGAGGCATGCCATGTAATCAATGAAAAAGCCTTGGTGTGACAACTATAGATCTTCAGATATCTCTTGGGTTTGATGTTATGTTTATTTATTTATTTATTTATTTATTTATTAATAGGTGATTCATAATTTTCATCAAAAAAAACTTACCACTGGTTTAAAAAAACAAGCTTTGCTGAATTTTTCACACCAGTGTTAATGGTGCAGGATGTATGACAGGATGTTCTTCTGTTTCTTACTGCTAATGAAAAGACCTTGGTGTCTATAGAACTTCTAGCAAATGGAGATCCGAAAAATGAATCCAATGAAACTTATGCTTGTGTGAAGTCTGTTGTGAAATCCATGCATCTCTTTTCTGCACATTTCAACAACAGAGAGGCAGTCTGTCATGTAATACTAGCATTTAATGCCATTTATGAAAATGTTGTACTTCTCAGAAATACAACAGGCTGCAAATTAGTGGTGTTAGAGCTATACTATAGGTGCAGGATGGAGTTATGTTGTCAGAATGTAGAAATCAAAAACAATTGAATTCAAAAATCCATAAAGATTCTTAATATTTAAACACATTCTGTAGATATTTTTTCCCTATCTTTTTTGCATTTGTCCATTTAGTACATTAGCCTACACACCACTGCTTTGCCCAATTTTCCAGCAGTTAGACTTAATCAAGTTATCTGCAATGCATGCATATTTTACTTTATATCATCTGAGATATGTAGAAATGTATAACATCTGTAAAAAAAAAAAAAAGTGAAAATCAGCTGAACATAAAATGAAACACAGCCTATTTTTATAAGGGTAGAGCTGCATCTCATGCACTGGCTTATGGGCAATTCTTGCCGTTGCTAATGTGGTGGGGGCACTGACATATGAAAATAGTTACCAACAGTGGCTAATGTGCCACCTACTATATCTTTCCCGTATCTATGGGAGGGGGTGGGAGACAAGTTCAACGGAGTGTGTGTGGATTCCTTTGTCTAATAGGCTGAAACATTAAAATGTCCTTTTTTTTCAGTTACAAAGTCATTCATACATAACATAGTGTCTTAAGACTTTAAGTTCATTCTGTAATATGAATTTGTGGGAAAAAAAACAACAACAACAACAAAAAAACTATCTTGCGTGTGCCAGATATTAACTTAGGGCTTAAAACATGATTTTTCAGTAATACCATACCCGTTTCCTATCTACTTGAATCAGGAAAGACCCATATACCAGAAATAGATCAACAAAGTGATGTTTCCAACACAGATTTTTGTGTGTGGCTGTTAAAATTTGACATAAATGGTGCAACATCTGGTCTTTGGCTCTAATCAAAAAGCACATTGCTCAGGTTGCTGTGCATGCACAATTGTCGATAGAAATAGAATCTGAAAGGCCAGGTTTTATCACTAATCTCTCTAATAAGAAGTCGATTGGCTTTTTGAACTGAAAGGTAGTTCATATACTGTATAATATAGCAACCATGCTGGGCATTATACGCTGCCCCATTCATATTTCAAGCAGTGGCCTGTTTCTACTCGAAATCATGTCTGATTCAGCACAGTGGGATGTGAATAAACTTGCTAATAAAGTTGCCTTTTGCATGCGACTGAGAAAGCACTATAGAGCAACTCTTTTTCCTTCCAAGAACAATTTTTGTTTTCGTTAGCAAGCTAGCTCATTCTGTGGCTTCTGTAACGTGTTCTGATTCTGGATAAACCGTACAGATAGCTAGCTAACACTGTCTGCGACATAAAAAGATAGGTTCTTGTTAAAAGTGACAGATTTTGCTCTTTAATCTAGTATTCGGTAACTACTGTACAACACCTTACCATACTAGTATGCCAATATTTTAATACATAGTTTGTGGTTTGGCCTTAAATTCAGCACAGCCAACATTGCACAATGTTCCTCCACAAGTACAGTAGCTTGTAATAGCATTTTTCAATCACAGAGTGAGTTTAAGCAGGATTACATTAATTTGATACATTTTGAACACAAACTCAGTTGAAGTTTAAGTCAGCTTTCCGATCACTTTCCTTGAAGTTGGCATCAGTAAGTCAGGACAATTTTAGAAATATTTAGTTTTTCTCACATTCCAGTAGCTGTCAATAAATGTTCATAGGAAAAAAAAATAAAACAACCACCAGTCATTGTAGGACATCAGGTCGTGTAAATGGGAGAAGATAAAATGATGTGGGCCACCAAAACCTAACCAATCAAGGCAGGGAGGCATCATTATGTAACTGTCAGTCATGTTTCCTGTCAATTCAGCAACCTTTCCCTCTTTCACTAGCATTTAGCCATTTTAGCCTAGACTATGTTTTCAGAAAAAAAAATACTGAAAGGAAGGTCTGTATTTATGTACATGTTTTAAATGTAATTTTTTAAATCTAATAGTTGGCTAATATTCAACTCTGCATATAAATAAATGTGACCTATGTGGCTACACAGCTTGCTTCTGCAATGTTGGTACAGCACAAACATACGGTATGTAAGCTGTATTTATTTTATCCGCAAGTATTCATGCAAATAACGTTGAATTGCAAATAGAAGCCAATTTCTACTTTTAATTAAAATGCTCTTTGAATAAAGTTTCTATT
This sequence comes from Pangasius sanitwongsei, assembly GCA_037576675.1. Classification (NCBI taxonomy): domain Eukaryota; kingdom Metazoa; phylum Chordata; class Actinopteri; order Siluriformes; family Pangasiidae; genus Pangasius; species Pangasius sanitwongsei. The sequence goes on along the minus strand of CM075003.1, from coordinate 4,309,730 downwards.
TTTAGCCAAAGTCAGACACATTACTGTGGGAGGACCTGAGCAGAGCAGCATGTCCTTTTAATCTCACGACAGATTCCCTCTGGTGTCCATGACAATGTACATCTCACATTGTAGATGACATTTCCTTTTAATGTTTTTGATATATGGGAATTGTGACACACACACACACGCACGCACACACACACACACACGGTACTTTAGAGCATTTAGCCCAACTGCCTGTAAAATTCCAAGTGGGGCCAGGTTGAGAAATCATCCATTCAAGCAAGGTGAAGGTGCCTGAGTCTAGACTTCACTTTGCATTATTTACCCAAAGTCTGTAGTGCGTAATGATTAATGAAGAGAGAGTCTAATGTGGACGCAGACAAAAAAGCTACATCCAAAGTCTACTTGGAGATTTGGACTGAAGTCAAGTGCAGAAGGAGGAATCGTACATGAGGATGTTGGGACGTAAGACCAGTAAAGGGGAGAAAAGGAGAGTCATAGTCCCAGTTCTAACGTGTACTCCTGCACAATAGGAGTGCTATGCTTCACAGTTGTCAGCTGGTGGACTGCTGACCTCTAATTCACTAAACTTTGCACATTGCTTGCAAATGCGATGCCCACAAACGTATTGCCACATTTTGTATTAAAAGGGTTTTTTTCTTCTATATGATGTTTTCATATATGAAAAGTCATGTTTAGCTTTACATTCATTTGAACCTTTTTGCAGTGGTCCTACCACAGCTGTGTCTGATGAAGGGGGGTTATGGTTACATGGAAGTGAGTTCTTTTCAGACAAAGAACAGCCTTCACAGCAGGAAACCAAAATCTCATCCATGCCTATTTTCATGATTATGCTGAAAATTACAGGTAACCCATAGATTGACTATAGTTACATGTCTGTGGTGGTTGAAAAAAATATCTGTGTGTGTGTGTGTTGTTTGTTGGTTTATTTTGGCAATTCTTGTTAATTGATTTTAAAGTTTTAATGTTTGAGCAGTGAATAAATGGTAAAGAACTTGCTAAAGACAATGATTATGTATCCATAAAATGTAGCTGTGGCTATTCTAGCCAAATGGGAGTAGTGTGTTCAAAATGTTTTGATCTGCCATGAACAGTTGTGTCTGAGTGCTAACAGAGAGCAGGCTTCTCTGTCATTTCTATGTGTGTGGACTTTGATTACTTATGTAACAACCATAAATAAGGCAATACTTAAAAAAGAAAAAGCAATGAGTTATGTAGCTTGTTCAACTGAACCATGAGAAATGGCAGTAATAATATGTTATAAGTTGAAGGAGCAAACTGAGAAACAGACATGCAGTCATATATGGAAACTTTAGAGACAAGTAATGAAATATTTGCCTTAAGTGTTATAGACCAGTTCAGCAGCAGTGGAGTGGTTAGTGTTGCCGCCTCACAACTCAAGGGTAATACTCTACATTGCCCCTAGGTGTGAGTGTGTGTGTGTGTGTGTGTGCATGGTACCCTGTGATGGACTGGCATCCTATCCAGGGTGCATTCCCATTTCACGTCCAATGTTCCCAGGATAGGCTCAGGATAAAAGTTACTGAAAATGAATGAATGTAAAAGATGGGAAAATACTGGAACTATAAAAAGACAGAAAAAAATACTAACTTTTCATGTTAGGTAATAAGGAATTCACTTCACTATATGCAAAACATCTAGCATAATCTTATTTTAGGATTAGGTTCGATTTTATAGAACATTAGACACAAAAAAAAGTGCATCACTCCCAACAAAGTTTCAGAGTAGTCTGAAATAAAATATAGAAGCAATCTAAAGCTTCACAATTATACATTTTTATTTTAGCATTTACACACATTACACCCATAGTTTTCCCTAATGCTACAATACATGTCTGTTTGTGTGTGTGTGTGTGTGTGTACAGATGTGGGTGGGTGCTTGTAAGGAACATGGTAATGCTGATTCCCCTGTTTCTCTCTGTCAGTATCTTGTCCTCAGGCTGCTGCTGGATCAAAGCCGTGCTGTGACCAAAGCAGAGTGCAGAAGAAGACAATCAGATGTCAGGCCCAACACAGCAAACAGTTCAGAGCAAAAAGACAACGAAAATAAAATTTTACATCAGAAGGCAAGTGAAAACATTCTTGAGAGACGCTCAAATCCACAGAGGATAAGAATACGAGAGAGAGAGAGAGAGAGAGAGAGAGAACTCTGTGTTCTCAAATTTTATATTTGAAGCTCATTTTACCTCTTTTATTTTATATATCTGTTAAAGCCAGCCACCAACATTTTCAGATGTTGTAAATATGAGGTGAATCCTAGACTTCATTATTCCTTGTACTGCAAGTAATACTCAAGTAATGACTTGTATTCTCAAATATCTCCAATATCTCAGATATCTCAGTTCTGGAAGTCATCTATGCATGACTGCAGGTGTTCATTACCACAGCTGAAGTAAAATGTCTGTTTCAAACAGAAATTAGATATATATCATGTTCAAGGAAATCAACAATTAATAAATAGGGCTGAGTTTTTTTTTTTATTTTACCTAGTTAATAAAGAATGCAATACTAAAGTGAAGAGTATGAAGTATTATTCTTTCAAAATAGACAAATGTGTCTAAATATTTCACTACTGGACTTGAAAGAACAGGCTGCAGTTTCACAGTTTCATAGTGATTCCAGCTTTAGATTTTTAATTAAGTAAAATTCCTTATATATTGATCTTGGCTACATTGGTCTGCGTAGTTATTTTATAACCTTCTTAATAAGACTGAAATGCTGAGTTCATCCAAAACCAGAGCCAAGATAAGCTTAGTCCAGTGGCTTATTACATCATGATAGGTCCCTAAGGACCCACATATAAAAACATTATTCAGAGCACAAATTATTATTGAATATAATTAGAAAGGTGTTTTAAAAAATGTTAACATTTGACTATGCAAAACTGTAATGACACATCGAACTCATTACCAGCTTTCCTTCTCCCTGATCTCTCAGACAGTTTGTAGGACTGAATTAGCAAACACTTACACTCTTTATTGTAATAATAAGCAAAGAGTCTCATGCATATCGATCTGCTCTACTGTGATGGAGTTGATTGCCCATAGGGACACGGAGGGCTTTATAAGAAAACACCCTGCAATGAAAAGGAAAGTTGGTGACAATCTCCAGGTCCTCACCATAAACCAAATGAGTGACAGGAAATCAATTTCTGTCACGTATAATTAAAGCCATGCTTATTTAGTGAAAAGAGCTCCTGCCGTATTTTATTACGGCCGTCGAAAACCTACAATGGACATCATCCTATTACCCTTTAAGAGATGGTTTCGGGGCAAAGCAATTCGGCTTTTCCTGACATGAAGTATTTATAATAAATAAATAAATAAATAAAGACATAGACAGACAGTGGTATGGTTATAGAGTGTCCCATGGTGTTTTACACAGATCAAAACAGGATACTGCGACAAAAACAAGCTTTAAATAAGCCCTTACATTCATACATTCTTTCTGTCCACTTTTTTTTTTTATTGGATTGAGTTTGAAACAGGTTTAAAAGAGTGTTGCATATTTGGCACAAGATTTCACCAGTACATCAGTAAGATGGTGCCAGATGTCTGGATGTAGAGCCCTTGTTCTGTGACACTCTTTCCCATTCACAAAACTGACACACCCTACCTGGCAGCTTCTCCAGTCACACACTAGCTCACCAACACTGCCTCTGGAATCACAGAAGCCGGTGTTGGACAGGAACCAAGTGATATGCTTATTTTCTTACAAATCACACACACACACACAAGCATTCTGAATTATTGTATAAATATCTTAAATGTGGGTATCTATTTTTTTCCCCAAAAGCAGCATCACTCTTGTCAGCCATGTTAACTGAATGTTAATCATGCTTCCTAAAATCCATGCTGATTAAAACAGTATGAAAAATCCCCATATATTAATCAAACCTAGCCTGTGGTTCGATGCTAAATAATTATGCAAAAATCATATTTATTAAAATGAAATAGAAAGGCTGTGCATGGTGGTCTATGATGAGATATATTACTGTGAAAATGCTGTTTGTTTTGCGATCCTGACAAAAATTATAGCTGCCAGTCTGTATGCCCGATGTAGAACATGAACATTCAAATATGTTGTAACATTTTTTTCCGACCTTCATCTACATTAACCATGTAAATGACAGTGAGTTATTTTATCCTGGGCAGGGTTGTGGTGGATCTGGATGCTAACCTAAATATGAGAACACACACTGGATGGGAAGCCATTTCAAGATGTTTCTCACACACACACACACACACACACACACACACACACAAACACACACACCTATGAAGACTTTAGACTTACTTATCCATCTGCTGCCAATGTTTTTGGGAGGAACCTGGAGATGTGAGGCGGCAATATGTTTTGTTGTAACCATGGGAACACACGATATCCACTATGCCAATAATGAACCAAAGTCCAGTCTGAAAATATACAGTAAACTTCAGTTCTGAAAAGTTGAAATTGGGCAGCTTATTTAAAAATAATGTTGCAAACAGACATTTCATTTCCTATGGCTAAAAATCCTGACAGGCGGAGGTGGGTGTTGTGTGCCGGAATACCTCATTTCCCAACTCTAACCATCCCGGATTCAAATCATTAGCTAATTATCACTTTCTTTATGAGCTGTCAGATCTTTTGGACCAGGGGATCCTCTGACACTTGAAACTGTTACAGTTGAGTTACAGTAGTTACTTTAACACAAGTTTCATCCAGCCTTTATGTCTACATTTTACATTATGAACTTTCATATAAAAGCTGTCTAACTTACCTTCATTTGAAGTGAAACCAGACATATTTAATTGGAAGAAATTAAATTATCACAAAGGCCATGAGACAGCTGTGCTGAAATTAAAGTGCCGCTCTCTATTCTCTCATTGTGACAGAGTGCCACACCCCTGATGGGTCTATCCCTGTTCTCTTCTCTCTTAGTGAGGGTGGAAAAGATGGCAGCGAGGGAGCCATTGTTTTTCTCGGCAGGTGTTAGCCCACACAGCTCGCTCTGACAGTTGTCTGGGAGCTATATATATCTGCTTGTTAGCTGCACCTAGTTGATATCGATCCCTCGGCCCATGGCACCTGTCAGATGTCCCAACTGGTTTCTGATCACTCCTATCCCACGCCGACTGGCCATCACTCAGACACCTGCTCTTGTAATAGAGGAGAGTTAGTGGATCATGACGCTACTCATGTGTCTCCGGCTCAGTGGACTTCGCTGGCCTGATGTTTTGAGGTTTTCCACAGTTTCATATTCTTATTAATATGAGTGATGTCTGTGTTGTGTGAGGCTAATGTGTGGTTTGTATGCTTCCATAGACCGAGGAAGCACTATAGACCAAAAGATCAGGTTCTCCGGGCTTAGGCTCAGTGTCTAGTCTGACTCAGCAGGCTCATTTTATACATTGCAAAGGACGAACATGTTCTGGAATTATTAAAAAAAAAGGTTAACAAACAAATGTAAGCATTATATGGAGCCTGGAGGCTGACAAAGGTATGTGAATATGAATTCCATACATCCATAGATCTTTCATATTGTTTTCTGTAATGTATTGTGTATATATATATATATATATATATATATATATATATATATATATATATATATATAATTTTTGCCACTGTTTTATTCTTTGTTTTGAACTTGACTTTATAAAAAATATAAAATGACTAGTTACAGTTTTGAGATTTTAAATATCAGAGCCCTAAATACACATCTCAAAAATTTTTATATTAAAAATACAGATTTTATGTTAATTATACAAAGGCAAAGCATCTGGGATTCCCAGTTTTTTTAAGTTCTACTGAAATAGCTATTATCCTATTAAGCTTTGTCTGATAGCTAGCTAATGATTGTCGGGAAGATAAGATTGCCATAGCTGAACTAACTAGAATATTACCTAAATAATAACACTGGACATATACTAAGCATTTTTATTGTTTAACATGACTATAGAAAACTAGCTATTTGTGTAGGACATAACTGTAATCTCTAATTTCGAATTATTGCTTCAAATAATTGCTAAGAATAGTTTGCACTCAAGTCTCCATCATTGAACAGTTAATAACTTCAGCTCAATACAATAGACCTTAAGTTCAGAAATGACTCTGATGCTCATACTCACAAATTCCTCTTTACACAATTGCACTTTTTGACTATATAATATGCAGTTATAGAAGAGAAATTATTTATAATTGCACTATCCGGTGTCACCCAGATGAGGATGGGTTCCCTTTTGAGTCTGGTTCCTCTGAAGGTTTCTCCTTCATGTCATCTCAGGGAGTTTTTCCTTGCGACCATCACCTCTTGCTTGCTCATTAGAGATGAATTTATAAATTAAAAATTTATATCTGGAAATTACATATTTTTGTAAAGCTGCTTTGTGACAATGTCCATTATTAAAAGCGCTACACCAATAAAATTGAATTGAATTCAAGTTTTTAAAAAAAATTGGCAAAAAAGCTATTTTTTTTAAATGTGACGGAGAAAAATAAAAATTTAATGTGACGTGTATACAATTCAAACATGTGAAATTCATATTTAAATATTTTTGGCAGCTTCCAAGCTCTATAGCATAGCATGGAGTAACCCAAAATCTCTTCAACAGAAAGATGTTCTGAAGTTCAGGAAGTGGTCAGGGGCACTTCCTTCTCCATGGTGGAAGAAGCACAGGATAACAAGGCAGCAATGACTCCATTACCAGCCCACTCTCCTCTGAAGGTCCCCTTCAGCTCGGCCATAGCATATGTGCAGCAAGCAGCAAATCAATACATGAACCGCAGAAATACCAGCAAGACAAATGGCTTTTGAATTGAGAAGTGAAGTGGGAAATGGATTTTTAAGTTGTCCTGAGAAGCATTTGCACGTGACATTTAAAGCAGTGAGGGCTAAGAGAGAAGCTGTTCTTGTGTGCTAGATGTCCATTATAATCTCATTCATTATATACACTCAAACCCGACATATACTTTCTGCTTGTTGATTCTCTAATTAAGAGAATAATGTGAACCTCCGCTTAATGTCAGAAGTTAGTATGTTGTCAAGTGTTATGTAATAAGCCTAATAATTGACCCCTACTCCAGTGCGTGCACAAGGTCATAATTGAACCACTGAGCCAATAGTTTAATTATAAATAAGCTTGAACTGGGAAAGAAGCAAACACTAGACTCAATCTAACACTGTATCTCCAACATGTGTCTCAAAAGAGCAAGTGCAAATATGGAGGGCAGACTCTTGTGGTCATGGCTGAATTAAAAGACACTGCTCTTTAGCGCAGTAAAAATGAGAAACGGCCAGAGAAATTGAAGCTGTGCATCTATTTGACTCTCAAGGATAACCCTTAATTAGTTTCATTTGCCGCTTCCACTTGTCCAATACCATTGTCATTAATTACAACAATACTGAGGCTTGATTTTCAAGTGATTGTTTTTTTCCTCTGTAACACTTGGGGTAATTGTTCTAAAATTGGATGGTCCAACCATGAAGTTATGGAATGTGTTCAGGAAATATAGAGTATATAAAGGAAAGATATGCCGCTAATATACATCACGATGAATGAAGTATAGGAGGATTAGCAAGGACTATGTATCAGGACCCATTTTAGGTATAGCCTTAGGTTAAAGGTTGTTGCAACCCAAAATTACATTTTTTGAATTGTAAACATTCATACAAAAGATTTTTGTGGTATTCTGCTAATACAAGAGTTAGTTCAACAAATGATGTATAATGGTTAAGTCATTAAAAGTGTATATACTAAGCAAGTAGTGTTTAGCATGACTGTAGAAAACTAGCTATTTGTGTAGAAAATAACTGTAATCTCTAATCTTGAATTACATGTTAAAGCAAATCTTACACACAGTGAGAAAAAAAAAAACTGACAAAAACAGGTACATTCAAACTTGTCACTCCACCCTAATTTGAGACAAAATGAAAGGGATTTTGCTGCTCTGTTATTTAATGGTGAACTGTGACCTTTCAACTGTCGACACCCCAAATACAAAGGCAGCTGTATGCCTAGGCTCTGAGCCATAAATACAGCAATGCCCCTGAGCACTGAATATAAACACACTTTGCTTTACTTAGCTGCTCATTATGCTCATTTGTTAAGACAAAGCTGCTAATCTAACACCCACATTTTATCTTCTCATTTATATAGTGGTAGTTAATCAGTGTAAAATATATTATCCATTTTTGTTAGCTAGAGTGTTAATGTAATCATAGTGTAGCTAGAGAATGTCAGCCATTTAGTATAATATTTTTTTCCCTCTAGTCAAAGCTCTATACAGAATGTAAGTATGTGTAATGACCTTTAGTTTTATCAGATTCATTTAGGTCATAACTACGGCTCCGCGGCTAAGTCTTGTGTTGTTCGGGGATGTGACCGCTCCGTGACCCTGCCGTCACTGCTCAGTGATCCAGCTCAGGCTCGTGGGAGAGTGGGAGGAAACACCAACACCGCCGGCCTGAACGATAGAATCAATAGATAGATCGATAGAAACTTTATTATATCCTGTCAGAGATGATGTTGTGTCAAACACTTCTTAATTTTGTGAGTCCTTTCTATAAATAGTTTGCCGGGTACAATGTTATTTTTGCCACGATTGCACGATTATTATTCTGGCAGCTAAATTAGCTAAACAAAAACTGGGACTTCCAGTGGTGTAGTAATAAAGATGGCCGCATAGACCCACGGCACCCACCCACCCATCTTTTGATTAGCATAAATCCCAGCAAAATTCAAGGTGCTACATAGGGATAAGTTAAATATAGTCAAGAGATGAGTGAAGGCAAGAACAGGAAAAGTTGTCCCAAAATTAAAGCACAAAAAAAAGCAATAAGAACAAACTGAAGACGGAAGCTCTGATACCTCAGGAAACGGTGGTGACAAGGTAAACATAACTTCACAAGCAATGCTCACCATCAGCAAAGAGATACAGAATTTCAAAGCAGAATTGAGGAAAGATTTGATGGAGAGGGCATTTAAAGTGACATAAATCATTGAACTGAAGCACAAAATAAATCAGAAGCTACAAGATGCTATGATGGATATAGGGAGCCAGGGAGCTAGCATAACAGAAACAAAAAGTGCATCACAGAGCTGGAAACAGAGAATACTGAATTTAAAGGAGTACAGCTGCACACTATGAGACAGCAAAATGCAATTCAAAACAAACTCACAGTCAGTGAAGGAAGATCAGGTCAAAAGAATGTTCACATTTATATAGTTAAAGAATGGTCAAGATTTCTGAAATCTAACCTACTTCTCGAGAAAGATCTGATCTTGATCTGCGATTTCAACATGCACACAATTTCCTCTAACCAAGGCCACAAGATGACACTCCAACAGGGTCAACAGTAGTGAATTTTCATGAATTCAACATGAATGAGCTCATCTTGAAAGCAGCATGGTCTATAGCTAAAAAGCTCAGGTATGAAGACAGGAGGATCACACGCACAAATGAATCCGCCCTTTTGGCCATCACTGAGAAGCTCCATGCTGCTAGATCAGCCAAACTGTCATCAATCCTCATCCTCCTACACCTTTCAGCAGCATTTGACACAGCCAACAGCAAGACTCTCTTGTCGATCCTCATGAGTCTTGGAATTTGTGGTACAGCATGGCAATGGTTTGCTTCCTACCTGGAGGATCGGTCATATCAGGTGATGTGGAGGGGATCCACATCTGCTCCATGCAGACTTTCCACTGGTGTCCTACAAGACTCAGTACTTGGTCCTCTTCTGTTCTCCCTCTATACTCAATCTCTTGGTGAGGTCATATCTTCACATGGGTTTTTCATACCACTACTATGTGGATGACTCTCAACTCATCCTCTCCTTCCCTCCCTCAGGCACTCATTTTTCTGCTCAGATCTCAGCATGTCTGGCAGACATCATAGATGGCAGCTTATCAGCTGAAACTCAATCCCAGCAAATCTGAACTGCTGTTCATCCCGGGTGATTCATCCCCATGTCAAGATCTTGTGATCTCCCTGGACAACTCTCAGATCTCACCTTCGGTCACTGCATGCAACCTTGGGGTAACCATGGACAATCAATTCTCCTTTTCCTCTCACATTGCTAATCTGACACACTCATGCCAATTTCTCCTTTACAACGTCAGAAGGATATGTCCATTTCTATCCACACAGGCCAATCAGGTGCTTGTTCAGTCTCTTGCCATTTTGAGATTGGACTACTGCAACTTGTTCCTGGCAGGTCTGCCTCTGAGCACCATTGAACCTCTGCAACTGATCCAGAATGCAGCTGCATGACTTGTTTTCAACCTTCCTAAGATCTCCCACACCACCCATTGCACATTTAAAACACTGACGCTTGCCTACAAAGCCAAAAATATGGACTGGCACCCACCTTCCTCAAAGCACTTATCACACCCCACACTGCAAGACACTCCCTCCAATCCTCTAGCACTGCTCGACTGGACCCACCATCTCTCAGGGTACAAGGAAGGCATGCATCAAGACTCTGTTCTGGTGCCTAGGTGGTGGAAAGAACTTCAGTCACTGGCAGTATTCAATGGCATCTAAAGACCTACCTCTTCCTGAAGCACTTAAATTAGCACTTTATTAAAAAAATTGTGTTGTCTGTGCGCTTTTCTTACTATATTACCTCCCCAACAGGATTTTTTAGACTGATGGTATTCTTAGTCCATGACCGAGTGAACCAGTATCAAGATCTATTTATTGATAGAGACTATTCAGCACCTCTGTAAGTCGCTCTGGAAAAGGGCATCTGCAAAATACCATAAATGCAAATGTATATAAAAATGTAAATGGTTACCAGTCTGAAGTAATGGGGAAATTCATGGAATACAAAGAAATCAGATAAGCTCTCAGAAACCAAAATATCTGCCTATAGACTCCTCTATCCAGCCAAAATAATCATTTACTGGGAATCTCTACCACAATGTGAGTGAGGAAGCAGCAAATATGAAGGTTTAGTTTATATCTTAATTCATTTATATTCAAATAAATTGTATTATTTTATTGTATTTTATTGTATTGTAACTAGAATTATCCCACTGAAAATTAAATTTCAAAAAGGCAGAAAAAATCAATCCATTTTTATTAATCCTCCTACTCCACCCCCTCCTTGTAGTTGGAGCTTGTTCTAGGTAAGGTAAGAATAGAGCCATCAGAGACTGCCATGGTTTCATATTTGCTAAATTATCAACACACCAAGTGAGAACATCATTACACCACAGACACAGCTGAGGAGAAGGTTTAGAGTTGACACTGTAACTAAAATCTGAGGTTGTTGTTGTGTAGGCTGTTCTGGTGTGGTTCAATGACATGAGGTCCCATGTTTTAATTTGATCTTTCCATTTAGTGCAAAAAGTCAGTGTTTGATTTGAGATGTTGCTACTTTACAAAAAATCCAGGAAGCACATTCTCAAATATTCAAAGTAGAGGGAAAGGATATACTTGGTTCATAGTACACTGTTAAAACGCAGCTCATGTCTTGAAAGTGTTTTTTTTTTTTTTTTTACTGCTGTTATACATCATGCTTCTAGTATTTTCCTTGTTCCTGGGTTAGGTTAGGTCCGGGTGTTCCTGTGTTAAGTACCACAATTATGAACATACCTACATTGACCCTGTCTACCCATGGTCTGACCTCAGTGCCTCAATAAACACATCTGGCATTTATATCCCACCACCTCTGGCTCCTATTATTTACAGTCATTTAGCTGCTTTTTTTTTTTTTTTTTTTCAAAGCAGCTTATAGTCTATAGTCCCTGGAGCCACTTGGGGGGTCAAAGGTACAATAACAGGAAGTATAACCATTAGTCAGCACCAGAGCTAAATTCTGTGATCATATTTTTATTAGTGACTAAACAAATAATAATTTGAATGTGTTGATTCATTTTCTATAACAACAGCTCTGACAGTAGCACTGGCTGCATGGCAAACCACAGGTTTATATTAATGTGATACCTTATCGTTTCTATAGTAACAGATCATTCACAAGGACCTGCATGGCAGACATGCCATGTATTCTAATGGTACTAATAAATGGGTTTTAAAAATGTGTTGTTATACAACAATAACAAAAAAAAAAAAAGTATAATTTTTGATATGGTGAATTTTTCTGTAAGGAGACATTTATGGAAGGATGTCTCCGGTGTCGGTGCTTAGTAATGGTTTATAGGTTTTTCCACTATGGGAATGTCTTCAGTACAGAAGACTTTTGGCATTTGCTCTTCGAGAGAGAAAAAAATTGAGGGTGGTGAGGCGATGGCTGTTTATACCTTAACTGCTATAATGTAAATGATAACAGGAGCTACCTTGTTTTGTGGACATTCCACTGCATTAAATGTAACTATAAATGGTTAAAAAAATGACGTGTCATGGATTAATAAATAAATAAAAATTAATTGTCAGCAAACTGCTGTGAAACAAGTGGAATAAACACCTTCAGAACATGCTGTTATTGAACTCCAGCCTGTTGTTGATTGTTTTCCTTTAACACTATGCCCAGTTGCATTTTATTCCTTACATAAGACACACTATTATTCCAGAGTCTGTTTCATATAGTTGCCTCCCCGGGCCCTTTCAGAGCTCATGAATCTGATATGATGAAAAAATGGACCTGATGAAACCTTTGCAAACCAAGAAACATTGTTTCAGAGGATGTTAAGGTAAAATAAAAAATAATGTGAATGAACACAACAAAGGAGGCGATGAACACAAGCCAAATACTTCACAAAGGTCACACTGTTATTTTTTACATATATTGCACCCCTCTGTCAGACCATTCTGTGTTGTGTAATGGTTCAGATGCTGGCAGGAATGCAGGAATAAAATTTTGTAGATGGTAAAGGGAATGAATATATTTTATATATTCCCAGTGAATCTGCAGTCTGACAAAAGGACTCACTGATTTTCAATAAATGAAAGTTTAGCAGTCAGAGTTTAACCAAGGACTCAAATTGTCTCTATCCCCATAATAATTAGAACATTTTATGTATTTAAGTTATAAATTGATATCCCCTATTACCTGTAAGTAAAACACCATGGGCTTTAGTAACAAAAAAAATCTTATCACTACGAGTTTTTCTAAGTCATAGTGGTTAAGCGCTTCTTCTGTTAAAGAGTTGGAACAGTTCTCTTTAGAGGAAGAGTGGGGTCAACACCATTTCTACGGATGGCGGTATGTTCCATGAATAAATCTTGACTGGTTGGATGATGCAGTATTGGTCACTGTGGCAAACCGAGAAATAAATAGTAGGCCACATTTCAATATTATTACACATAAGAACAAAAATTAAAATATGTTCATATATATTCAGGTAATGTGTGTGCACATTACTCATGTAGATGTGTGGTGCACTGTATATTAATTAGAGGATGATTACATTCATTTAGCAGTCTATTTAAACAGCCTTTTTAATTAGTGGCCTATACTCCAGATTACTTTGTATACTCCAGAGTACTTTGTGGTTGGTGAAGGTTTAAGTGACACTGAATTGTCAGATGAATGTGCATGTTTATGTAATATTGTATAATATTATTGCTGTAACAAAACAGTTAGTGACATAGGCATTGTGAAACAATACTGATATGCAATGTGTGATCAAATAAGATCTCTGCTGTGAGTGTACAAGTGAAGTTCTTCTCATGCCTATTTATGGAGCTATAAGTGTTTAAAGCTAAAACACTCAAGAGTCCACACTGCTGACTATGAAGCAAATGTTGTTACAGCGTTAGTGGGAAGAGGTGGCCTTCTTTGAAAAACAATCCAGTAATATCCCATAAATGTGCTGAGCTTCTTCTCTAAGGTCTGGCTTGCATATATGCTGAGGTGAGCCCTGGAAAATGTGCCCTGTAAGAGGTTTTCTGTGCGCGTCTGTCTTGATGAGAAATGATAATGTGATCAGTGGCACATGAATTTAGCAATTTCAGAGCTGCATCAAATGGAAATAAAAGGAAATAACAGCTTAGGCAAAAGCATTTAACTTATTTATTATTAGCAGCCTCGTGGAGCATGCAAAATTCATAAAGTTTTCATTTTCATTTGAGGCTGGAGACAAAGAACAATGTTATCAAATCAAATATAAGGTAAAGTCAAATATGCAACATATGCATGGCCACACGTGCACACACACACACACACATCTATGCTGCATTCAGAATCTGAAAATATTTTTACTCCCACTCTGAACTCCATGTCACCTCATTTATCTCTCAGTGAAATTCCCTCTTGGCCTCTCGCTGGGCTTAATCCATTATCTAATTCCCACAGAAACAATTCTGTGACTGCAGTGCTGCAGAGTGGGCTCATAGCTGAGAAGAGGATCAGGACCTTAACCTTTCAGCCAGCTTCTCACACAAATGCTTAATTCCTCACATCATGTAAATCACACTGCCATTGCTGGCACCTCTCCTCCAGCACCGTGCCGAGCCCATTTCATTCGCTTTAATTAATGTCATCTAATTCCCTCCTCCAAGTCCTAACTATGTCAGCATTCTTTAAAGAAAATCACAATGTGTAATAGCTGCCAGTGGGATCATCTGACCTACTGCTGATTGAAAACACTCCAATTTGTAGACGCTGTCTCTTTGGTTGCCAGTATGCGAGAGGACATAGAACAAACATGTCTTTCTAATAAGGAATTTTACACAAATGAAATGAAATGAAATTGAAACACTTATGGAAGGAAGCAGACTTTATGGCTGTTATTATTATGAAATCACTCTTAAAATGTAGAATTTCCGTTTCAAAATAGAAAATAAATGCAGAGTTTTACTGAACGAAACCCATAAGCATTATTTAAACTCTTTTTCATGTTTCACCGTATCTGCTAATAATTTGTAGCATATACTGAACAACATGCTTTAAGGTAAATAACTTGATCATAAGCTAAGGCTTTAAGGTGGTGTTGCATTTTGGCTCAGCAGGTAGTGTACCTCACAGCTCCAATGTCCAGGTTTGATTCTGCGCTTAGATTATGGTTTGTGTCGAGTATTGGATGTTCTCCTTATTTCAATGTACACTTCCTCTGGGTATTTCACTGAAACTCACACTTACAGGACACTGAATGATGGAATGAAAGATGTCTTACTCATTGCTTAGCCATTATTCATATTACACAAATATTATTATAGACATTGAAAACATTACATTGACGGTTAATGATATTATATTTATTTATAGATAGATAGATAGATAGATAGATAGATAGATAGATAGATAGAGTTGTGTAAAATCTTGACCACCCTACATTTTTAATTCCAGATTTATAATATAGGACTACTGTAACATTTTTGAAGATTTTATTATGTATCATATGTGTCACGTAAGGGACTAAAAACCAAAGGAATAGTCATTTCACTGGCTTACGAGTCTGTTGTGAAAATAATCCATGCTGGGATGGTGTTTTGTGAAGCAGAGAAGTCTGGTTTATACTTGGCGCATGACTTTGTGTGCACATGTAGAAGCTGCAGCATGAGTGGTATTACTGTTCACACACTCGCCGGGGATCTTATGTACATCTGGAGGATTTAAAAGTGGCATTCACTAGATGGCACGTCTGAGCCAAAACATCCCTATCTGTCAGGTTTCTAAGTCGACTGTAAAATGTTTAGAGATTTTATGCACAGCGATGTTAAACACCCTGAAGAGCTCTGTCTGTCTTAAAACCTTCCGCCATGCTTGTGACTGTTGTCATGAGCCTTGTCTCAAATCAAAAACTCTAACTTTTCCTTCAAAAGTATTCCCTAATGTAGAAAATCCAGAAGAAAGCAAAACAGACCTTTCCCAAACCCCTAGTTTGAGAACCCCTCAATTACACCAAAAAATTGCAACAATTAGCTTTTGATTTTTAAAGTAAACTTGACTTCATGTAATTTCAAGCAAAATCTACATGATTGAAATTGTTAAATATTGCACATATAAGTAAATCAAGCCTATATTGCTCCTTTCTTTTATGTAAATATGGCTTATTTGCTTCATGCAACAGAGCTTAAATACCTTAGTTAAATCTAACTTAATGCTTAGTCCATATCACTTGACAAGATCCACAAAATTAGTATTATAACAGTTTTGTACCTTTTCTTGCAGTTATACTTCTTATAGGACTTGCAGCAAACGTCATGTTTTTTTTACTTGAGTCTCGTCATATTTGTTAAATGCTTTGAAAAAGGAACAAACAGAATGTGGTGACACCTACACAATAACACCTATGGACCATTTGGAAAGCTTAACTTATGTTGAAGCTTACTGTGATCAGTGAGATGTGTGCATGTGTGTGTGTGTGTGTGTGATAATAGTATGATTAAAATGATTAATCTTAACAGTAAAATTGTTGGGATCTAATAGTGTTGCAGAGTTTCTATTTGTTCCTGCTTTCCTCTGACTCACAACAGTAATAATAATCTGCACTGGGAAGGAAGAGTCTCTGTCTGAGCAAATATTATGACCTTGATAAGCCTCATATACTGTATTTGTGAGTAACTAAACTTCACTTCAATGCTGAAGGAACCAATAGCAATAAAAATAATACAAAATACAAAATAGAAAAGGAAGCATGAAATATTCTTAATTTGTTGCTTGATAAACAGAATCAGTTAAAACTAGGCAAAATAAAAGACTTTTATCAAGAAAGAATTACTTCTTATGTTTTCATTTAAAAAATCAATCACTTACTTTCACGTATATGTACATGTATACTTGCTTTCACTTGCTTTCATACTTTTATACCGTATGTTCGAGAAAGAGGTTTATGTCTGCATTAAAATGGAACATTCAGTAGAATGGTGTAACCGAAAGTGCATAGACATTTTACATTAAAACCAAGCCCATGTACCTGCTGAGAGGAGTGAGTGGTAATCTGTGCTGTTTTGTTCTACTTATTATTCCGAACATAGTATGGGCCATTACATTTCATTACCTACACTTTATTATGCGATATAATCGGGTGCACCGGTTCTATCAGAGCACTGGTGATAAAACACCCAGAAAAAACACTCTGCCCTTTTACCTGAGTTCTTCTATCTCCTGTACAGATTTTAATTTGTCTTTTTGTTCTAGCTGCCTTCTCACGGCTAGCAATGTAGCCTGCTGTGGTTTTTAAGTGATTATGCAGGGGGAGTGGGAGTAATGGTGCTGAAGAACAGTGCTTTATGGTATTAGCTCCAAAGTCCACACCACTGCTGCGAGATGGCATACTATTAGCTTATATTTTCCATTTCTCTCTGGAACTGGATATTCTGCTAGTAAGAGAAAATACATTATGCCTCTAAATCTGTTAATTTTCACAGGAGAGGAAAATCATATTTTGCTAATGTTTGGGCCTAATTATTTTGGAAGTTTAAGATGTCTAAATTTTATCAATTTAGATATCATTTTGCAATGACAGCACTATTTTAAACTGTACTAAATGAAGCATCCTAAATGTGCCCTATTGAGGTAATTAATTAGATATTAATACACTCAATTAGGCCTGGCTTCAAGCACAGCATACGAACAAGAAAATTACATGAACGTAATAATGGAAAGTCAGGAGGACAACCAAACCAGTAAAAAATAAAATAAGCAAGTAGTTTTATTTACAAAGTACATTTAAAACAATGAAATTTGATCAAAGTGCTATGTAACAAATAAAATCAATGTAAGTGAAGCAAATCAACAAAAATGCAGAAACTATAAAACACTGATACGTGACACAACCTCACACATTAAAATGCTTGTTTGTAAAAGAAAGTTTTTAGTCTTGATTTAAAAACCACGATAGATGAAGCACACATGATGTCCAATGCGAGGCTGTTCCAAAACTCAAATGTAGATTTCAGCCAAGATCACTGAACCGCCAAGATTAACCGGTCTGAAGACCTTAGAGAACTGGGAGCAGAGTAGTGGTACAGTAGATCAGAGATCTCCCATTACGAGCTGTGGAAGCAAATAGTAACAGACAGAAAGCCAGATCAAAGACACCAAAATTGGGTGATGTGGCCTCTTTCTTGGGTGCTGGTGAGTAATCCACTGAAAATAATCTTATCACTCGAGGGCAACAGAAGTGTAATGTTAGCAGTGGACGTGATAATAAGAATACAGAACTGCAGTCCATGTCAGGGTGATTTCTGGGATAGTCTCCCTGTGTTTTTGGCATAAGCTGCAGCTCCATCGCAACTCTGACCAAGACAAAGCAGTTACTGAAGATAGATGACTAAATATGTTTTAAATATGCGCAATATTGCCAAATGCAAAATAAAGAGGCTTAAGTGTGTGATTAATTCATTTTAAATGCTGGATAATTAAGCACTTTATTAGATATTCAAAGACAATATCCCTAATGCCTTAAGGAATTATATCACTTCATTCAGAGCTAAACTGCACTTTGGGCTCTGCCACTTCCTTCTCTTTGTGATCTCTGGGAAGGTGACAGGAAATGGGACAATATGGCTTAGAGCACAGAGTTGTGACACTGAGGAGGCCTGACACACTAGCCCTCTGTCAGCAGATAGGAGCCATCTATAATTCAATCTGGAGACTGTTGCATGCTGTTTCATTTCATATCCCATCAGCAGAGTTCTTCTCCAGGCCAGTATGAGTGAATGCGTTGGGGAGTCACGGAGTTCAACCTTTTAGCACTGGGATGAGATCTGTGGAAATGGTGGGGGCACACCTTCCCAAATCTAAAATGACTAATTCTAGTACATATAGCAAATATATATTTTAATCACACACACTGATGCATTTACTGTCATCTGTTGATGAGAGTAGAGTTGGATAACTGCAGCATTTTTCTAGGGTTTGGAGGAAACCTCCATGTCCGTGGCAGGGGTGTCATTAATCATTATCATGCTGGGTGTTTGGGCTGACAAGCACTTCGTATGCCCACATTGTGAATGTGTGAAAGGTGTTTGGGTGTGTGCAATAACATTTCAGTACTGTTAATGTGCTTTCTCTTTGCGCTGCTTCAGTCTGCCACCTGAAACTTCTCTCTCTCTCTTCTGTCACCTCTTCTGACTGACTTGAGCTCCAGGAGGTTATTATAATCAGCACCCTGTCTATTTGTGTCTATATGTGTAAGTGTGTGTGTGTGTGTGTGTGTGAGTGTGTATAAGTGTGCATGACAGAGACAGAATTCTGTCTTTACCCTCTTGCCCACTTAACCTAGAGAGGCAGTTAGATGTCGACCCTGATACATACAAGCCTGTTTAAAAATAAAAGCCTCTAATTGTATTAATACTAGTATTAATTTGCAATTGCAGAAGATAAATTGTGTGTGCATTTAATGGGCATTTTGCAGGTAAATTACAAGGAAAAAAATTGTGTACGATGTCACGTGCAAAGTAGGGGGTGTGTACAATATACAAATGAGATTTTGTGCATGCTAATTATTCTTCATAGCCGTGGTGGCGAATTCAGATCTCAAAGAAGATCCCAGAAGAGTAAACTGAAATTAAAATTTAAGTATAATGCTGATTAAAGGCAGTGAGACGTATCAAAAAAAAAAAAAAACCTGTTTAAAATCCATCATGAATGTAAATTAAGTGTGAAGATATGAGTGTGTATAAGTAAATGTGAATTAATGTCCTTATCAGAGGTGAGAACATATCTAATAAGAAACTAACTTTACTGCTGTAACATCCTGCCCAGCCAGAGGGATTCATTTTAGGACACTTCCTCAGTTACTCTATGAACTTCCTGTCTGAAACATATACAAAGCACATGGACTTTAATGCAGGTGCAACGTTATTCTTGTAAGTTCTGAGCCATGCTTTTGCTGAATAGACTCCTTGTGTATGACTTTGATTTGCTTGCCCTTGTGTTTTGATGCTAATTCTGAATTTCGCTATTTTGACATTAATCTGTTCCTTGAACATTTCTGATTATGATTTGGATATGCCTTGCACTGAGTGTTTTTTTTTTTTTGGGTTTTGTTTTTTGGTTTTGACCTGGACTGTTATTGACATTGGGTTTCACAAAAAATAAACCTTCTGCAAATGGATCCTTACTCTGTCTCTGGGAGCCCTTTGTTACAACCACAGTAATAAGACATCATTTTGAAAATTCCTCCAATTATTTTAGGAAACTAAAGCATAATTTACTACAAATACTCATTATACAGTCTTGGTATAACTTTTTCTTCAACTAGCTTACAGAGACTTATACAAATTTAATCCTGGACCTTCAGACATGCTAATATGAACCTCGGGCTTAGCAAATTGTATTGTGAATACAAAATCAATTGATTTTGCCATGACAACAGTCTGTATTTTACACTTGTAGTTAAAAATGGCAAAACTGTATAATTATTAACACAGACAAAATCCCCATGCTATTTTGCACACAATTCATATAGTCAGCGTTGTATTCCATACTCACTTGTATACTAGAATTTTTTTGTCATTTTTGTCATGTATCACTTCGATTTGGATACATGATCTCAACCTAGTTCCATTTCTAGTTCTCTTTGAACCTGTATCTTATCACATCATACACCTTTATGTGTGTTTTACACCATTTTTGTGTATATATCTTGGCATTGATTTTGTAGTATGCTGTCCCTGCATGCACATCCTCTTCTGAGGGTGGCTATGTGTTTTTCCTTTCTGTTCTTAATACAGAAAAGGAAAGATGGTTGTAATTTTTGGTGAAATGTGGTGAATCAGGGTTTGTCAAGCCTATAACTCAGATTTGCAATGTTCGTTTTGCTGAAATTTGGTTTTATAATTTGATTTGCAAAAGAAATCTGATTTGGACGGCAGCTTGTTCTCATTGATGAAACCATTCTCTCTTTTCCTCCACTGCAGACACAGCCTTTGGTGGATTCTGCAGCTGCTCTTTTTCCCAGCGAAAACTCAATTATCAGAGCAATTATCTTTTTTGACCAGCAATTTTTGTTTAAATTTGGTAACGATGCATGATATTAAGATTTATTGCACTATATCGTCTATAGTCTCGTTAGTTTAACTAGTTGTATTAGCCACATATTACAGAAGTGGTTCTCAAACCAGTACCCAGGGCCTCTCAGACTGTCCACATTTTTGCTCTGGTCCTGTGTTGGGGGAGTTGGGCCATGAGTACTGGTTTGAGATCCATTGTATTTGTTTATTATTATTCCTTTTACATACATTCTTCATCTGCAGCAGTCATTCTTTAAGGATGAACTAATAAAATTATCTTGGTCACTCCAATAAACGTTGCAATGACAGGCTGTCTAGAGGAGCAGCTTTTCACCCACACATGCTGTCATCCACCGTGATTTCCAGCCTTCAACACCATGGACAGCAGCATCCATCAACTTCAGCACCACAGTGAGCAGCCACATTTAGCTCAGGCAGTGAGGAGAACAGCCTCTCTCAGCTACAGGAATGATTTGTTAAGAATGGAAGTCGTTTGCCTTATTATGTCAGTTCTGGATGATGATGGATAACCTAGTTTGCATAACAGTACAAACTTTAATTTAACTTCCAAAATAACTACACTGAACTAAAGCTTTTTAAATGGTTAATCAGATTGAGAGTAATATAGATAAAAGGCAACAATTCAGATATCCATTTTAAGGTGAAAACATTTTTTAGGTTTAATTTCAGAAGTCAGAACCACATACGATAGTATCCATGTTACCACTGGAAACAAGCAGAGGGTGGAACTGCACACCTGACCAGCAAATTAGGACTGACCAGCAATTTCAGGAATGGCCAACAAATTTAGGAATGACCAGCAAAATCAGGAATTAACAGAAATATTAGACATGACCAGTAAAATCAGAAATGACCAGCAAATCTAGGACTGAACAAGAAAATCAGGAATGACCTGCAAAAGTAGGAATAACCAGGAATGTCAAGACTGACCAGAAAAATCAGGAATGACCATCAAACTTAGTAATGACCTGCTAAATCTGGACTGACCCGGACACTACCTGAGGCTCAGTGAAAGAGAGAGAGAGTGCCTTCAAAATTGTTTCACATAAATCAATATTTTTTAATGTTTATAAATCCACAGATCCTGCACTCCTATCATGATTATTCCACGAGAAATGCTCTGGGCAGTCAAAATGTCTTTTAAAATATAGCCTGTTACATTTTGCCTACTCATGTTTCTGGCAAACTACAAATCCCAGAATCCTCTGGTATAATCCATACCACATGACTAATAAAGGGGAGCAGGTGGTATAGAGTCATGTGATGCTGTGAGTCTGGGCTTCTTCTGCTTCTTCGTCTGATGTGAATGCTAAAGCTAAGTGCTCTCTGAAGAAAAAAAAAAGAGGTAATGTTTGAGAAACCTTTTTCCTCTTCTGCTCTTTCTCTGTCGTGGAATGGATTGTTATTGCTGCTCTGATTATAGCAGGGAGGAGGGGGTAAGAGATGATGGAGGAGACTGGGAGAGGAAGGGAGTAGGCCATGGAGGATACTGTTCTATACAGTGTGCCTGTGTGTGTGTGTGTGTGTGTGTACTGGAGCATGCATCATGTGACTGCAGAATCACGTTAACAGGACTATGTAAATATCTTTGTTTAATAGTGTGAGTGTCCTCAGGGAGATGGGCCTTGCTTCAGCCTGTAAACAAGGCCTTGGTGCTTAGCATCATGAGCTTCTTTATTTATATCTTCTTCAGCTGGCAAGGCAAACACCACAGAATCATATGCGTGCCGTGATTTGTCAATTAATTAAGCACTGAAAGGACAATGAGTCTGCTTTCTCTTTCTCTTTCTCTTATCATTTGATTGTGCATGATAAGATGTTGTAGGTCCCAGATGAATGCCCTCACTAATTTTATTAGTATCAAATTCTACATTAACAGTGATAAATAAAACTAAATCCTAAACTAAAATCCTCACTTTATATGTGTGGTGGTCTGAGAAAACCCATCAGATGTTGTTATGGCTTGAATTCTGGAAAAAAAACCCCCAAAATGCTGAAAAATCTGGCCAAATGTCCAAAATTTTTTTTTTGTTCTGCCAGTAATATACTTTAACATCTCTACTCTAAGGAAACATACATATATTTTACCAAATCAATATGGAGATCTTTTTATTTAGGCTACTTTCTAATCTTGCCTTAGCTTTCTGCGTGCAGAGGCCATGTCAGATAAGCAGTCACTCTGCATAATGATGTCCAAGATCTTGCTAGCTAAGTGTGCTTTTCTCGCACAATGAATGTCAGGCTTTGGTCAACTTTTTGCATAGCCACGTGCTGACTCTCAAAATGTCCACAACGATCCTGGAACAGAGTAGAGTGCTTACCCACACTGTGCAGATGTCATCGAGCAAAGTTTTAAAATGTTTCAATACTACTAAAAGACATTAATAACAATAACAACAGAACTGAATGTTGAGTGATTATTTCCCCATTGTTGCTAGCAGAAATGAAATCAGTGGAGTGAAGAGATGACGATAAGGCTTGTGTTTAAATGCAGTGAGTGACTTATACCTCAGGCGATGACACAGAGACTAACGATCCTGGTAATCGAAGGGATATCTCATTTCCCATTGTAAAGTTCTACTTCTTTAGAATTTGGGAGTAATGTGATTTTTTTTTTTCATAAGTAGATTAGGTTATAAATGTAGAAGTAGGTGCGGCATCTTTTAGCGGAATTTAAATGAGATCTTTAAATGTGAATTTCTCTTCCACCCATCTATCCACTTATCCTAGAGCCTATCCTAGAACCGCTTATCCTAGAGCCTGGCGCCTATCCCAGGGGACTCGGGGCACAAGGCAGGGGACACCCTGGACGGAGTGCCAACCCATCAGAGGGCAAAATCACGCACACACTCATTCACACACTATGGACAGTTTATGCCAATCAGCCTATAATGCGTGTCTTTGGGCTGGGGAGGAAACCCCCAAAGCACAGGGAGAACATACAAACTCCATGCACGCAGCGCAGAGGCAGGAATTGAACCCCCAACCCCAGAGGTTGCTAACCTCTAAGCCACTGTGCCAGAAATTATTAATATTTATTTATTATTATGTTATAACTTTACTTCTCAGTATATTAAAAAAAGTGATACATTTATTAAAGACATGAATGTTTCCCGCATCAGAAATGAATAATAATAATAATAATAATAATAATAATAATAATAATAATAATAAAATGAACTATAGAGCCTCACTAGTTTTGGTGGTAAATCTTTAGCAGTGGAGATTTATCAGCTACATTTCTAGTCAATAGATACTAATACTAATTCTTTATTTATTTATTTTAAAATATGTGCCATGTTGAAAATGTTGACAATCAATCAAGTCAGTCAAATTCCAGCCAAGATGAGTTAACTAAGTTTCTGACAAATACTCTGGACTGTTGAGAATTAATGGTACATATACCTTAGTATAACTGGCAACAAAACAGTCTCAGAGGATTAATACCCCACATTTTTTAAAGTTGGTATGGCTTTCTTTTTGAGATATGCAGCCCTTTCTTTATGCCAAACATATTTATGAAGAGTTGAAGTTTGGTCTTATCTGAACACAGCACCTGCTCTCAGTTTGCACTGTTCTGTAAAAGTTGCTTTGTTATGGAAAGCTTTCTAGCTTGTTGGCATGAAGGATGGAACAGAATGACTCCAGGATTTGTCTTTGCCAACTTGATCATCTATCTCTCAAGGCACAGGAACAAGATCTATGTGTTGGCAAACCTTCACCTACGCCAGTGGTTACATAATGTACATGAATCTTTCAAATTATTGTACTTTAAATCATTGTTGTGGTTATTGGTTCTACACATTATTTGATTTGTGAAGATCAGCATTGGTTTGCCAAGTTTCTGTTGCCTGTTTGTTGTTCTCACAGAACCTTTGGGCCATGGTTCCCATGGTGATAAGCACCATGTGCTATTGTTTTGGTATCGGTTTTGGTCGTGTATCCAACCCAAATTTTGGTGCGCCCAAATAAATATCATGCTGTTAAACTACACTTGTAATCAACCTCCTCATATTTAGTACATTATGCTAATTGTACGTTCTAATCCTGGTGACAGGTTCTAATGGGCACATTCATTACGTACACATTTTCAAGAGATTTTCAAGATTGCATTTATAAATGGCACATAGAAAATCTTTGCATTTAGACGTTTGAGGGAATTTGTGTCATGATGCTGTCAAATGTACTAAATTCTTCTACTATGTCTAGAGAAAATATAAACACATTACAGAAAAGGATAGACTATTTGCTGCCAAAAGCAATCAGACGTCTTTCTTTTTACTTCAGTAAAAGTGTGATAAGCTGTCACCACCCATGCTACACTCACAACATAATAAATAAGATAAAATTGAAAATCCGTCTGACCAGAGTTCAAGATCTTTTTCTTGATAACACTTTCCTTTTATTAAGTTTCAACAACAAGTTGATATAGTGGCCCCCTGCCTGAAACCAGTACATCATTAAGCATCATTACTTGATTGCAGTAAGTTGCTTGAAATGGTGTGTAATTGGACAGTATTGTAGGACTGGCTCGATAGAGGAGTGAGACCTGGATTCAATTTGTGGGGTCGGTTGGATGAGAGAACTCCCGATAACAGGCTTGGCTGTTTGGAAGTGTAGGATTAATGGGTGGTCAGGACTTTAGATAAAATTTAACTAATCTGGGCCCATCCAGATAGAGGATGAGCTCTGATACAAGTGTGTGACACTGCTTTGGCAGGATGTGCCGCTTCACTAAGACCCTGCTGGCTAAGAGCCCTTGTGACTAGACAGTGCTTATTCATGTCTGTAGTACTGTTTATGCTGCTGAGTGAAAATCAGAGAATGATTGTCAGGCAAAGGCCCAAGCAAAATGATTGGCTGTAAGCCGAGGTAATCAATTACCTGAGAGAGTAGCCATTGCCAGCTGTTTATACCTTTTACCTGTTCTGCTTTCTATGAAAGTGAAATATTATTTTTGATTGAATTATATTCTCTCTGAACATAACTTTTAGTTCGCAGGTTGGATTTACAGATATTTAATGAAACACTTCACAAAGTAATTGCAGAATAATATGTAATACTAAATATTTTGCCAAGAAATTTGTGTATTTTTTGCATTCTGATCAGATTGCCTACTTTAATAAATCTTATATAGTTAAATAAAATTTTAAGTTAATTTATACATATACATAGTCAATTAGTAAATCTGAGAGAAATACATGATATGGTGATCAATTAATGCAGAATCACAAAGGACAAAATAAAATACAGTTTATTTGGGATGGATAAACATAGTGCACATAGCTCTGGTGTAATAGCTTGTATAAGATGGCTTGCTTTGGTGTGTCATCATCTGATATGTGTCAAGAAGCTTGTTTGTAATCAACTTATTTAGTAATCATGTCACATTATACACAAGATTGAAGCCTCACACATACAAATCAGTTCCTTGTGAAATTCGTTCCCTCTGAGATACTCAGCTGGACTTTGTGTCCATTATATACAGTATCATTAACACAAGCATCATTATACACAACATTTTACTAACACACTTTATGTTTAGGGTTATTACAAAACTCCAAACCATATATTTGGAGGGGAAAAAAAACAACAACAGAATCCAGAATATTCCCACAAGATACTAGAAAGTAATAGAGCAATGGACTCAAAGCCTCACAGTGGCCCTAATTCTTCAAAATTGCATAGAAATTAGTGCAGATTTAAGCTAATGGAATAGTGAATGAACAGATCTGTGTCTGAGTCATGAAAGTTTTGTAAGATTTGTTAGAAATTCGGCAACGAGGGGTCAGTACACAGGATACTAGTGTTGATCTTCAGACTGTGGTGTTTCTTGCACGCCTAAAGATGAAAGATGAAGTTTTTCACCAATAGAAGCATAACTTCTGAAAGGTATCAGCAGCTCACTCTAAAAATGGAGAAGCCAGCTTATGTCCAGAGAAGGAGTGCAGGGGTGGGGGGTTGGGGGGGGGGGGGGGGGGAATGAGAGAGAAGCAGGCCTAGCCAGACAGTATGACACCCCTGACCTTGGTGTGTTCTGAGATCATACAGTATTCTGAGAGCATACCAAACGCAAAGAAATGAGAAATATGACATTCAGCATATGTAGCATAGAGAGTCATAGATGAACATAAAACTTTAGCACATGGTCGTGAAGACAGAAGAAAACAATTAAGGCTAGTAATTAAAGGAAAGTATTTCCTTCAGTGCCCCTTCTGAGCACAAAGCAAGCTTAGTCAGCCTCACTAAATCTATGTAGGGTGATGGGCAGTTCCACCTACACATCAGCAAAAAGCTGTCTAGACAGAATTCTAGATGGTCAAACCTCCTTTTAGCATTTCATGCGTAGATCATTTTTGCTATGAGTACAAATTTGAAACTTACAGGACATCATTAGTTTAAATAGCAAGCATACAGTAATGATCAGAACAATGATGGGAATAATAACCAAACCAATCTCAACAACATTGTGTCAAAAAGATCCAGTGTGTGCTTTTAGTCATCCTTAGTCCTTAAGAATGTCCTAGAAATGTTTGCTATGGTTGATGATGATGTCGTTGCAACACTCAGGGCCTATTAGTGAATGTTCCACCCCAACTGTACTGTGGTGTCTGATTTGAAGAAATTCCAAGACCATATGGCATCAGCAGGCAAGAGTTTGTCATATTAAAAAAAAAATAGAGACCATAATGATGCTACTGCAGTCCCAAAATGAATAGTGATTTAAGCGCCCATGATCAATCAGCTGCAAACTCCCATTCACTAGTTAATTATTTACATGACATATTCAACATGCCCCAATTATGCTTGTATACACCTAATTTACAAGAAATGCACACTAAATTATGCAGCTGTAAGCCAAAAAAAAAAGGGAAACAATCCACAGACCACAGTTATCTAAAATCAGAGGAAAGAAGTAAAGTTTATTCATTCATTCCTTTTCAGTATCTGCTTTATCCTGGTCAGGGTTGCAGTGGATCCAGAGCCAATCCTGGCAACACTGGGTGCAAGGAGGGAGAATTCACCATGGGATTCACCAGTGCATCACAGGGCACCATTTGCACACGCATTCACACCTAGGAGCAATCTAGCATAGCCAATCCACCCGCATGTTTTTGAACAGTGGGAGCAAGCCGACGAACCACACACACAGCTGGCGATCCGAGGAAACACACTCAGTCACGGGGAGAACATGCGAAACATGCCGCAGACCCTGGAACTATGAGGTGGCAGTGCTGCCCACTGCACCACTGTGGTGCTAAGAAAAGAAGTTGTATAATGAAAATCTGATAAATGATAAAGTTACTCTTTGGCTACTTATTTTAGGAATGGCAAACATTTGAAAGATTTATGGAAGCAACAAGAGACAGCGTATTATGTAAAATAAAGCGAGCCATCCGTGAACCTCCCATGAATGACATTATACACCTCAACCTTTCCTCCTCCTAACAACATTCAGGACTCCTCATTTTTATTTATAGCTGCAATATTCTAAATGCATTCACCTTCACCTGTAGCATGTACTGGCATATCCATATGGTTTGATTGTGCTCAGCACCACTTTTCTCCTGTGTTAGTTTGGAGGGACTCATTGATTGTATCAGATTGGTTGCGTAATTGATTGTAACTGGTTATTAACCTCGGAGAACTTTGTGGCCAGCACAGTGCTGCATGAGAACAGGCCTTAATCATTCACAAATGGCAGCCACTAATGAAATTAGTTCTGCACTACAACATTATTTGTTGGAGAAAGCATTGACAAGGGCATTCAATGCTGAAGCTTACTTTCCTGTGAAATTATTTTTCACTGACCATTCTTGTATTTACTGCAATAAATTTAGGTTAATAAAATATTCAAAATAATAATTAGTTTAGTAATTATGATATTTTATGCAGCATAGCTACAGTGTGATTCAATCAGGCTTAAATAAGCATTGGTGGACTTTTCAGTGCTTTTGAGTCTTAGGCCCCATGAACAGGTATACAGATATATCTGAAAACATAAGTTTTTACCCCTACATTTCCCTTTTTGGTTATTTGCCAATTCCTCACCTGGCAGCTCCCCTCTTTCATGCAATAGCTACCAACCAGGGAGGTTGAAGACTAACATGTACTTCCTCTGAGACAGGTGAAGCCAATCAACTGCATCTTTTCAATCCGCTACTCATGATGCATCACAGGGCAGCATAAAACACATGGAGGACAGTGCTATTCCACATACCCATGATTGTCTAGCCTCGCTGTGATTGACAGTGGAGGGTATGCCAAGGCAGTATTGCTCACTTGGGTTGTGGACACAGGATTCAAATTCATGATATGTGTACGATAGGGCGAAAGCTTTTCTGGTGCACCACAAGTGGCACAACAGAAAGGTGTTCGCCCTGTTATCTGGAGCTTGTGAGTTTCAATACCGGGGTGGATCAAGAAAGCAAACTTGGCCTGGGTGAGAGGAATGCCACATTGACAACTTGCCAATCGTGGGTGTCTGTGAGCCCATGCATGCAGATATGGCAGATAGCACTTTCCTCCAAATGTGTTATGTTGCCCTGTGGCACTGAACAGTTTGAAAAGATGCGGAGGTTGGCTTCACATGTCTCAGAGGAAGCATGTGTTTGCCCCTCTCTCCCTGTTTGGTATTTGTCATGTGATAGGGCAGAGTTAGCTAGTTAGTGAGTGGGTAGGAAAGACCAAAAAAAAAATCCTGTTCACATGACCAGCGTTCAGCATTCTCGTTCACATGAAAACAATTTGTACGTGCACACCCCAGCCTGTGACAGTGTATCATAAACTGTTATGTCTTATGTTGAGGGCATGTGTATTGAGTATTAACGAAGGCAAAATGGGGAAAAACTCCAACTTGGCCAAAAGTTGTAGAATTGCTGAGTCTTATTCGTAAACTCTGTTCACAGTATGATGTACCGCAGGACAGTGTGTATCATATTCTGGCACCTTCGCACAAGGGTGTAATAATAAAACAAAACTGAAATTAAATTTTTAGCAAATAAGAATTTACCAGCTTATTCAGCTGTCATGATAAATGGCGCTCTATAACATTTATAACACAGGCAAAACCTCAGCAGGGCGACATTGTGACATCGTCATTTTCAAAAACATATATTTTTCCCATCCACATAAAATCACTGAAACAACGTTTTAACACTGCTCTCGCCTCTGTGGCCTGGGTTCAATTCCCCGCCAGGGAACCAACCTGAGCCACTGGGGTTGCGTGCAACAGTGCACTCTCAGTGCCGGTCCCAAGCCCAGATAAAATTGGGGAGGGTTGCATCAGGAAGGGCATCCGGCGTAAAAATTGTGCCAAATCAAATACGCAGACCAATGATCTGAAGAGGAACAACAACACGTGAATTGGCTGATTGTCACCAAACATGTTATGGCAGTGTCAGAAATTTTGCACCAAAATGTCAGCATGTGAACATTTCTATAATGAACATCTAAAAAAGCAGAATGTCATCACTTTATTGCATCATAGGTATATTGTGAGAGAATCTTAATTATATAATCTGACTTGCAGCACATGAACGTATCTGATATTACACTGCCACAGAATATGACAAAACTTTTTAATTAGTGTCACCTTGTACAGTGTGACATTTAATAAACTTATAAGACTGCTGTCATCACACAGCATAAAACACAATTTAGAGATTATATTGGGTCTTCCATCCAAATTCCTTGAGGCAGTGGTACTGCATTTGTGTAATGCACATGTAAAAACACAATTATAGTCGTTTCGGTAACTGTGCCACAAATAAAGTGATTTAATTCTGATCAGTTATGGCAACAGCAAGGGAAAGTGCAGCAGTGAGTACTCAGATAAGGATCACACCTGGGCACAGAAAAATGAATTGAAGGATTCAAATGGAATTCTGGATTCAAATGGAAATCGTCTACAGTTTAAACTGTAACAATAATGTTTTAGGAATTCTGTAAGCTGTGGTTTAAGATGTGGCAGTGGCATGATGGAACCCCATAATTAATGGCTTACCAAAGATAAATGACTGCATAGCAGAATATATGTAAATTCCAACATTCCTGCCCTTTCCCTGTCCTCATTACCAGTGTTGTTTCTATAATTGGTTTAGAGACTCCTGCAGCGCTATTTGGAGAAACAGTGTTTCTTTGCATAACCTCTTATAAAGACTATTATTTGACACCAAACAGGGTTCCCATACAATGATGAAATACATGAGATTAAAGGAATTTGTCATATTGCAACCTCGTTTAGTACAATTACATAAGATGGAAGTCTTTATGCAGTGTGCATGAGTATCTAACTATAATTCAGCACTGAAATTATAACAGAGCAACATGCTTCAGAAGCTGTGATCTGTGATCTATTTACAGACTAACCAGTGAATCAACTCCTACAGGGTTTAATTGAATATTTGTCCTGTAGATGCAGATTATCTCTGTGGGAATTTAACACTGGTGATTTACCTTGTCATACTCAATGTATAACTGGTGTACTGTATAACAAGCGTGTAGTATTTACCATGGAGTTTTAACTAAAATGTACACTACATCTGGCTACACGGGCTACGGGATTAAATATACAGGGGTCCTGGGGAAATTTCCTATTTTACAGGTGCTCCTCCGTGACTTATTTCCATCCAGATTGGCCATGTCGATGTTTTTCTCAGGCCTCCTCTGAGAAAATTACAGGCCGAATTACCGACTGTTTTTCACCAAACTCAGCACTCGTCTGAGACTGTTGCTGCTGTTGAGACTGCTGCTGTTTGCCCTATTCAGTTTTTTGCCGTATTCAGTTGCCTGTATCAGTGACCCTCCCTTTGATATTAAACACTTCCCAAGTCACAAAATAAAATATGGATGCTTCTTGTATACTTTGTGATTATTGTTTTATTGCATTTTCAAATTGTCGCTGGACCTTTGGTTCGCCCCAAACTGAAATACAAGAGTGAGTGTCTCTTCTCTACTCCAGTAGAGAAGAGAGGGGACACTGGACCACTTGGACGCCATGTTGTGAATGGAGCGTGATCATATGACCACATGACACAACAACATCTGGGTTCATAAAAAAATACAACCCACTAGAAACTTAATTTTATCGCTGTCCAGATGCGAGATTTTTATCACTGAGGAGACGCGTCAAAACTATTTGCTGACGTCCCCCCTGATAAAATAATCCAGTCTGAATAGGGTTAAGGACGTCTTCCTTGTCTTTTCAGATGGAACCTTGTAGTTTCAGAGCATTAACAATTTCAAATTGCATTACCATTAAGACAACTGGGTTGCTGTCTGTGTGAAGTTTTACACTGAGAGATTGTTCTCCCCATGTTCACATTTCCTCCCACCTTCCAAAAGCCAGCCATTAGATGGACTGGCTATGCTAAATTGCCCCTAGGCATGAATGAGTGAGTTTATGGTGTCTCGTGATGGACTGGTGTGCCATCCAGAGCATCTTCCTGTCTTGTGACATGTTCCCGAGATGTATTCCTCTGTATTCACCATGACCCTGACCAGGAAAAAGCTGTTAAAGCATAACAATGAATGAATGAATGAATGAATGAATGAATTTAAGTACAATACAAATCTCAGATCTTCTGGTGATTTCAGCCAAATTACTGTCCACATTCAGAGATAAAAACCACATAGCTTAGTGTATTTAGATGCTCAATCATTCAGTCAATTAAAAAAAAAAAAAAGTAATTGGAATTGAAAAAAAAAAGAAGTCTGAGTCCTGAGTCTGTAACATGTAAGGAATTACACACTCCAGACCATGCGGTTATATGAAAACAATCCCTGCAGGGGTAGCTTCCCGTCATGCCCATTAATATAACCACGTGGTCTAGAGTGCATTATTCCCTACATGTTATTCTGTTTATACCACAGTGATTTGCCAATGATTGCAATGTTTAATTTATTAATGAATGATACGTTGCACAGTTTAAAGACTTATAGTCAAGATTTAATGTTGTGGAACAGCCGAGAGCCAAGTTAGTTCCTGTTAACACTTATGTCATAGCCGCGATAAACAGTCGTTCCCTCACCAGCACCTCCTTCTCTCTCTCCTACATCTCTCTCTCCTCTCTCTCTCAGTCTCTCTCTCTCTCTCTCTCTCTCTCTCTCTCTCTCATACTTGGAAAGCTCCTTCCATAACTGTTACATAAATGTCTCCTAACAAAAACATCACTACACTAATGATTACAGGTTTTTCTTTGTTAAACAACAACATGCTTTTTTTTTTAAATCCATTACTATTAGTCTTAGAGTGTCCTGGTGAATGAGTTGTTACTATAGAAACAATAATGTATTACAATGAGCGCATTGATATTAACTTGTCGTTTTAATATTAACCTTTTATGGCCGAAACTACTATCTGAGCCATGTCAATTCGGATTCTGTCTGTATTAGTAGAATTTAAAGATCTAAAACCAGGGTTAATCATTATGGATTTTTTTTTTATGCATAACAATCTGTTTTCAGGATGTGATTTGGTTTGCTTGTAACAAGCTCCAAATTATCCTGGGTTCTTTAGTAGATCATAAAAAGACAATTCCTCAAGACAATTATTCGTCTATGTTTATTTGGGTGTATTTAACATGCATGAATAATGCACACTTTCTAACCAAGCAGATTCGAGAGTTTACCCAAGCTGTGGTACAATTTTTTTGAGGAACACATATAAGGCGTTAATTAATGTCTTATTATTGTAACTGATTCAGTTACAATATTATAGCGCATGAAAAAGCCTTAGCCATTAGGAAGCAATCAAGCCAAATAGTTTGCTAATGACAGAGATGCTACATTCTGTTCACCTGCTAATTATTTTCCAGTTGGGATGAAAAAGTGTGAATTTACACATTGGCTCATATGGCAAGCTCTGTTCAAGCTCTACATAAAATCTATTGGAGCAAAATGAAAATGAAAATGAGTAGACACAGTATGTCGCAGATAGTGAGTCCAACTGGTGAAAGATTTCAGAAAAGTCTGTAATGATGCTACGCTGGGCTTGGAAATATCACCATGGGTTATATATAATATTAAT
This sequence comes from Pangasius sanitwongsei, assembly GCA_037576675.1. Classification (NCBI taxonomy): domain Eukaryota; kingdom Metazoa; phylum Chordata; class Actinopteri; order Siluriformes; family Pangasiidae; genus Pangasius; species Pangasius sanitwongsei. Next base: position 4,275,800 of record CM075003.1, on the reverse strand, counting down.
TAGACAGGTCTACTGATACATGAATGTCTAATGTCCACAACACCAGAGGACAAAGGCGCATGCCGCTACAATTCCAGGCTAATCACTCTGCTGTATCATTCCCTTCTGGTTGCTCGGAGGAGCTTTGGCTGCTGAAATCAACCAGCATGTCCAATCCACTGGAGATGGCAAGGTTTATCTGGGTCGCACTGACTGTGCTGGTGGTTGTGACAAGAAAATTCTGATTCTGAAGATTTAAAACTGGGGTTAATCTTTATGGAAATTTTTTCATGCATAGCAAGCAGTTTTTCAGGATGTGATTAGATTTGCTTGAAACAAGCTCCAAATGATCATGGGTTCTTTAGCATGTCCTAGAAAGGCAATTTCTCAAGAAAAAATATTCGTCTATGTTTATTTTGATGTATTAAACATACTTTTTGTTAAGGTCTTCTGATGGTTTAGGGACAAGGATAAGTTAGAGAAAATGCAAAAATGACATGAATCGTATAGCACTTATTTCACCATCAGCCATACTCCGTCTCTGAGTTGAAGTATGTCTGCGCAAAGCAGAACCGTTAGTGATTTCATAGCCTGAATGAATATTGCGTTAAAACCATTTATAGCTGTCAATTAATCATTTTATTTCTAAAATCCACACTTATAGTACTTGCACTTCAGAGTGGTAGTGCACACTTTTCTATACATGTTGACATTTTCAGTAATGATCTATGAAGTCATAGATTTATGAAATCTTGATAAACCATTTTTAATTAAAAGGAATTCGTTATTGCAAGTGTATTATTGATCCTAAGCACTGCAGTGACATTTTTTTGGATGATTCCCTAGATGTGTGACTCCATGCATGTTAGCTTACACATAGCGTTTGGGCTAAGTAACCATGGCAATGAGTATGTTGGATTGTGGGAAACCCATCACCAGGAAGCAGTTGCTGCAGGGGGAAACATATGTGACAATTGGAGAGAACCAGAAGGCTGCAACTTGGATGTCCAGTAGGCCATCTGTCCTCAACCCTGACTGAAGCCAGGCAGCTCTGAGAGCTCAAAGAAGCGCTCTCAAACTCTGTCCCTAAAGCAGCTTGAAATCCCTAAGGGAGAATTCCATAGCTATGTTCAACACAGATGAGTGGGACTGGCTACCACAGTGGCTTATATACATATACATATAGCATGACTTCATGCACTGCCGTGTGTTAGAAGTTGGCAGGTTTAAAAGAGAGAAAGCATGGTTGATTATTGTGCTTTAATTAAAAGATACAAGCCCAATCCAGAAGCTGTTTTCTCATCAGAATTTTATGGACACACACAGAATGTTCAATATTCACTCAAAAATCTTCAAAAACACTTTCATACTATGTTCTAAAATTATATTTTCATTCACTTGATATAATTATTGAATATAGTGCAACAGATAATTGGTTGTTGTTGTTAACCAATTGTTTTCATTCATTCACTCATCTTCAGTAACTGCTTTATCTTGGTCAAGATGGTCTATCCCAGGAATGAGGCAGAGACACACCCTGAATGAGATGCCAGTCCATCACAGGGCACCATGCACACACACACACATTCACAATGTGTCCCACCAGCCCACCCACTAGCATGTTTTAGGAGGTAGGAGGGAACCAGAGAACCCAGAGGAAACCCACACAGACACAGAGAGGATATGCAAAACTCCACACAGATAGTAACTCGAGCTCAGAATCGAACTGGGAAACCTGGAGATGTGAGGCAGCAGCACTACTTGCTTCAATGCAGTGCTGCCTTTTTATTATTTTAGTCACATTAATATATTTCAGCAAACTTCCTATCCTCAGGCAGTTGTTTTACACAATTAAATACATTTTATTCTACCATAAAACTCATTAGCTTGGTAATAAACTGTGCCAATACAATGTTGTGAGTTGGCTATAATGATAGCTAAGTTCACAGGTCAAAAACTTCACGAAGCATGAATAAAGTATTGACAGTTGTTGGAATGTATAACCAGGTGGTACCACTGCTCATTACAAGCCAAGATGAAAATTAGCAATTACATATTTACAATATTTTCCATTTGCCATGGATAGTCCCCTCTACTGAATATGCATTTTTAAAGTGAACTGAATAACACTGGCATTACTTTCATTGGTTACAAATCAGACTGTGGTGACTAATTATATAATTTGTTTTTCATTTAGATTTAATATAGATTTAATATAACAAGAATTAATATTTTTCAGTGCCATGGTAATGAGTAAGTGTAACATTACAGAGAGCAGTGGCTTAACCGATATTCTTATTATAATGGCACATTCAAAGATATCCAACACCTGTTACATTTAAATAAATAAATAAATAAATAAATAATCTCTTTTTTCATCCATCACTGAGAATTGAATTAAATGGATGGCAGGTCGCCTCTGTCCTTTCAAGCAAATGACATCATCAAGGTCCTTTCTTCTCTGCCTGAGTGAAGGTTACTGTGCATTCTGAATTCTCCTCTCACCATGTGGACAGACTGCGTTTTAAATTTTATTGATGCTCATGTGCCTGACCGTCTGTCCAATCTATAAATCTGCTTCCCATTGACGGTGATGTCAAAATAAGAGACCGTCTTTGCCTCCTCCCAGGTGGTGTTTTAGCCTGAATCAGCTCTGTAGTGAGAGTCTCGTCCTTATTCATCACCGTGCCTTCAGGTGATTCCTAGATAGATAAGTGCTAGCTCAGTGCTGACCCACCTTCATCTGGCCCTGAACTCATCTGAGTCTGGCTTTCTGAACACTGCCATAGCTTTTTCAAATTAAAATGGTGCATAAACATTAGGTATGATTGGTTGATTTTGGGACTTTTTAAAAAATGCCTTGAAAATGCTAAGTGTAGCTGCTTACAGTTGCGACACTTTTGGCCAACAATACACTTACCAATAATGCCATAACTAACCCTTATCTGCGAAAACTAGATGATCTGCATATGGGCTGGAATCATCTATTAGATGGGGTTTAAAATAGAGTTACCTGTTCAGTGTGACTGAACAAAGTCCCAGAGATGTTTTCCCCAAATGGAAATCTTTTAATGGCTTTGTTAAAATGTATAATATTATTTTAAATATTACAATGCATTTGACAGTGATCGTTTTGTTTGTAGGAATTTGAATGCATTACAATGTAAAAGCAGTGTATATGATATTTTGAGTTTTGGGACTTCGGCTGGTTTGGGACTAATTTTACTGACCATTGGGCTGCTTTGGTCAAGCAAAAACTGGCAGCCCAGAACACCGGAGTGCAATTTCAAACAGAAAGAGTTTAGTGGCTATGAAATCCATGAGGTAGTTGTTAGTTGTGTATATAATACAGAAGATCACATTTAACACTCCTGTAGTTTCTTGACTTTGTTCATATATTTAACTATAGGACGACAGGTTACAGTGATGTGTTTTCTGAAATTGGACTGGTGTCTCCCTCACTGCAGCCCTGTACAGCAGTCTTTACACAACAGTCTATAAATAGTGAAGGGTTCACCAACACACACACACACACACACACAGTACTTGTGTTAGAACACTGCCCTCAACAATTACTTCACTTAACCCATCTGCTCACACTTTGCAATTTATTTTACTTCTCATTCCAAGCTGTGAAAAAAAATATCTCTTGGAATAATTTTTTTTTTTTCCATTCCAGGAGACTAATCCTAATACCTGGAGTCTCCCAGTTAAGCTGGGAGGGTTAGCAACAATAGTTTTAACACTGCTCTTGGGGTGTCGTGCACTGAATTTCTTCTGTGCCACTCAGGCCCAGTTAAGGTTGAGGCCCAGTTAAGATTATGTAAAAAAATAAATTATGTAAAAAAAATCACTTTCACAATATTGTTTTCCTGTTTACTTAGTGTTAATATGGTGCTTGTTTTAATGTAGTTGGTTGTCGCTGTCAAGTCCACGCAGTCCACGGACTCCACTTCCCAGAACACACCGCGACCTACAAACATCTACACACCCCCGAACCCACTGCCGCTAACCTGCTCCCAATCACCAGACTTTTGATCACACGCACCTGTCCCCAATCTCACACACACACACACACACACACACACACACTCTTTAATCTTTTAAACTAACTCTGTGAAGTAAAACACTCAGTTTGTTTGTGCATCTGTCTTTTGCCCAGTGTGCCCTGTCTATTGATCGGCTGACCTGTGCCTGTTTTTTGACTTTGATCTTGCTTGACATTTTGAATTGTTGCCTGTTTCTTATTAAAAAGACCGTTTACTGCATTTGCATGTCTCAGTCCTCCATTTCATGACAGTCACATTTAGAAAACATAGCACATCATAGCAACTGCATCTTAATGAGGCATTGATAAAATATACATTTAATCAGAATATTTAGCTCACAATCAGTACACAACTACTGTGTGGATGTGATGGATGTGACTACTGAAGAGCAAATTATCCTGCTTTAGCTTAAATAACATCTAAACAGCAAGACACTCAGACACTTTTTCACTAATATGATTGGATGTTAGCACAATAAGCTTAATGATTTTGCCTGCTAGATATATTCTGTTAAAATATTCTGTGCACAAGCAGCCATGGACTAGAGAAAAGCATATAGCAGATCATTCCCCCACTGAAGTCTGTTCAGTGTTGTGTATGCCCATGTCTCTTATTACACTCCAATTATTTTGAAAATTGTGCAGAGCTATCTTTAGTTCCTGCGCTGATAGGAATTCACTGCAAGAAGAGAGTCCAAGATTGAGAATGAGATTATACTTATATCTGGCTACTTGTGTTTTGTCATCATTACCAAGCCTGTTACACTGGCTTGCTTGTTATTGTGCCATACTTTCAAAGTTTGTTGTTTATTGGGGAGGTGTGTGTGTGTGTGTGTGTGTGTGTGTGTAGGTGCACAGTCGGGTAGAGCTGCAAATTTGGATATAAAACTTGAAAATAAAACCACATCTCAGTGTGTTCTCTGAATAATTATCGAGGGGTGACTCATAAATAGTGCCGCTGCAGTCTGAGTGTGTAAATGGAGCTTGTTAAGGCTTGAAGGAGCATTCATGAGATCTCTGACCACTGTGCACTGAGACAAGACTCAAACGTCTACTCTAGCCTGTTTTTAAGGAAGCCTGCTGTGCTGTTCAGATGTTTTAATGTTTGTGTGGTCATTGCGCCTGCTGAAAATTGACTTTATGGAGAATGAACCACTTTTTAACAGCTCATCAGTAGAGGTCAGGCTGTGGTGACGGTTTATTGTGGTAGGGGAGGGTAGATCTGGTGTTTTGGAAAGAGAATTGGGTGATTTATATCAACAATGAGTTTTTATAGATGACATGGCAATTTCACTTGGAAATGTATGTGTGTGTGTGTGTGTGTGTGTGTGTGTGTGTGTGTTTCTCTCTTAGCAATGACTTCTTGAGCGGCTGAAATACACTCTTTGCTCAACAGGGTCTCACACTGACAAATTTGTAACAATTTGCACAAATCGGATTGTATGAAACCTTATGAAGGTGAAGGTTCAGGTCAAGGGAATGGTTAGTGTCTGAAATGGAACATAATCCAACTACTGTTTCATTTATATTCTTACAATATTTGGGGCATTTTGTTGTTGTGAGGAAACAACAAAATAAAACATGGTTTTCTTTGCTAAAGTTATTATACCCTATAATGCTTGAAAAGGTGCAATAATTGGATTCTAACATCAGTAATCATAATGTTGAGTATTTTTATTGCTCTGTCTTGTGTTTGGCTATCTGGCAAAACCCACCAGATGTTGCTGCTACTAAATTATGGAAAACAGGTAAACCTGGTCTCTACTTTTAAGAAAACATAAATACAGTATACTTTACCAAAATAATATAGAAATAATTTTATTTTAACTACTTTCTAATGTTAACAAGGCTGTCTGCCTGCACTGGGCAAGGCCTACAAAATCTTAGAATCGTTAACCTTTTTACACTGCACAACTTTAATTGCTTGCAATCAGTTGTTTGGGTGTGCACACTACACGATGAGCACACACTACGCCATCTTTCAAATCTGGATTTCTCACAGAAATAAACACGAGAGCTGTCCGTCATGTGACTTTGTTACTTTGTCACTATTTTGTACAGAAACAAGAAATACGAGAAAATGTGGAGGAAATAGTGGTTGGAGAGGCTGTTCTGCACAGAATAAGTTCTTATAGAAACAATATAGTGCTTAGATTTTGCCCTCACCCTGCTACACACATAGGTGATGATAAACTGGGATTGGGGGATCTGCTGTGCATGAGAGCAGCGGAATTTGATTTCCTTTCAGACTCTTATTGGCTGTCTCTCATTGGTGTATTTACAACTAGTTGCACAGGGGTTCACACTACATGATTCATTGCTGAGAAAATTAAACATGCATGAAAATATCAGCGCCTCAGCAATCACTCACAGATTGAGAAAACAGCGTTGCCTAACTGGTCACATTGCACGAGCGGTCACAGAGTGCCAAAATTAGTCGGTGACTGGGAAGTCTTGTAGTGTGCATTAGGCTTTAGGGGCAAGTCCAACAAATGCAGCAGTAAATGCCTAAAGTACGTCTTTCTAAAACCTTGTTAGCTTAGTGTGCTTTTCTCGCACAGTGAATGGCATGCTTTGAATGACAAGTTGTTGCGTAGCTGTGCAATAGCAACATGGACATAAGCCTAATCAATTCAGTTCCGATATTGACTCTCAAAATGTCTGCGGTGCTCCTATGTCATTACATTATCAAAACATTATCAAAACGGAGATGATTTTCACTTTTGAGTGTAAACATACTTTAATAACTTTATTTGTGATTGAGATATGTACAAAATGGAAAGGTTTCAGTTCAGGAAAGCCTGTAGTTTTCAGAGCTACAGGCTTATCAAACCATGTCTTCATGGACCTCGTGTTGTGCACAGTGCATTGTCATGCTGGACCATTTTGTTCCAGTGAAGGAAATTCTTAATTCTACAGCATACAAAGAAATCCTAGACAATTGTGTGCTTCTAACTTTGAGGAAAGCATACATATGGGTGTGATGGTCAGCTTTCCACATACTTCTGGCCCCATAATGTATATATTAGAAAATATCAAAGTTTTACCATATGATGGGTTTTACCAGGCCACCACACATATAAGCTGAACGTATACAACATCAGAAAATTGCAATTTTGGTGTTGTTTGTTGCTGAAATAAGATTGTTTGCTGATGGTGAGACAGACTTATACAGTATGTTTAACCCCAGTATGTTTAACCCCATTATAACCCACTCATTACTTTTAGAGTAGGTTTACTCAAGTTGTAGATAATTCTTGCTCCAGTGTGGTCTGAAAATGCCCCATCGTTCAGTCCTGTGAAGGCCATGTGGAGGGATTTCCCAGGCTGTCCCATATATACAAAAAGGCTACTGATTTACAGTATAATAGCTGATGTTGCATACTGATTTGGTAAGTCATATTTCAGTATTCAGTATAGATAGTATGTACATGACCATGCGCATGAGGTGAAATCACAGTGGCCGTGACTTGCAGCTCTGCCAATAAGCCCCAGCGATCTGATAAGACCAGGATGACACTTTTTTGTGGTATCTTGTCACCTGTGCTAGTTATGTAAAGAAGTGTTGGAGGGCAAAGTGAGTCCAACTATTACAATTCTGTCCAGCAATCTTGTGTTTAATCTGCATTTGAATTTGTTAAACTGTTTACATACAGAAAGTGTGTCAATATTAAAATCATTTGCATGCTTTGCTGTGAAAAATGCTTTCACTGCTGTAACAACTGCATTCCCTCTAAGCTATGTGTATGTGCTTACAGAAGTAAATTTCCAGTGCATGTGTGTAATAAGGAGTCGATGTGGCTGCTGCTGCTGCTCTGGCAGTATCCTTAGCTGCGGTTTCTTTCCACTCAGTGCCTGTGCTCCCTCATGCTGTGCTAAGCCTCTCTGTGGTGATAATGGGAGATGAGGGGACCAATTCAGAATGAGGGGAAGTGATGAGGCGTTCTGTCAGTCCCCTAAGGGCATTCACAATCCTGTCTGCCTTCTGATGGCTGTATTTAGTACTGCCAGGCTTCCACGGGCCTGGCTGATCATACACACACACTGTTCCCTGTCTCCTTTCACCAGCGTGCTCACTTCAAACACACCCCCGCTTACCTTATTAATTCATCTGGAGTTATATACATCATACCGTATAGAGGTCACATTCCTTTTTCCTGTCCTAACTTCTAATGCTCCGTTTCAGCTTTCTGAGTACTGGAATTAGAGTTTAATTTTCCCATGGAAATGTTCCTAATATTTATGCACATGAAATCAACTTGCACATTTAATACATACTCAATCAAATACATTTGGATTTATTTTAATATGGCAGTGCTTGTTTACAAGTTAAGGTCCTGCGATCGTGACTAGAACGTTTAAAAAAAGAAAACAAAAGAACCACTGTTGGGCCCTGACGCAAGACTAAGCTAGATATGTTGACTTGATTCTGTCTCTTTGGATAATTATGAACTTATGCAAGTTTTTAGGAACAATGTATTCAGTGAGTAACAATAATGGTACATGGTACAAATATCAGTACTGTGAACATCTATAATTGAGTCACTTACTGTTGTAACCAGTGAGAGTTTAGGAAGCAGGCCACAGATTCGAGGACAGAAGGTTAAACAGGTTTTTATTGAAGAGGGTTAAACAGGTTTTATTGAAGAATACTGGGATGTGTGGGGAAGGTGCGTGGTTCAGTGCGTGTATTGAAGCTGGGACTGGAACTTGGGTTGACGGTGTGAGAGTCGGACACTGTATCTGTGAGCCACAGTGAGGGGTAGCAAGGCGAAGGCAAGGGAGGGAGAAACAAACACAGGAAACACGAGGAAGGGGGAAAATAGAGAAACAAGGGAACGGGGAAACAAACAGGAGCCCTGGCCCAGACCATGATAATTAACTTTTCTAAGTAGTATTGTCAGATTTAATGCTGCCGCCTTCTTGTTCTCAGAGACACACACAGAACACACAGACTCCATATTTATCTGTACCATCTCTGCATGAAAATGTGATTGTGATCCCACAAGTGTCATGTGAAAAATGTGATCCCACACATGATAATGTCAGTCTTAGATAAATAACTGAACCCATAATTTCCAAAGTATGAAAGCAATGATTTTGTAAGGCCAGCTTTAAAAAGCACTTCATCTCATTCAATTTGACTTCTCATTAGCCTCCTATAATGCTAATGTACTATCATATTAAATGGCCAAGAACAAATAATTTGACCCTTTACACAAATTAATGCAAGATAGCAATTTAATGCAGTGTACTTTTGAATTAGAAATTAATCCTACCCTCTGCTTAGCGGTATATATCAGGACAAGTTTCTGTGTGATGATAAATCCTAATTTACAGTACAAAACAGATTTAAAAAAAAATGTTTATTCATTTAGTCATTTTGAGTAACCATTTTATCCTGGTCAAGGTTGCGGTGGATCCGGGGCCTATACCTGGAACACTGGGTGCAAGGCAGGAGAATTCACTCCGGATGGGATGTCAGTTCATGTCAGGGCACCACGCACACACATTCACACGCTCATTCAGCACCTAGCTGCAATTTAGCATAGTCAATCCACCTACCTGCATGTTTTTGGATAGCGAGAGGAAACTGATGGGAACCCATATGGACACAGGGAGAACATGCGACACTCCACACTGACAGTAACCTGAGCTCAGGATCAAAACAGAGACCCTGGAGCTGTGAGGCTGCAGTGCTCCCTGCTGTGCTACTGTGCTGCCCATCATTTAGACAATGAAACAGTTTTTATTGTTTTGACTCTGTGCTCCCGGCTTTGAAATGATATAATGGCTAAGATGTTGCAGTGCTTCAAAACAGGTAGAAACTAAAATGCAAAAAAAAGACGCTGATGAACTCAAAGTGACATGCTAGGTATTGTATGTTGGCTTTTATGTAAGGGTGAGGACTTCTTTTCTGTCTTTCTCACTCAACATGCTACTGACAGGCGATCAGATGTTAGTAATACAGAGCAGTCGTGGTTTATTGCAGCAATTTCGAAATGAATTATTCAAATTAGTCATTTTAATCGCTAAAAACATTGACACATCAGTTGCACTGCTAGAGTACAAGCATACCTTCCTCTTTTCATTTCACACCCTGTGTGTGTGTGTGTGTGTGTGTGTGTGTGTGTGTGAGGCTCAGACAGATTTGTACAGCAGGATCAGGATGGAAAGGCAACTAATCCAGAGTGACACAATGATCAACCTTAGTTAATGAACTGTTCAAGTTTAAAAATGACTGACCTGTCCATCACAGAGCTACTTTTCAGTGTGAACCACCATGTCACTGTCTTCAGTATGTGTGTATTTATAGAGTTTGGTGAGATAGAGTACTGGGGGAAAAGGCCAAATGAATGACTTTGTAATGAATAGGCCATCATGCCCCTATAACTACATAATATTAAGTGAAAAGTGACTTCCACATTCAGCTGTTCTCATTCCCTTTAAGAACTGAATGTGCGCAGTGCAGTGCAGCGCAGTGACATTTTCATAATGATACATGATTAGATTTCACTAATAGATTTCTTATCGAATTCTCATGGTTGCAATAACCAGCTGACTGTCACAGCTTACAGAAAGCATGTCTGAATTAGAGAAATAGAAAACTAGGTGAAAATGCCATTGATGAATTTAGACAGCAAAATCACACATAATTATATGCAGGAAAAAAATGAACTAAATTCACCTAGAAACTTCTAGAAGAACTTTAAATTGTTGGCATTAGGATCTGAGTCTCAGAAGGGTTCAGTGTTTCAAACGCTAATAAGAAGGCATATGCATATTTGTGTGTGTGAAAAGAGAAGGAGGGGTGATGTTTGCATGTCTATGTGTAAGTGAGAGGCAGAAAGAAGAAGGAGACGAGGGCGAAGCCTGTAAGAGTGGCGCCAGTAGCCCACCAGCCAGGCTCAAAATCAAGAAGCACAGAAGTTGTTTCTTGGCTGACAAAAGTAATTAATCCTCCTACTCTGTAAAATGAATTGGATTATTTGGCTGTGAGGCAGAACTAATCTCATGTACAGTGTCCTCTGTGGCACAGACCTGACCTCCTGCACTTCTCCCTCAGGGACACTACCAATTGAAAGCTCTCTCACCACTCTTTCTATTTCATTGTTTTTATTCACGTTATAATTTATTAAATCTAATATAATGTCTGCATCAGGTACTGATCCTAAACCTGAAAAATGAAATTTTTTCCCCCTTATAGTGCATAAGAAAATAACACTATAATGCCTTGTAGTATTAATGTGGAATCTCAGAGTGGAGTGAAGGCCACTGTATAAATGCTAGATGCTGACATTTTAAGGTGTGTATATGCCATGCTCATGGCTGATGAGATCTCTGTGCTGTCTGAGTGTACTTGTGGTATTATTTTAACCGTTTCACACTTATCGCATGCCTCTCATAGGATGCGAACGTGTAATCCAGCCAGCGCAAGAGGTCTGTTTAAAACCATAATTACAGTCATTGTCTAACATGGGTCTTAATTAAGGCTATCACAGTATTACACACTAATATGCGAAAATGTCTGTGGATGTACGCACACATACAAGTACTAGAGTTAAACTGCGTCACAGATATCCCGCTCCTTTCACACTGTGTCATCTGTGCTGATACTGAATGCTGTTTGACATGCAGACCCAATTAACCACACAAGTCTGCAGAGCCTTTCATACCAAACACCACATGGTTTACAGCTCTGATACATCTGAACAGCCATCCTTTGGCCTCAGTATTTGACACTGTTTTATTTATGTATTCATCTCCAATGACATGTAGTAACAAATGTATGATACAGTAATATGAAACTAATGCTATCCATAAGAATCACTACTGATCTCCAGTAACTGGACTTTTTTTTTTTCTTTACAGATTACAAAACTTTTATTTTCCCAAGCACCAAGACAAAGCTCCACAATGTCATACGGATCCATTGACGGTGGCTCTTTTGGCAGCAGGAATCCATTTGGTGGTCCCACATGGCAGGGCTACCAGCCAGTAGGTAAAGACCCATTTACTTTCCTGTAGATACTGTATAATCTAACCGCATTGTGTGGCTTCAAGACGAGAGCTTATGCCACACTATTTATCATCATGGTTTGTTCACCGAAATACCATAAATCATTTGACAAAGACAAAGTGGAATTCCCAACTTATTTGCAGAGCCACTGGATTCTCTGTTTGCTCTCCATAAATCATTATGTAACTAATCAGCCATATGGCCTATTATAACAAAGGTCTACTTCAGCAGATTCAGACATGCCTAGTGATTATATGACAGGTTAGACAGTGTGACACTATGTCTTTAAATGATTCTGCAGTAGTAGTCTGATGTCACAGCAGAAAATTAAGTGATTGCGCTGTAAAATCAGTCCATAAATGGAGCATCAGCCTAACAGTGCAGACTGATCACTGAGTCCAGAGCTGTATAATTTGTCACAGTGATTCTTCAAGTGGGGTCCTTAAAGTGTTTCCAGGAGGGCCGTGATTTTCTTATTTTGGTGGAGATGACAGCCCACCTTTATCATGGCAGACTTAGACACAGGATGAGCATAACATTTTTATAATAATAATAATAATAAAAAAAAACACACAGTCCAAAACGCAATCAAGAAACAAGTTTCAAAGTCAGACAGAGGTCAAGGCTCAATGTCATCAAGAAACCAAGGCCAGAGAGTAATCCAAAATGTAGCAAAACACACAAAGGCAAATGCAAGAACATGGTTCTTGTATATGTTGTATATGTTTGACTGGTTACATGAATTGAATGGGTTTAATCCCAACACTGTAAAAAACTCCAATTATCATGCCAAGTTTTGGATATTGAACTCATGTTTATAAGTTTTCAATAATCAAACTTAAAGTAATCCATTGTCTTGACTATGAGTCATTGTCTTGACTTGATTCTGAGTTGAAACAAAGGTTATCTTCAAGTTGAGTTTACTCACCTTTTTAAGGCGAGTAGGCGAACTTCTGTTTTATATGAGTAACCAACTTTGAAATGTCTTACAGTGAACCTCAATATCTCAAAAAAAAGTGGCTCTATAAATAATGCTATGTTGGAGCTAATGTGTTTTGTTTGTGAAACGTTTAGGAATAAGTAGCTCAAAGGCTCTAGTAAATAGCTGTAATATTATTGTACACTTTTGAATAATGAGCCAAATATTTGAATCGTTGGATTGTGTTCGTGAAATAAATGCTGTGGGGGTCCATGGTATTTATTTTACAGTTAAACAGGTCCCTGATTGCAAAAAGACAGAGTGAGGATGCCTATAAAAGCAGATGATTTTTAACAGTAGTATACTGTAGTCATTAATTTGCATTTGTTCCATTTCACGATTGCTTTTTTATGAAATGTAACTTATGACTAATCCTAAAAAGCTTGACAAATAGCAGCTTGAAAGTTATATGTTTTGCATAATGACAAGGTACAGCAAGCAATAAAGGCGTCTTGTCTGCTGATATAATACACCCTTAACACTGTTAAATAAAGAAAAGCTTCCAAGCAGGAGCTGGAGTATAGCAGCTATTGTCTGTGACAACATTTTGACTAAGGTGCCTTGAAAACATAGTATAAAGCCCCTTTTATGTTGTCATCTTATGTTTTGAATTTGAAACAGACATCGTTGCCGTGCGATATAAAAAGAAGCATTTTAGAATCTTTAAACAAATAAGTGAAAATTACAGGCAGTAAAAACATTTAAAGAGCATTCAAATCAGTTATTATCACTGACTAAAATATGGTGAAATATAAAAAGTCACAAAACCTGTTAATGGACTTGCTTTGATTCCACCTATGACAATGACTCTTACTCTTGCAATAAGGCCTAAAATTATGATGGAGGCTTTCAAAGTAACGTTTCACAATGCAGACAAAAACACATTCACAGTAAGAAAGGGCTCTGATTGTAGAGCAGTGTGAAGCTGTGAAAAAGGTACAAATCCATCAGCAAGTCTTTCACAAAAATGCTTTAAATCCTTCTTTAATATTGATCAGCTAAAGATGCCATCAATATAGCAATCAGTCACAGCCTGCTGTTATTAATATTTTACATAGAAAGAGTATTTTCAAGTGTAAGTCTGAGAAAATACATGTCAAGAGGCATTAAAGGTGAGGGTACCTACACTAGCTATCTGCTGTCATGTAAAATATAAACACTAATACATTAAGACACAGTGCAGGCGCGGATACTAAATCCACCTTCACTTATGCTTAATATAAGTTTCATTATATGTCCGAGGAATGTATCTGCGTAATGAAGAGCCATCTCTCTGGTGTAAGCTCCATTTCTGCTCAGTGAGTCATTGTCATATGAAACACTTGGCAGGACAGCATATAAACCTGACATTCCTTCTTATGCTCTTGAAGAAAGAGCGTTTCGTTCACTGCACTCATAGCATTAATCATTCCCTAAACAAATGTGATGTTAACCAACAGCTATTTTAATGTAAATACTGTTTGGAGTTTTTTTTTTTTTTTTCTACAATCCTACTTATGAATCAGTTATATGAAGGCAGTTTGGTTTAAACATTTAACATTTTGCTAAACTGTAGTAAAGCTGTGAACTACATTATAGGAAAAATAACAAGGAATCTAAATAAACTTTAAATCTGACAGAAGCTTATTGATTTGCATTTTCTTGACACAGCCACTTGATTTTTCCACTTTTCCTTTTTTAAAATAACAGGTTTCTTTCAGCATTTTATTGCAGTCTAACAACAGTGATCATTATTGATACCTACAGATTACACTGACCGAAACACAAAAATTCACTGGGCATAAACCCCTTAAACTCCCAGGGCTCATTCATTCTTCACGTTCATATTTTTCCTATACTTCTCTAATTAGTTTAATTGGTAACACTTTACAATATGGTTCCTAAATTAAAGCTTAAGCACTTACTAACTTAGCAGTGTGTAATTAAGTGTTATGATAACAGCTCAGTAATTACTAATCACTTTAATAATGACGTAGTAAGGACAGTGTAAGACACTTACACAGCACATGTAGAAAATATAGTGGTTCAAAATAGGATGACACGTCATTACAAACTATCCGTTGCACCCAGATGAGGATGGGTTATCTTTTGAGCCTGGTTCCTCTCAAGGTTTCTTCCTCATATCATCTCAGGGAGTTTTTCCTCGCCACCGTCGCCACTGG
>CM075003.1:4185430-4260512 GCA_037576675.1 Pangasius sanitwongsei | reverse complement strand
TTTATTTCTGTAAAGCTGCTTTGTGACAATGTCCATTGTTAAAAGCGCTATACAAATAAACTTGAATTGAATTGAATTACAGTTTGTCAGCATAGCAATTTAATTAGTTACTAAATTTTTACACTTTAACAACATACTAGTTTATTATATAGTGAGTAGCAGTTAATGATGAACTACTATGGTTAACACTTGATTACTTACTGCTAAGTTAGTAAGTACGCAATCACTAATTGAGGAACTGCATTGTAAAGCTCTACCTTTAATTTCTTTAGTTTCCTATTAGTTGCTATTAGTTTACTACAAAAAAGTAGTTCATAGCAGTTACATATTCATGGAAATGGTGGCTTACTGGTTAGGGCTCTGGATTATTGATATGACTGAGAGTTTGAATCCTGGTACCACCATGCTACCTCTGTTGTATCCTTGAGCAAGGCTCTTAACCCTCATCTGCCCAGCTCAATTCTTAGTCAGTTTAGTTAAAACTGATTGCCAAAGAGTAAATGTAAATGAATCCTATGTTTTAAGATGAATAACGGAATAAAGAAACTAAGAATTTAAGAGGTTGAAAACAGCCGGTAGTTCATCAGTTCTTAGATATGCCTGTGTCTGCATAGGGGGTGCAACAGGTAAGGCCAAATCTGTGCTGTTTTCAGAAAATACAGATGTACTGACAGTATAGGTTATTGAATGGGGAAAACATTTACATGGTGCCACAGTAAATAAATTCAAACTAAGCAAAATAAGCCAAAATCACTTTAGTGTTGAACTGCACCAGTGAAATGTGCAGTGCAAATATCAGCGAGAGAGAGAGAGAGAGAGAGGGAGAGAGAGAGAGAGGGAGAGAGAGAGAGTGAAAGAGGGCTGAGTGTGAGGTTGCATTTGGAGGCTTCCTGTCTCAGGGGAGAGCCGAGTGAGTCCTGCAGCCCCAGTCATTAGAGACAGGTCTTTGATCACAAGCAGACCTGTGTTCAGAAGCCTGTCGGCTTTGCTGTGTATCAGCACTCAGGCGTCAGCTAAGCTAAAGCGGGGCTAAGGCAATGATCAAAGCTAAGGTTAAGTCTCTAATGGAGTTGTCAGTTGAGCTAATCTTTCTCCTCCTACCTGCTGCCAAACCTTTCAGCTCCCTCCAGCATATGCATTTTTTTCCCTCACTCGCACTTTAGCTCACACCCTCCAAAGTTTTTTGTTGTTGCTATTGTTTCCATTTTTTTCCACCTTTTTCTATTTAACTCTTCTTTTAAAGAATGTTGTTCACTTGTTCGGGTGCTTCTGGACAACCAAAGAACTCATAATGGATTGCCTGAGATGCAGTTCGAGCTGTAGAACATTTTTACCAAACATTATAATGGGTACTATTTTAAACATAGAAACATTTTATTAGCCTGGAGCTTTTTTTTTTTCAATTTGGAGCACCTCTTAAACCCACTTTACACCTGGCTGCAACAGCACTTGAGTTCTGGCATGGTTTCGAGCTATAAACACTTCATAACAATATTCATGCTATGTTTTGCAGTATATGTCCATAATCTAAACAGCACATGGGCAATATTTCAGACTGTAGCAACGGCACTTCAGGTCAAATCCAAATTTCGTGAAAGTTCTAACTGCCATCAATTGTATTAATGAACTTTATGTAATCAATTACAGGGGTAATGCATGCTTATAATAATCTGATGGTCAGGAAAGGTATAGTTTATATTTACTAAACCCGAAATGGATGTTCATGTCGCACATTGTGGTGGCTGCAGAGTGTCTACTGCTGTGGGCTCGTGCACACAGCAATTCATAAATGTGCCTTTAAATGTGTAAATATAAAATCCCCATGTGTGATATTTCCCTCTTTGATGTTATTGTAATGTCTTACTACAGTTTAATCATTATTATTGCCACAGAACAACCATACAGTCTAGACGTTAAATAAGCAAACCCACATCTTTGTGGAACTTCATAACTGACAATTCTCAGATCCTAATGGGACACTAAATGAGTGCTTTATTAAATATAGATGCACTTGGAGAGAAAACTCATGAAGCCCAGACATAAAAGAGTCATACACATTAGTAGTATTGAATGTTAAAAAAAAAAACACATTGTGTGCCTTCAGTGGCTAATTACAGTAGTAATGATTTTTGGCCTTTTCTGATTAGATTAGGTCTATATTGTTCAAATAAAATAAAACCAATTCTAACATTTCACTAAAATTTTAGTAATATATTTTTTATTCACTTACTTATTCCTAGGTTAGACCTTCAAATTTAGCATTTAAAATTGTTTAAAAGGTGTTTGCTGCAAAAAATGGTATCTTAACAAGTGAAAAGTAAAGTAAAATATTTATTTAATGCTTCTTATGATATTATTATAAATCAGATATACTATTTCAAGCTTTAACTGTTCTTATTCTGTTGACAGATAATTTTGCTTCTTTCTAGAAAAAATGCTTGAAATTTGAAATGTTATGTACTAACAGAACAAGATTTCCAGCTTTAAATAAAAAGAAGCCTAGAAATAGGATTCATAATCATATATTTTGATTTATTGTGGTTTTATGATAGGAAGTACTAGAGAAATGTGCCTATATTCAAGATATGTTCACTTGCTAAGTCATTTTATTTGCAGTGTTCAAATGGTTATAAAGGGATTTTTATAAATATATATTTATAAATATTTTATAAATATAAAAAATAAAAAAGCAGAGGTCCTGCTTTTTCTGAAAGGGAGAGATTCTGTTTTAGGGTTCAAAGGTCAGAGATAGAAGAAACCTTTTGTCTAAAAGTGTAGGCTGCTTTATGTAATAATTTATATTTATTTTATTTTTTTATCAATTTACTTTTTTCTTTTTACCATTTTCTTCTTCTCAATTTGGTCTTGCCAATTACCACCCCCTATCACAACTCTCCCCCTATCACATGACAGCTACCACCCGGGGTGGGGAAAACACATTTCCTCCACGTCACCTCCACATCTTTTTAGGAACTTTAAATCAAATTGCTGCTTATGCAGCATCACATACTTGGAGGAAAGCGCTATCTGAAAACATGAGTTTATAGATGCCTGTGAATGGCTAGCGTCATTGTGATTGATGGGGAGACAGAGTGTGCCACCCCTCCAACCCAGAGAGCATGGCCAACTTTCCTCCTTTGCCTCCTGGCTTGCATTCTCCTGACGATAGGGTGAACGCTTTTCTATTGCACCATTCGGGAGCCCATTGTTTATTTATTTATTTGTTTTTTTTTTTTTTAATTTTCTCAGTTATGTTTTACTTACTGTGAACGTCTCTGTTAACAATGTACCATATGCTTTGTGTCAATCGTAGTGACCTGGCCTGAGCTGAGCTATAGTTATTTGGTTATCAAAAAGCTCCAGCTACTCTGAAGTTCATTCGTGAACTTTTCTGTAGAGACATGCTCTTATGCAGAGTCTAATGAAGACACAGTGAAGCTCTGGCAGGTTCCACAAGCACCCACTTAAGTGGTCAAAGCTAAAGTGCAGTCTGCAGCAGCACTATTATGATCACAACAGAGCAGAGAGAAAGTGATATCAGGTTTGTTGCACTCTCTTTCTCTCTTTCACACTCACAGGCATGTCTGTTAGACGGCATTGTCCAGTGCTTGCTGTCTGTGGAGAGCAGAACGAGAGGCTTTTGTATTTGCTCAGTGATGTTGAGTGCATACAGAATGCTCGATGGTGGATTATTATTGCAGAGCCATGTGTATCATATCTAAGGTTAATCACAGTAACTGTAAGGATCTTGAACAGAGCTATAGTTTGCAGACTTATTGTCTACACTATGTCTTTGCATAGTGCCAGTAATATAGACTTTCTTTAATAAGAAAAGCAAAGACAAAAATAAATCTTTCTTTCTTTAACATTCTATAATTATACTTTGGAAAGGGCAACGTTTGCATCAGATCTTAACTGCATTAGAGTTCAGGAAGATCTTGTCACTTTAGAAGACCAAGTTTTATTAGATCCTATCACTAAAATATGAATATAAAACTATAGAACATACACCTAGGCTAAAGACATTCAAACTCAATTTTTCACAAATCCTCTCATTTCATTTTACCATACAAATCCTGTGTAAGTCAATAAATTGATTATTCAAAATAATAGCTAAGAGACAGGTTTATTTCACCTTTGATTAACTATATCAGATTTTAAGTAGGTCAGAAGTTTACATTCACATACTGTTAGTATTTGGTGGCATTTAATTGCTTGAACTTGAATCAAACTCTTGGGCTAGCCTTCCACAAGCTTCTGCAAATACTTTGCCGGGAATTTTGTTCATGGATTTTTCCATGGTGTCACGGGCAAAAAGGTAAGCTCTTTTACAGCCAGAGGTGCACTCCCATATCTTGCAAGTCATTAGCTGGTTTTTACTAACAGCATTTAAGAAAACTGTAGAAGAGACGCATAGTGCTATAAATGTTATAATGTAAATTTGATTAACACTTAACTCTGAGGGCATTAAAAACATTCATTTGGCTGACATATGGACTTTATAAATAAGAAGCTGTATTGGAATGGGGCCTCATAATCGTTTTAATACAAATGGACTAAGCATTCAATTCCATGAATTCTCCTATAAGACCTAGATAATGTACCTAACACCTAACGTCAAGCTAATACCTTGCAAGGTATTGATTTAAAAAAAACACAGTAACACGGTATCTCGGTCAGCTCCTAATGATAATTGATGGTTGCTGTTTTCTCTCCCATGTAAAGACAATGTTGCATAAAAGCTCCGATATAATTTTACACATTTTGACATAAGCCTTACATAAATTCTGGAGCATTGCTTTATAAAATATTTATGCAATACATTGTTAATGTGTTGTGTAGGCACCCAAATGTGTTGCTAGCTAATTATTTGCTGGGCAGGTTGTCTAGTCTACATGGTGTGACATAGGCAAGCATGTCAAACATGAGGTACAAGATCTTTTGATTAGCGAAATGTCTTCAGGTTGCCTGATAAGTCAGTCTGAACAAGTCTGGCCTGCTGAGGTTCAGTGATGTAAAATCAGTGTGCTGGTGTAGTAAGATTTATTATTAGATGGATAAACATCATGCCACATTTTCAGAAAAAAGTCACAGAGAAATGCACATAATTGAAAATGGCTCATAAAGCGTTTTTTTCCTGACACTATATATTAAAACTAATTTGTATGTTTGTGTTTTGACAGAAAATTATAACATGACCTCAAATGATATCCCACTGCCCTGCTCCTCTGCTGTAATGTGTATGAATTTCTTATTAGATCAGGCTGGAAAATTCCCAGTGAAAGATCACTGCTCATTCAGTAGGTTTAGGGAGATTAGAAGCAGTATTTGCATATTTCAGTATGTGTCATTGACTGATACTAACTGCAATGATATTTATTGAATTAATAAAGTAAGCTCTATTTACATTCTGTGTACTGTATTTTACAATGCTAATGTAAATTCAAAGTGACTTTGTCATACATAGACTGAAACATCGTGTATACAATAGTAAAACTGTCCAAATTAGCAGTATTTTTGCACTGCAACACTGATGACTGATATTTGACAAGATTTCCCTTGTCAAATTTGTAACAACGTAATTATGTCAGCAATATGTGCTCACATCTGAAAAACAAGAACGTTCATTTAAACACGGTATGTGACATCATGTGAATAATATTTGTTAAACTACATGACCTACATGTGAAAAAAGAACAAGAAAATAATGAATCCTGTGTAAAAAAAAAGAAAACAAATCACGTAAAATAAATGAATCCTATGTAAAATTTTAAAAAATCACGTCCGAAAATAAAGGAATTGTGTAACAAAACACATGCGAAAAATGAATTGTATAAAAGGAACATCTTAAAAGAAATGAACCATATGTGAAATAAATCTCATGTGAAAATATATTAATTTGTGTGTAAAAACTATAAAATGAAAATGAAGCTTATAAAAAACACGTTAAAAGAAATGAATCGTGTAAACATCGCATGTGATATAATAACTGAATGATGTATAAATATCAAATATGAAAACAAAATGAATAATTTTTACACTGAATAATTCACATGTGAAAATGAATTAGTCATGTGAAAAATAAAAACACATGTATTACATGTGAAAAATATGTGAAACATAAAATGTGGTGTCACATGAGAAGTTGTCTTGTTGAAAGTTGAAATGTGTCTTTTCTGAGGTTGATACATATTTCCTGTGCATATTAAATATTATTGACATACACACGGGTTCCACAGGTACACATAGTACCCTACATAGAAACTTGTGGTGGTTTGTTGAATTGTTCTTCTGGAATAACCCATAATAGTCATATTCAGAACCTTATAACAAAGAGTTTCCTTTTTTGAAATGGATCTAAAGTTCCTAAAGAACTCCTTTAGGAAACTCAGACATTAACCATCCAAAGAACCCTTAACAAACCCTTATGAACCTTTATGTGCTTCACATTTTGATTAAAATATTGGCACCTTCCAAAAGTATTAAAAATGTACTTAATAAAGCACTCAACACCGAAGACAGATTCTTACACCATGTTCAGTTTAATGCCTGAGCAGTGGGTTAATAAGGCTACACATTTTCACCACTGATTATAAATTACACAGTACAGTAACCCAGTTTTACTGCATGGAACTTAGCTGAACTTCGACTACTTCAAATAACTTCCCAAGTTTAAACTTTAGTTATGTACAGTATTGCTAAAAGAGCAGTACAAAGGTTTAGCTTGCCCTTAACTCCTCAGGGCAGAGGTGTGTGTGTGCGTGTGTGTGTGTGGATGATGATAGTGCCATGCGGCAGGTGAGGAAGGTTTAGGATAGCGAATGCAGCTGTGAGACTTGGTGCAGTTGCTATCTCAGATTCTCATTGGTTTTTGGGGTTTGGCTTCTCACCTCTTTTCTAGAGTTCACTGGCCCTTCTGCAAAGAATCTGCAAAGATATGGAGGCTGAAGTTCAGCAATAGTGTAAATTGTTTTGGAGAACTCTCTAAAACTGCTTCTTCTTTTCCTCCAGCAAGTGGCATTTTTATTTCCCTGCATCAACACCACTGGCTGTGAGTAATCTCTGTAATCAGTGGGCTCCAGCCATGAGAAATGCTGCCTAGCCCCACCTCAGACATATCTGCTTCTGTTTTTTGGGCCTCAGTGCTGTCGTTGATGGCTGCAGGCACATTTTGTTTGAATACTAGCATAACTCTGTCTTCTGGATTTCCAGAAGCAACACTTACATAGATATATAAGTGGATATATACAGTTATTTACTGTCCGGATAACAATAGCCTTAAATCTAACCATAATCATAACCGAACTGCTTAATACAAATGCCATGTGCATGTATGTGCATTTGTTCCATTGACAATGATAAGCAAAGTTAGTTAGTCATGTCTCTAATCCACATGTAATAATGAAACAAAATAATAGGAAGCCAAAAATAATGTTAGGTTTAATACCGTATGTATTCGCTGTATTATAATACAGTTAGTGTGTTCTTTTTCATCAAAGACAACATTGTGATTGTGGCCAAGGTATGATCAGAAATAGAGAATCAATCAGTACTGTATATTCCCAGGGGGCTCTTGGAAGTGCTTCTTTACAGCAGCAATTGTTCCTTCAATGATTCATAATGCCTCGGAAAGTAGCAGTTGAATTTATTTATTTATTTATTTTGCCAAGACCGAAACAAATCTTGTACAGTAATACTGAGGGAGATAGAAGTAACCAAAGAGTAAAACCTAAAGCACTCAGGTAATACTTCTACTTACATTCTCCGCTTCCTGATGAGTTTGCCATTTTTCATCTGCAGGAGGGGCAGGCAGATGCTGACCTCATGTATAATGAGTGGTGAGCTTTTGATTAAGTCCTGTTCTGGTTTGAGAGTGTAATTGAATGTGCTGCAGAATCGGCATTTACAGTATCGATGAACAAGTCAGATGGGGCAACTGTTCATTTGTCCCCTGCAGCCCAACAGTTCAGACTCATTCTTCTCCCTGCAGGAAAACGCATCATGGTTAATGTGTTTGATATGAGTAAATTTTACCTGAGGTATATAGAAATTTTCCATGCCCCACCTAGTTTCTTAGGTTTGCTCATTTGACAGGACTTGTAAAATAAATAGAAATATAGGCAATGGCAGCCAGGAGGATCAATACTCCCATACTCTCATACTGAATTGAATTGATCATGTGTCTCTGTGAACTGACAGAGTTGTGTAGTGTAGAGCCTCATAATTCCAGAGACAACTGGATGGATTCTAGGTGCCATGATAATAATTGGTTGAGAGGGCATCTGTCATCTAACTTGGTCTCTGCAGGAGGTCTTTTAAACAAGTCACAGAGATCACAGTCACCTAGCCCTTGAACTGTGACACACACACACACACACACACACACATACACACACAAGCCAGATGTACTAAGCTTTTTGTGCCTGATTTCAGGGGCAATTAGAACCCATTCTGTCTGAAAATCATGCATTATGTACAAAACTGCTGTATGAACATAAACGAGCAGGTACATGGCCATGTAGAGGACATTGTGCACTTCTCTCCCTCATACATATGCATTTCTGGGAGGATCATACAAAAAGTGGAAAGTCAGCTCAAAAAAGTGTGTGCTGAAAAAAAAAAATGAAATGCAGCTGATTATACATTCTGTTTGACACATGAGACAAAATCCAATACATGAGTCAGTTAATCCCAGAGCTACTCAAATATACCACATCCAACTTTTTTACTTAAGGACTCAGTCTAATGTGTCAAATATGTGTTTCCTAAGGAAAATGTCTTCACACTAAGCTTCAACTTTGGGTACCTTGTCAAACAAGACAGAGAAACAGTAGCTGATGACATTTACTTTGCCCGTAACAGTGTGTCGTCTTTTTAGGTATCTACAAAACAGTATGCAGAGCTCAGCTGTGAGCTTCAGCTCATTATGTAATGCAGAGCTCTAAACAAGTTTGGCTGAATCGTCCTCAGCTAGCATCTGCTCTTCCTGAAAATCTGTTCTGATGAAGTACACACATTGTTAGAGTGTGACTTTTGTCTACCACAGTAGTGGGTTTCTATTCTTGCCTAGTCAGTATATGAATTCTAGTACCAGGAGCAAGGACAGACGGTGGTTTGATCTTATTTTAATACTAGAAGTTAGTAGTTAGCAGGGCAGAAGGCTCCTCAGGACTTATCAACATCTGTGCAAGGGACATATGTAGATATCTAAATATCTGTTTCTTAATGTCAGATGAATTAAGTGTGGGTCTGTTCCTTCCTCAGGTACCTTCCTATGAGCATGCTTGACAGTTTTATGGTCTCTTTGGCAAGCCCATTTGACTGTGAATATCCAGGACATGAATGTATGAGTTTGATACCCTTTGGAGTTGCAAATCATGCATTTTGAAACAAAAAGGGATGTGACTACTCTTGGGTCTTTGGGAATGCCATTTTTGGAAAATAAATACAGACTTGGTGAGCTGTATTATCAGGTCTGTTGATGATCTCTGGGTTTTTGTCAAGTATCAGCTTTGAGCAACAATTTAAAATGTTTTAGCATGGGGGTTTGCAAGACCAGTGAGGCTCTTTCTGATTCTTTGGTTGGAACTGTTGCACATATTCCTACCATCTGCCCAATGTCATGTTCTATTCAGGTCTGGTACAAGAGCTTTCTGGGCTGGGTATTCATTTGTTGAACATATTGGTTTGTTAGATGTAACATTTCCAAGATTAACAAGTGAAGCTCTGAGGAATTACTGTTCTCTCTGCGATCATCAAAATGACATATTTGTCGGTACTGTTGCAGATTGATGCCAGTGCTGTTTTTTGCCCAGTCTCTCTGATGTGCCTCTTGTACAGCTATTTCACAACTCTATCAGCTTCAGTTGCTTCCCTGAGCTGACTGAGCTCAGTTTTTCTGTTGCTTCTATTGTGTATATCATTTTATCACAAGCATAACCAAACCTATGTTTTACTGGCCACGTACACTTGAGTTGAGTATACAATGGATTTAACTTGAGCTTTCACTGTTCTTTTATAGACATTATAAAAACAGACTAAACACACTATACAACTAGTGCACTGTAAATAAAGAAAAGATTGAAAGAAATTGTTAAGGGGAAGGAGTTCAGATATGTGGTGGTCTGGCTGCAACGGGCCATCCATGATCATTTTCCGCTTACCTCCTGCCTCTGGAGCTAAACAGGTCCCTGGCAGTGAGCAGCTTTCTGCCGATGCTCCTTTCAGCCAAAATGTTGCAGTCTGTTCAGCTCATTGTTGGTTGCAGAGCCAAAATCAGACTGTTTTTGAGGTGGTCAGGACAGACTCAGTGGTGACTGTGTAGAACTAGGCCAACACATTTGATATTCGGTTAAACTTTGTCAAATATCCGATCCTCTGCTGGGCTTTTTTTTTTTTTTTTTTTTTTAGCAAAGCTGTCAGCTTCCTATCTCAGGTACTGAGAGATAGTAGTTGATAGTAGAAACATTCCACAACCATCGCAATCTTAAGCAAGCTTAATCATGTTCAGCTTCAGCTTGTTGTGACTTCACCAGGGAACCAGTAGTTTAGCTTAACTGGTTGCTGCATGATGAGACTGTTGTGTCATCTGAAAACATCAGGAGCTTAACAGGAGGGTCCTTGGAAGCACAAGCACCAACTCTGTGAGTGTGCCAGAGCTCAAGCACCCTCAATATTTCAGACAAAATATATATTGATATTTAGACCTATTGAAACATACAGGCAAAACACACTGTCCTGGATGACATGTTTTGGAGTATAATTTCAGTGGTTTCAGACACAAATATGGTCTTCACCAGAGACGACTTGACAAAGCAGCCAGTGGTTATTCAATTTCAAACCTAGCTGTGGTGTATACTGGCTTACTAAATAGTTTAGGATGGTGTGTCCTCTACGGCAACGGGTAATCTATCACAGTGTGCAATTTTGACATATTATATAGTGCACTGGTATATGGTTTGGGACACAGCCAGCAACAGTCACTGTTCAAGTCTGCTTTGTTCAAGCACAATATAATGCAGTGTTGTTTCTCTTTTAGGCTATTTTAGTTGCCGTTCAGCAAAAATGCTAGATAACATAATTTATGTTGGCATAAATTATGTTTAATTAGTACTGATTGAATAATATTTTAGTGGTACTGAACAATTGTTTGTTATTAAATATGGTCAAACCTGAACTCCGAGGAGTGCTGTGAGCAGAAACACATTTGCTCTGTCAAAGTGAAAAAGCATAAGCCTCTGGCAATATAAATCTGATACACGGGCTGGGATATGGCTATGAAAACGTGTGACGTCACAAACGTGTAGGCTGTTACGAGCACCCACAATGAATTTGCAAAGTTGGCATCGATGCTTAGAGGCACAGCTGTTGATGTGCAGGGGACACATAAAAGGGGAAAGCACACATTTCTGGGGGCAGCAGCGCTGATGATCGGAGTTCAAGATATGTGTTTCCCTACCAATCAGTAATTTGGTGATGAAGAAGACGTGTTTGGTCAGCATTTTCTGAGACTCTGTTTGATGGAATGATACCTGAAGTGTGGTTTTCTTTAGTTCTTTGGACGTTTGCTGTGGTAGAAAGGCATTTCGTTTATTTTGTAGTTAGGCTAAATGTTATTCATTCGTACATTATGGGCTTCATTAAACAAATTTATTGTTAATTGTTTGAAAGAGCATTAATACAAGAAATGTGGTATTTATAAAAAAATCCGCTGTTAGTTCAGAAAAAAAATGTTCCTATCCCACAAGAGCTCTTGAGATTGTGTAAAATATACGCATAAGGAGACTCAGTAATCAAATTCAAATTCAAATCGTATAATTATCATGAGTTCCAGCAATAATATATACAGATTACTCTGGCAAGTTTAAATAGCTTATTTATTTCAATTACAAATTTAATTAAAAAAAAAGTGAAATTCTCTCTTTTATTATTAACAACTTAAAAAAAGCAATCTAAAAAAATCCATAAATTAGGACAAATAAGTCTATCGATTTAATTAGGACAAAAGAAATGGCGCCCTATAAAAGGTGGAAGCATTATTATGTGTCTATGATAGCTGATGAGCTGCTATGGCTCTTTCATCATTTAGTATGTTGTTGTTTACAGCTCTCTGTGATCTTTTCTTTTTATGGAGGTTTGTGAGTGGCATTAAATGTAAATCTGCTGTGCTGTGGACATGCTCGGGACTTGGGCATTTGAGTACAAGTAAAATCTTGTTGCTGGAACTTTTGTACATTTGGCAGGAGTTTTTGGTTCAGCTTGCCCGAAGACAACATTCATGCACAACTTTACTAAAAGATTGATGAATGATGCCCATTGTATGTAGTGGCACAAGACTACATTTGCACAAATTGATCAAGTAATACACATAACTGCAAATAACAGAGATCAGCATCACATCTACCTTAAATATATGATTCACAGGTTTATCTATTAATTAAAATACAGACATACATATTGGGTATTAGATTTTCTCTGCTCCCATTTCCCCTAGTGTCTAATGTCTGTGTTCTCCAGTACAAAACATCACTTTCTATTTTGCACAGCTGTTATGTGTAAGTGCACTGGATGAAGAGGCACAGAAAAACCGCGTGCCAATTACAGTCATTTTGCGGACAGAGATACACAAAAGCCTATAAGAACACTCAATATGTGAGAGCATGTGTGCAACTGTATGTGCTTGTATGGGCTTGTGCTAAGAGACAAAGGTTATGAAGTGGATCGAGATAATGGCCTTCTGTGATTACTCCATGCTCTGTGTGTGTGTGTGTGTGTGTGTATGTATGTCTTATATGTGTTTGATGAAAAAATACTGTAGCTGTGTCCACATGATCCATTTGGGTCACAGCCAAGAAACTGGCATCTATCTGTCACGCTCTGATTCATTTGAATTCACCAAAAAAGTAAATAGCAAAAGAATTCTGCACTATTATAAAAGATCAAACGTAAAATAGGTTTTGTGTAATAAGAAGTAATTCATATTGTCTTATAGGTCTATAATAATGAGACCTTTTGCTGATATGTCATCAGTGTATCAGTTTGGTGAATATTTATAATGAATATCTTGTTTCTTTTATGAGAGCTTTCAGAAAAGAAAATGATCAATGTTTTATTTTCACTTCAGCTACACAGGTTAGCTCTTCAGAATTACAAGATGTGTTCCAAGAAACATCTTCCAACATCTTCCAAATTAATGCTAATGGTGAGTAGAAGAATTTGATATTTAGATGTTCAATTTATAAAACTTTGTATTGCATTCAAAAATGCAAGATCCAGAGTAATTCATTCATTACTTTCCACAGTGGTCACATTAGAGAAGAGCCTTCAGTCGTTGGGGACATCGAGAGACACAGCAGAGCTACGCCAGAGCTTGTAAGTGTTTATGCTTTCACAAGCTGTATTCATTTCATATATAATATTATATAATACACAGACCTTGTCAGCAAAACAGAATAGTATCATGGAGGCCTGGATGTAGCCAATGAGGTTTTATTCTCCAATATTTCCAAGTTGTCCTTTCAGAATTTGAAAGAAGAATGCACTCAAAAAGTGCTTTACATTGTGATGGGTCTTTAAGTAGGGAACAGACTGTCTTACACAGCAAATCAGATTGCTTTGTTTGTAGTGGTTCTACTGTATTATTGCCAAAGGCAATCTAGCTGTATTTGGTATAGGTTTAATCATACATCAGGAGGCAGTAGATTCAGAAAACAGGGCAATGAACTTAGCTAGCCATATTAGCAGATGTCCATTAAAACTCAAATGAGACCTGCCAGAGTGTGGTAATTGCAGAGGAAAGAGTAAGCCTACTCTGGAGAAGAGAATGTTCTGAATATTATTAAGCAAAAAGAAAGTAGCAATAGAAGCAGCATAGAATATAGCCTGGGTACACGTAGACTGCTTTCATTTAGGGGCCTTTTTACCTTTTATACAGATACTTTGTAAGAGCAAACATGCATATATTTTGGGTTAATATAAATTTACAGTACATATACAGTACATAAGTATATGTATTTATACCAACCAACCTTCTGTTGGTTTGTACCAGACGGTCCATGAGCATTACTTCGGACCAATGTCAGTGGGTCCACACCACTGCTGACCGGGACCACCCCACAAGCCTTGCTGTTTCGGAGCAACGATTTTGCCTTTCTGAAAGTTGCTCAGGTTTTCATGCCAGCTCATTTCTCCTACATCCCACACATCTACAAGAGCTGATTGTTCGCTTACCATCTAATATATCCAGTACATGAGTATATATGTGATGTGAAAAAAAAAGGTTTTTTTTTTTTTTTTAAATTGTGCCATATAGCATCCCTTTCAGAGAATCTTCCGTCTAGTAAATGCATGTGAGTGATTGTATGATAAGCCAGGTCATGAAATTCTCCTCTAAATATGGAGAGAGATATTGTTACCACTGACCTATTGGTGGTTGACTGACTGGTGAGTTGCATTTTTGCATATAGTGTGTATGCTAATAAATGGTATGTATTTATTTTAATTTTGCATAAGAAAAAAATGAAGCTGTCTTGAGTGCTGAAAATACGAAATGAACTGAAAGTGTGAACATAATTCATGAACTGAAACTCTTTTTTAGTTTTATACAGGTGGTTGAATTACTCTATAAAATCAAATATAATTGTGTCAGCAGGCATTTTGTGAGAGGAGACACAGCACAACGCTTCTGTCTCTCCCTTATCTCAGTGCTCATCAGTGCTTTCCAGATGCTTTGCGCTTGTTATAACGCTCCATTAGCGCGAAACCAGGTTTGCAGTCAAATTAAAATATTATATTGTCAAAATGATTCTGAAACCTTCATAAAACCAACACCAATAAGAACAATCAGTGTCTGCATGAAGGCTGGTAGATGCACATCATTGTAGATGAACGAAACACACTATTCGAACTTTGAAGCAGTGCATGTCAGTCCATCATTGGACCTCTGCACATCACGCACTTTATACACTTCATACACTTCAATGCAGATGTATAAACCAGCCTTTAGACATTACACACATGAACGCTGCTTTTCTTGTTTAGACCAAGGCTGTGATGTATAATACCGATTACCTGCCATTTTACAGGTTCAAGGCCACCTTCTGGCACTTATCCAACACATAAATATGAGCTCTCAGGTCTTCATTGGTCCCAAACCTCTCCACCTCTAGATGTAGATATAAAACTGAACAAGCTGTCAGGGCCTATTTTCTCTTTTTTATCATCTCATTCCCTTCAGACTTCAATTACTCTTTTCAGTCAGGCTGCCAGCAACTACGTAATTCATTGCTTGTCTGCAAGTGGTCAGTCTGAAATGACTGCATCTGTGTGAACTGCATTACACACACCGTGTCCACTGTCCATCAATTCTATCAGCCTTTCCTATCAACCTGACATTCATGCACTGTCAAATTTCTGTTCTTTAAGATCATCAGTACGAATCTCTGGAGAAACTGAATAGTGAACATCTGTGTTCTGCTGTTTTATAGTTAGGTCTGCAAACTAAATGCTTACAGTGTTACAGTGTGTATGGTGTAGAGCTGATATTAACCAGGCAGCCACATAGAGTTTTATTATATACTGGTTGACTTTCTTTTAAATCTTTTATTATTATCATTATTATTATTATTAATGTGTCTATTATATACTTCGGGCATTTATGCTTTCAAATGTATTCATTTGGTACATGATTTTGTCTTATGTGACTTACAAGTGGAGCGTAATACAGTTAAAAGATAAAGATCTTAAACTTGCTGACAATGATACAAGTGCTGCAAGACTGACCTTCCACTAGCTGAATAGAACAGGGAGAGCTGAATAGAACAGATACACACACACACACACACACACAGACACACAGACACTCACCCAGACAAAGGCACAGGGTAAGCCTAGCCACAACTAAACATGAGGGTTGGAGAAGGTGCTGCTTCCAAGGAGTGCAGCCTTGAAAAAAGGCACAACTACAAATCACAGGCAAATTTATGAGAGATACATCCAAAACTGTTTACTGTATTTTGCAAAGGCAGGCTGCCTACTGGGATTATAATAATTAAACTAATAAAAAAAAATCTTCCCAAATCAGTACAATCACATCACAACCAAAGAAAACATGCAAGCTCTGAAAACAGGTCAATCTATGAATTCAGACATATTTGATCTAATGGATAGTCTATAAAATATGTCCACATTATGGCAATCATGATGTCAAGGGTCAGATCAGACAGGAAAACGTCTTCAGGATGTCCTGTAGGTAAATGCATGATTGCAAGTCTACTCTACATTGCCTATTTCACAGAATTGAGCTACTCTGAAACTCCATGTAACACATCTGTAAGACTCAGGAGAAGGTTTAGGATGCTTATGCAGGAAGGCTTTATTGACAGCACCAGTACACAACCCCAAATAGCAAAACATGATGAGGCAACAAAGAGAACCAGAGGATTATCCAAAGAGTAATCAAATAAACAGACAAAAGGTCTAGGCTAATGGGAATGATCAACTCTCAGAACTTACTATAGAACTGGCAAGACTTTGCAATTAACTACAGAACACTGTGAGCTTATATACATGCAATGAGGAAGTGAATTGGGGTTTAGAGGTCACATTAGAACTCGCAGAAGCGTAACCGCTGCTAGCGGCGGGAGGTAACATCCTGAGCTGGTGTTGAGCTACGTGTTGCTAGAAAGTACTTAGGAAGAACATAAGTGGATAAGTGGATAAGTTGGTGGATACCTAAATGACTAGGCTCAAAAATGGTAGCTAATAAAGTATAACAAAGTATGGAAAGCTAGTTACGCATATTAATACAGACACGCACGTTTATAGCAATTCCCATGTAGGGGGCATCAATATCGTTTTCTAAGATAGTGTCTGAGATAGCACATTGTGTTTGCTCCCTCAACCAAAAGCCAATCTTTGGCTATGAACTAGAGTATTTTCTCTTCACATTGCAAATAAAAGATATTATTTGAGTCAGCAGTCTACTTTTTCCTCAACATGCTCTGTTTTGTCAGTGTTTCCACATACCTGCATATTCAGGTTTCTGAAAGGGTTATGTGTCATGCATGCAAGCTCATTCATCCAAATAGTAACAGTCAGTGTGTGTAGTGCAGCAGGCAGTGGGATTCAGAATGAATAGTGCATGCTATAGTTACATCACATCACTGTGAAGCACATTTTTAAAAAAAAAAAATTTCCAAATAAAAAAACAACAACTTTGTTTTGTGAAAGTTAATAGCATGTAGGTTTTTTTTCTTAGTTTGTTAGTAAAGTCGCTGGTGACCACTAGCCTACTGGGGCTACTTGTCTATCAAAGCAATTATGAATAAAAAATCATTAGGCTGGGCACATAATCTTTGATTTGAAGAAGGTTTTCTCAAAACTTATCTTACTTAGCTAAATTATTGACTGCGTATGCATGACATGCCCAATTCTTTTAATACTAATTAATAGTGATATACTGTATCTGTAGTGTATCTGTCCCTAATGGCAAACTGACATCACAGTTTAAGCCTTTTCAGAACTGCACTAAATTCCAGCTGCATTAGTGGTTGCTTGATATGAAGTGTGAGGGGCCAGTGCTGTTCGAGTAATTACCTTAACAATGTTCGATTGACCTGTCAGATGATCTGATGGATTTCTGACGTGTCTGAAATTTTGGTTAGTGTTCTTGCAGTGTGAGCAGCCTTACAACCCGATTTCTCATGGTCATTAAGTGTTTTTTAATGAAATTGTGTGTGCCAATGCATGGCAACAGTGATAATGTCAACAAAACGGCTCATCAAGAGTACACTGTATGGACAGATTGCATGGAAGTCAGGGTGGTAAAGCTGTACCAGCAACACACTATAATTCGTGCCTATATTATATATAATATTTGCATATACGATATTTCCTTATCATCTTACCGTGACTGAGAAGAATGAGAAAGATGAAGAGCCGAGCCTGCTCTTATAACATGAGCTGAAATAATATCTCATGGGTGAGCGCCCACACTATGTGATCACTGTGTCAGATTCACGCCAAGTGAAAAAGCCTTTCATACTTTTAACTAACGGAAATTTCAATGTACAGATC
The DNA here is from genome assembly GCA_037576675.1 of Pangasius sanitwongsei. Taxonomy (NCBI): domain Eukaryota; kingdom Metazoa; phylum Chordata; class Actinopteri; order Siluriformes; family Pangasiidae; genus Pangasius; species Pangasius sanitwongsei. The sequence continues at coordinate 4,242,437 of CM075003.1, read as the reverse complement.
TGTTCTTTGTAATCGTGTTTCATTTATAGTTTGAGCACTTGTGTAATAGCCTGTGAGTGTATATAAATCAGAGGTTTTGGCTATAGAGGATCAGCAATTTATATGTGCAGTGTGAATTGGCATCAAATGACAAGGTTTATAAAATGATAAGGTATCTGCTTGGCCTAAGAAAATAACAGTATGTACCACAATGCGGTTGAATCCTTGAATCAGAAAGTGTTGATAGCTTGATAGCTTGATAGCTTGGAAATTTTCTGTAACAATCACAAACAAGTGGACTGATACAAACAGTGAAATGTACCAGTTCTGTTTTACTAAATGTCAGCACTCTTGGAACGGCGCTTTTCCAATCAATTTAGTGGACTAGAACTAACTGTTGTATAATCATTGATACAAGTACAATGCCTTTTTTTAAAAATTTTTTTTATTAACTTCAAGAGAAAGAAAAAAAGAGGCTAGTGAACGACTGTTAATAGGTGCTATAATGTTATCTAAGTGACAGTGGGAACTAACTTGTGTTAGTTAATTGGATTATTTTCCAATAACTGCACTTTCTGTTGCATGTTATTCCTTACCTTCACAGAACTGGACTTTGTTCAATTCTTTGTTGTATTATAAATGCAAGATTTTGCATTGCAATGTTTGCATTCTCAAAGATATACTGCCAGATGCTATATTCTTCTCTTAGTCACTAAACTAGTGAAAGACCCATCCTCAAGGTCTTTGACTTGTACCCTGCAAAGATATGAACACCTGAAATTGGCAATATAGTAATACTAAAATATCCTTATTGGATTTCTCTGCAAGTGCCAATGACATGCTTGAAGAAAAAAAAAAAAAAAAAAAAAGAACGCACCATCTGTCGCTGCTCAGTAAGACAATTTTCAGCCACATCATTTAGAACAATAACCTATTCTTTTATTAGCATTCACAAAATTTTTCTCTTGCCAAATTCACAGGAAAAACATGTACACTATCATCAACTATTTTAACTACTTTTTAAACTATTTTATGGTTGTCTACACATATTTGTCTAAACATTGCTAACGAAATTATTCTATTATGTGCCTTGAAGTTCAGTCGGGAATTCGTGCAACTGGCTTGCAGATTTTAATTCTGAACAACACACTTCTGCACTAATATGTGTGCTATATAATCCCTCCTCAATTAAGTCCAACATCATTACCAATCATTGTCTTCTAACACAGGGCAAAATCCCCAGAAGACATGCTCAGCTCTCTATGTTTATATTATCCACTTTATCCAGTTTTTATTCTCCTGTATATAGCATGATGGTAAATTACTACAGGGGATTTATATGTACTGAAGTCATCTTGTGTGGATAAGCAGGAGCAGACATTGTTTATTAGGAAATTGATTCTTACTTGTTCCATTACCTCATCTCAGCTCTCATGTTGATTCATGTTTAATCTGCTCACTTACTCCACATGTTAAAAATTTTGAAGTTATTTAACATACTGATCTGCTGTGGCAAATGGACAGTGTAGGGTATGTTTGTGTTTATTTACCCCCTCTTTCTCTCTCTGTCACCTTCTTACTCTCAGAGCGAGCTGGTTTGGTTTGTGTTTGTTGCTCCTTTTTCTGTGTTTCTCTCAATTGACCTTGACTGAGCTCTCCCCTGTCCAGTTTTAATTCACCACGCCTAGCCTGTCTGAGCAGGGGGCCAGACTACACACCTCTCTCTCCCTCTTTCCATCTCTCTTTTGCCCCCTGCTGCACCCCAGCCATGATTCTATTAGAGCCAGTTTCCACGGAAACCTCTCAGTTCCAGGGTCATACCTCCCAGATGGCAACGTGTCGCCCAGAGACCCTTACTGACTGGTGCCCTCCCCCCAACCACACACGCACACACAGACACACACACACACACACACACACACACACTGCTCTCTCCCTGGTGTCACTGGCAAGCTGTGATAGAAGCTACCTCAGCACTAACCTCACAAAAATTCAGACTAAAGTGTCAAGACTGTCGTAAGCTGCCAAGAAAGCCAAGCGGGGCCAAAGCCATTATTTGAGACTAGAGTTTCTGAGTTATGATATAATAAGCACAATTTTTAACCATTTGAAAACTGGAAAAAGAAAATAAATAACAAAAAAAAAAAAAATCTGTTACACTATGGCTCTCAGAAATATCCAAATTCCTGTAAGTGAGATGAAATCATTTAGCTAATTGATTTCAGCCCATCTTTATAATCAGGGAAACACATCCACAAAGCTAAGTGGATTAATCATTCACACTCTTTGGGCATGTTACCACATTATGTATTCTGCACTGCAGTTTAGAGGACTTTTCAGGGACACTGCTCATCTTTAGCACAGAAGTCACATCGTGTAACTTTCCGTGGTAGGAGCTCTTACTGTGAGCGCTTGCAAACAGAAGGCAAACCTGAGAAATCTAACGTGAGTGCACACTCAAAAGCTATGTTCAAAGCTCAGTGACCACATTTTTGTTTTACTATATGATGAATCTATTTTTTTAAGAGCAGTCTAAATAATTAGCCGTTTCGTAGATATACACTCATTGAGCACTACTAATACCTCGTTTTGCTCTCAAAACAGCCCCAATTCTTTGTGGCATGGATTCCACAAGATGTTGGAAACATTCCTTTGATTCTGGTCCACCTTGACAATTTCTGCAGATTTTTTAGGTGCACTTTCATGCTGCGAATCTCCCGTTCTAGCACATCCCAAAAATGTTCTACAGGATTCAGAGCCAGTGACTGGGAAGGCCACTGAAGAACACTGAACTCATTGTCATGTTCATGAAACTAGTTTGAGGTGACTTTTGCTTTGTGACATGGTGCATGGAAATCGAGATTCAGCAGATCAGACTACGTTTTTCCAGTCTTCAGCTGTCCAGTTTTGTGAACCTGTGCCCACTGCAGCCTCAGCTTTCTGTTCTTGGCTGACAGAAGTGGAATTCGACGTGGTCTTCTGCTGTTGTAGCCCAGCCACCTCAAGGTTTGATGTGTTGTGCATTCTGAGATGCTTTCTGCTCACCACAATTGTGCAGAGTGGTTATCTGAGTTACTGTAGCCTTTCTGTCAGCTCGAACCAATCTGGCCATTCTCTGGTGACCTCTCTCATCAACAAGGCGTATCCATCAGGAGAACTGCAGCTCACTGGATGTTTTTTCTTTATTGCACAATTCTGAGTAAACTCTAGAGATTGTTGTGTGTGAAAATCCCAGGAGATCATCAGTTATAGAAGTATTCAAACCAGCCTGTCTGGCACCAACAATCATGCCACGGTCAAAATCACTGAGATCACATTTTTCCCCCATTCTGAAGGTTGATGTGAACATTACCTGAAGATGCTGGCCAATATCTGCATGATTTTATGCATTGCACTGCTGACACATGGTTGGCCAATTAGATAACTGCATGAATGAGTAAGTGTACAGGTGTTCCTAAAAAGTGAACATTAGTTATTCCATGGCTTTTTCAAATTATTTTTCTTGAAGATGTATTTTAGGGTGAAAACTGAGAGCGAGAAGAACATTGATGATTTTTATGCTAGATTTTGTGTGTGTGTGTGTGTGTGTGTGTGTGTTAGGTGTATCATTATGGTTGTGTAATTAACTCTTGCTCATAGGCATTTCCATACCATCTATGACAGTTAACTGATGTTATCTCTTCCTTAAAAATATGAGATCTCCTGTTTCTGCTTCATCTTTACCGTCATAATATGTTATGTTAAAACCCATTTGCCATGTAACTATTGACAAACGTTGAAGAATAAATTCATTATTTCTGAGAATCAGGTTATGTTGAATATCATAAGAATCACTCAAATGTTAGCCAACAGTTAATGTAACTGACTAACTGCCTAGGAGACTCCATGTATGCTTTTCCTTTCTGGACTAATCCTCGTCTTGTTATTATTAAGCCATCATGTAGAATGTTTTATTAAAGGTGCATGTTTCTAGATGTTTCTAGACCTGTTACAATTGCGTAGTTTCATATATACGTCAGAAAACTGTAATTCATCTAGTTTCCTTGTTATAGAATTTTGGATAGTTTTTTTTTTTTTCCCAGCCTGGAAATTAGCTCCACCCCCAGCTGAAGCAGAATTGCTCAGCTCTGCTCCGTGTCCTTTAAAGCTAACCCATGAATCAAAGTTTCGATACAGGGACTGGCGTCGTGTTATCATTGCTCGCAGGCATCTCAATTCACCTCGCAGGCAGCAGTGGGCTTTAAAATCCATAAACTCCACCTTTAACCCTTGAATATTACTTAAAGGAATAAATTGTAGCAAAGTAACAATTTTTTTTCCCCTCTTTTCCTTTTTTGTTTAATGCATCAGCATAGCTACCACTGGTGTCACTTACAATTAAAGTATTTTACCAAACAATAAGAGCAACAGGATAGGCAAAGCTGAGACAAATATATTTGATTCTTCTTCTTCTTCTTCTTCTTATTATTATTATTATTAATAATATTAATAATAATAATAATTTTATTATTATATAAGTGATGAAATAAACGCCTCTTTATGGTTTCTGCTGTTGACTGAACATGTTCAAACAACACAGACTGTGTTACTGCTCTTGAAATAAAATCAATACGCAGAACACACACCCAATATTTTCAGTAATTAAAGTGACCATATACAAACACAAACAGACTAGCTACAAGCAACAGGAAACACTTCAGTCTCAAAATAAATTCTATTCTGTGTAAAAATGTAACAGCAGCATAAGCTGGTATAAGCGGCAAAAGCGGTTTAGGGGGAAAACATTTATAGACCTGATGAATTTTATGATTTATGATTATCAGGTGACCAGATAATTAATAAATGATTAGGATGCAGTTCATACAGAAATAAATTACTCACAAATAGACAATTGTGTATTAAACAAATCCACAAAATTAATGTTTTGTGACAGATACTGTATTTGTTACTATAAAGTATACCACAAAGCCCATTAGCTAAATGAAGGTGGTGGCAGTAAAAGTTCTGTGTTGAATTATTTTTCTTTTCCGCCCAAACCTCATTTGTCACCAACACTAATGTGTTTGTGTGTGTGTGTTAGTGCAATGTGGAGCAATTATTAGTTCTGTGGAATCCATTGATCTAGAGCATTTCTTACCAGACATATATTTTCATTTTAGTGTTTGTCAGAATGACTGATGGAGGATGCTGCTTTACCAGGCATGGTCCTGTGGCAGATGGCAAATAACGTATTATTGTTTTTCTGCTCATTTACTCAGTACCTCTTATATATTATTGTTTCCTCCTGGATGGAGGTCAATAAAAACAATGCAGACTTGGCACCATGGAAGATGAAAATGGTCTCTGAGTAATTCCAAATATCAACACAAAGAGTCACTTTGAAAATTACAGAAGAGTGCACACCTCCCTGAGTCATCCCTAGCCATAGTGATAACTCTCAGGACTAAAGTGAAATCCAGTCTTCTTTTAAAACTATGGGTTGCAATTCCTAGAAGAGAGACATACAATTATCTTATGGTACATGAGTAATTATTATTATTATTATTATTATTATTATTATTATTACTCTGTCTTCATTCTACCACCGTCTTCTAAGATGGCATAATTCACTGCATGGCTCTATATTTAGTAAAAGATCAATGTAATCACACTGCATCAGAAATTAGCTTCAAAACATTAACATGCACTTCTAAAACAAATTACTATTAAATGATGCATGTAGATGGTTTGACAGCTTTCACTTACAGAGCAAAATGGCATGAATTAATTCTCTTTTGATTGATATGGTGCAAATCATCTTGATAATTGCTGCTCAGCATCGTCATGCAACCTTTACTTTGCATAAATTGTTATTGCCTCCACTATCAAATTAAAGGTAGGAAGGTAACATATTATGATACGTAATAGGGGTTAGACGTGATTTATTATTATTATTATTAGTATTATTGTTGTTGTTGTTGTTACTGCATACCTATTTGTTTGTTTGTTCATGGTAAAGTGTATCTTTTCATTTCTTTTAATTGCAACATTAAACCTACACACACTTTCAATATAAATACATAATAAAAAAAATCAACAATTATATTTAATAGGTTATATGTGACTCATTAGTAAATAATAACAACTTAATATCGGTTTGGTAAATGAATATTAATTCCGTGGTGGTGATTGTAGATATCTGTATTATGTAAGGAATAAAACGCAGCAGCGTGTGCTGTTGGGAAAGTAATCAACTACAGAGTGGTGTGTCGCATCCCAGAGCAAAGCGGAGTTACTGTTACCACACCACGTTTTTCTTTCTTTCTTTCTTTTGGTTGTTTTTCAATAACTGCAAACCCTGTATTGTTTTTAATTTCTCTTTTATTTATTTATTTTTTAAATTTACAAAAGAACATTGTAGATTTTATCCTTTTATAGTTTATTGTTATGGAACATCCACAAAACGAGTTAGTTAACTTACATTACAACAGCTTTAAATAGCCTCTCTTTTTCCCCATCTAGAAATTAATAAAAAAAAAAAAAATGCAGCTTGCCATGTTACCTAGAAAACACAAAGCACAAAGCCATCTGTCCTGAAGCTGTTCCTGTGACTAAAGACATAAAGTTACAGATTTACCTCTGACTGTTACAAAGCACTGACACTGGAGACTCCTTCCATCACTAATAAATAAACATCACCTCAAAGAAAACTTCACCATATCAAAAATTACTTTTGAATCTACAGAATACTGTACGAATATTAGAGCTGGTGTTATAGAAAATGAATCCATTTTCTGACCAATCAGAATCAAGCACTCATGAATACAGCACTGTAAATGCAAATGGGTTAAAATATTCTATATAGGAAATAAGATTTTTTTTTCCTTCTTTGTCTTATTCAGTTGTGTAGTCATTTTCTTTTCGCAGTAAGACACTGAACAGCAATTAATGCACATTGGCCAAGGTCAGGCACTTACAGATGGAGGAGGATTTCACAATTTAACAGGACATCATTTTGCCCTTATATGCTGCAAAAGGTAACAGCTAAGATTAGCACAGAACTGGTTGTTCTCTCGACTGTAGGGCTGAGCATCATGGTGTCATCAATGCAAATCTAATTGATTCAATCTAATTGCTCAGTCTGATATTCCTCCTCCTATGCATTCCCTGGAGCTGCTCTGCGTCCAGTGACAGCACTGACAGCTCCACCAAAATAACCTTCACCGTGTATGTCTTACTAAGCTGCTGTGTTTTAACTGCTGGTTAGTAACATGCAGTGGTTTGTGGATTAAGCCGTAGCCGATTTTAATGCATAACCTGGCTGGATAATCAGGGATCATAGCCTGAGGTGTCTCAACTGCCCACCATAGATCAGTCCATTAAGGACAATTACCTTTGCAAAACTTGCCAATCATGAATCATTCAGAGAGAGCGAGAGAGAGCGAGAGAGCGAGAGAGAGAGAGAGAGAGAGCTTAACATGATGAGTAACATTTTTCAGTGACTATATACACTAGGTAAACCCCTTCAAGTGATGTGGGTGAGGTTGATGCTTCTGTAGAGGACAATGAAGAGGCTGCTGAGGCTTCTTTAAAGGTGTTTAGTGCATTAGAATTTGAGTATATTACAAAATTATTTCCTAGGAACTACTTTTATAAGAAGCCATTTTGACTTTAGCTGAGAAATATCACATGAAATATAAAGTCTTGACTAAACACAATATTTTCAAACTTAATATTCCTATGCAACATCCATGCAATGTCTTACATTTTGCATGATTTTCAGTGTTTGTCATTTTTATCTGCTGAAAATTGAAGATTGTGCTGAAAGGGGCAATATAAGGCAGTAATATTTTAATATTCAAGAATGTCTGATCTTTGATACTTCAAGAAAGTGCTGCGATTTTGAGATTATAATAATATTGGTCGCATAAACAGAGTGAAAGTAGAAATGTAGAACTGTACTATTTCATCTGAAGATACATATTTTACTGTATGTTTTATATATTTTGTTTGTGCAAAACAGCCTGCCGATGTGCTTTATTATGATTCACATGGCATCAGATGTGTCATTCTCTACAGAACTGAATTTTAGTCAGTATGTTTGTATCTCTTGGCTTAGGTTAAGTGCCACTAATATGAAGTCAGTTAGGGGCTCACATGTTTTCATATGAGCGCAGGGCAGTCCTGTCTGGTGTCAGCGCAGTGCTGTGGCAGTGCATGTGGTATCTGTGATGTCCGCGTTTCATTGCTACTGCTGTCACTTGCGTGTGATGAGTGTGTATGCTGAGGAAAGGACACGTATGTCATCAGAGTCATTGGTTATGGATCAGCCCTGAAAGGAAGATCGAGTTAAACCTTTTCTAATGTGTTTGGAGAGTGGTTATCTGTGGAGCATGGCATTAACTAACAAACTGGATTATTTTAAATACAGACTAATGGGATTTCAGCAGATTTCTTGGAAATTGCCAGTGGCTAATTGTACTGGTCTATTTGAACTAACAGAAAACATGCTGTAGCTGTATTGGCATGAACTCTATTGTAGACTTCTACAGAGAACCCTTGCAGCCTAAAGAACCCACAAACATTCTCAGTTTAACTTTTTTTTTTGCCAAGTTTGCAGAACTGTAGACTTAATCAGTGCTTTAAACTCTTCCACAATTCCATACAAACTCTGGTTATTGTCTAGTACCCCTTGAGTACAATCTTATCCTTATTGGTTCTTAAGTTGTTCTTGTCAAGAGGGGAACTGTTGAAGGTTCTATGTAAAACCCTACAACTAAGTGTTTCCTGCTCAGACAAGATTCCATGTAGAACTTCTTTTATTGGGTTAAGAACCCTTCTATAGTGGTGCAACAGAAAAGTATTTGCCCTGTCATTGGATAATTGCAAGTTCAAATCCCAACAATGCCACACCCATCCATGGCCGGTAGTCTAGAGAACAAAAATCAGCTATGCTCTCTGGGTGGGAGGGATGGCATACTCTCTCTTCCCTGTCAATCAGAGTGACACTAGCCAATTATGGCATGTATGTCGAAGAGGGCAGATAGAGCTTTCATCCACCCTTCACCTTACTTGGTTGGTAGCTATCGTATGATAGGGGAGAACTGGCTGGGGGTGAGAACTGGCCAATGAGATAATTGGGTAAAAAAAAACTGTGAAATACCCTTAAGATGGCTTAAACCACCACATTTCTATTTCAAATAGGCATAGACAAAGCCTATTTTCACAGAAAAGCTGCCTTCATCAGTATGTCATTGTTACATATAAGAAGTACAGGATGGGAAAAAAAGGATGCTAAAATTTATTTTATCTCAAAACAAACCAGACAGTTAGCCAGCTAAGTAACTAACTAGCCTATAATAAATAGCAGAAAGAAAGTCAAGAGATATTGTTCTAGTGTTCTCTGTACATTTCTGAAGATTATTTATTATTAATAGATAATTTTATACATTATTGCATAATAACTTGAGTCTAAAGGGGATGGAAAAGTAGGAATACAGCATCCTTGCTTCCTCCCTCTGAAACAGTTACTTTACTCTTCTGTACATCAGAGATTGTCAACAGAAAGGTTTTTCTGTGTCTGGAATAGAAAAAAGTGGGTCCTGTAATTAGATGGCATCATGCAGTGCATGGCTGGCATTTCCTCTAACTTAAGCTGTAACTTAAAAAACCAATGGTGAAACATAAAACCGAAGGATTTCTCTCTTGCTCCGCCTTGATTCACCTTGTTTCTGGGAGAATACAGTATCTCTTTCTGTGGACTGAATATGACAGTGAAACGCCCTTCATTCACACTAGCACAATTTCTCCTTTCCATCACATCCTTCCTTTCCACCCTCTATCTTTAAATCAATATTTAAGACGAAGGTGGACTACATCGCCTGTGCTGCATATCTCTGGGGAGCAGCGGGTACTATGGGCAGCCATTCTGCGCTGGGTTATACAAACTGGGATCAGACTGTATAGTGCGCAGACACTAAATCAATGTCTTATCCACGACCTCAGTCTGCCTGAGGACAATGCATTTCTGTCAGTAGATTATATTTGATCAGAAGCCCCTCACCCCCTACCTCACATCTCACTGCCCCTGCACTTCTAATTTAAATAGGAAATAATGCACAATTAAAATCCATGCCATTTTTTTTTTTATTTGCGTGTATTTTTAACATCATCTCTCTCTATTTTTCCTGTCAGAGTTTCCTTATCAAATTTCTCTCGTAAGCTTTCATGATTTTTTTTTTGTGTCACATCATTCCTAAGTTATCCATATTTTTTAAATCATTTAATTTGTTTACTCTCTAACAAGGTGATACTTACATTTGGCAGATAGAAACTTACATTCCAAAGCAACTTACATTTATCTCATTTTTTATACAACTAAGCAATTGAGGGTTAAGGGCCTTGCTCACGGATCTAGCAGTGGCACCTTGGCAGTGCTGGGACATGACCTCCATTGTCTTATCCACTGAGCTAACACTGCCCCAATTCATTATAAACTTCATTAGCTTTCTGTCATTTTCTTAATTTAACAGTATGTTGCAGGTGAAGATCTGCCAGAAGACTGCTGCATATGACTTTTGTCACCTGGGTTCTGCATGTGGAACTGGCCCACAATGCAAATCACTGTACTGATGTCACACAGTCATTAATATTGATTCATTTACCTGGCAAAACATAATCTATAGGGGGCTAGCCAGGATAGCCTGGAGATATATATATATTTTTACATCTTGGAATAGATGCCATATTTGCAATTATCTGACTCACTTCATAAACCTGCAAGACCCATAACTCTCTCTCTCTCTCTCTCTCTCTCAGGCACTCCATACAGCAACAAACCAATAAAGTCATTACAAGCACAAGCCAACTTATCAAACAGCTCTCTGACATCATCAGCGGCTCCTCTCGGGTAAAATATTCATTTCATTTCTCTGACTTGTGTATCTCTTTCTCTGACTTGTGTATCTCTTGTATACCTTACATAATATACACCATGGAATGCAATGGCATTCTAGACATGGCTAGTGTATAATTTAGACTTGGACTGTCTGGGATTTTAGAGACGAATCAAGAAACAGTGCATAATTTGTGTCTAGGTTAAAGCTTTGCTTCAATATATTCTTAATAAAGTATGAAATGAGTGGATTGAGGCTATTAACATACAATAATGAGAAAGACTGCACCAGGCCAGAAGATAAGTGAATGATGTAATTGTTAAATATGACAGATGTATTATTAAATGTCTATTTTCTGCAGTAACTGATGAGTTTTCTCTCGACAGCCAGACCGGCTGCGTCTGATGAGGCTGAAGACAGAGCTGTCAGAGTCCGTGCAGCGTTATGGTGACCTGCAGAAGGTGAGACTACTGCTAAAGCTCTCTCTTTTTCAAACACCTAGTAAAAAAGACATCATTGCTTTATGGCCAGTTAATAAATTATATATGTGATACACTCAAGATATTTAAATTTAGGCTTGCAAAAAAAAAAGTTGTCCTTCATTTGCGTGTTCTTTCAATATGCATACTGATGTTATTTTTCTTTCTCATCAGAAAATTGCAGACCGTTCAAGGGCCTTGCTTCCTCCAGCCCAAAAAGACAGAAAGCAGGTAAGTGGATCCAGGGCTGCAAGTAAGGGGGTGGGGTGGGGTGGAGGGTGGCGATGGGGTTAGGATAATTAAATATAAATAAATTAAATAATAATTAAAGAGCAGTGTTAGATGCAGTGCCCAAAGCATCTTACATTCTGCCACAGTCTCAAAGAAAAAACCTTGGGCTATGAGAATTTGGTTTATAATTCAAATAAGGATTCCATCAAAAAAGGAAAAATACCAAGGAAAAATAAAAATGGCGAAGACAGGATGTCACAGTTTTTCTGAAGTAGAGGTGGTCAAGCTATACTGAAGCTCTTAATAGAAAAGAAGCTTACGCTATAGTAACTGCAGTTGTCACATGGAAATGGCGTGACAGAGCTGTCTATACTAAACCCCTATATACTACTGGGAAATTTTAGCATTTAAGAGTTTTTTTCCTCATAAATCAATAATAGAGCGTACCCTCTATTTTTGTGTTAAAATGTCATGTTCTCAAGAACACTGAAATGAAAAAAAGTTTAACTTGAAAGTAAAAGTGAAGTAGAAAGTGGTGCTAAGAACACTCATTAGCCTCCCCTTCTATCTTTGGTCTATAATCTGGTTATGAATGACTGTAAAACCAGAATATCTCCATTACTCCATGACTGAAATTTATTTTGAACACCTGTATACCTGCTCATTCATGCAATTATCCCATCATCCCCTTCCATCAGGTGGCAGCAGTGCAATGTAGATACAGGTCAAGAGCTTTACTTTATGTTCCAATATGATCTCAGTTACTTTGAGAGTGGCATGGTTGTTGGTGCCAGACGGGCTGGATGAAGTATTTCAGAAACCGTTGATCTCCTGAGATTTTCATACATCACAGTTTCTAGGATATACAAAGAATGGTGCCAAAAAAAACCCCAGCAGTTCTGCAGGCAGATGGAGTTCACATGAAGGCTATGGTAACTCAAATACGTACTCTTTACAACCATGGTGAGCAAAAAGACATCTCAGAACACACAAGTTCTGAGCCTCGAGATGGATGGGTTACAACAGGCCACACTGGGTTCTATTCCTTTCAGCTAATAGCTGGAATCTGAGGCTACAATGGGCACACATTCATCAAAACTAAAGTACTGAGGAATGGAAAGATATCGCCTGATCTTTTTCCAATCTTTAACGGCCCAATTTTGGTGAACCTTTGCCCACTCCAGCTTCAGATTCCTATTCTTAGGTGGCATCCTAGCATTCCCGGCTGCAAATGTATATCTGGCTTTGGAAGGTGGAGTGGAGGAAAGTGGAGAAAACTGTTCAAAAATCTGGCCTCCTCTAATTGCACAAACTTTAGTAAATTAAGTAGAATAAGTAATCAGCAGCACCATATCGCCATGCTTTTAGTGCGCTGACGCTCCACTTTTCACACTAACATCATTTAAATGTATATGTATGAAGAAGAGAGGAATATTTATAGCACATGAAGACTCGTGTGCCAGTTTTGTACATAAACGCAAGGTTATTTGAGCAAAATGTGTCCTAATTGTGACTGAGAATGGACGCAAAAAGTTTGGCGTTTATGTAGAGATAGACAGAACTCAACCCTTTGTAGTAACAACACACCCAGGTTCCAGCATATCTTTTGAATAATTCTGTATCGGAGATTAGTGTGAATAAGACATTTCACTGAGAGCTCCAAGATGAGAGGGAACAATTTCTGTAAGTGGCCACAAAATGACAACCCTTTTTTGAAGTGCATGAGAACTGACATCCATAAGGTCATATCCCTTCAAGCGTGACATCCAGTTGATATTGCATACTGTCATAGAATGCCAGAGCGACATGAAAGCATTTCTGACTTGGATGTCAGTCCAAATTGCACATCAGAATTCCTCAGCTGTCATGCACCTGTGATGCAGACATGGCAGCACACAGATACAGATCTGCACTCTCATCCAGACTCTCTCCCCCCAGACCTCTTTTTTTCCTATTCACTTCACACACACTACCTGAGCAGTGCCTGGAGTTGTTGCTTTCATGTGCAGTTCTGTCACTTGTAGCTGCTTCCCTGATGGCTTCCTCTCTGTTGTCAGTTCACCTTAGCCACCCCCGGCATTCATGAGCCATCAAACAGGATAGCTATTTGTATTACAATACAAATGCAAAGTTCACAAGCAAAACAAGCAGTGCTGTTTAAGGCCACAGGTGGAGTGGGTTGTCTAGAGTCAGATACTGTTTGAGCCTTGTCTGATTGCTGAGCTCCCTCTGAGTCTCATTTCTTGGAGATCAAAGAGGGAAGTGGTTGTGTATCAGCGCCGGCGATCTCTGAGTATATCATCAAACTGACTTCCAATTTGTACAGAATCATTTCTGCAGGGAAGGCTCTTAGGTTGGTTCAATAAACCACCATACAATTTTCCCTGAAATATACACATTCTCATTTTTCTTACTTTGTCTTGCTCTTATACTGTATCTTTGTGTTTTAGAATCAAAAACAAATCTTCTAAATTCAGCATACTGTATGTAGATATATGTGTGTGCCACTGTAGAAAAGGGCAACACATGAGATAATTATATTTCCTCTGAGCTTTTAATCTAGCTGGAAAAGATCCACCAAACAGAACAGAAAATCATTCCAGAAAATAGAGTGATTTTTTTTTGGAGGTTACTGTCTGCTACAGTCATCCAGCTAATCTCTTAGTGATGCTTTTTCTATACTTTGCACACTTATATTTTTCAAATATTGATTGAGTTTAGTGAATGCTGTTTATATCATCAAACACAGGATTATCCTCTGTTCCAAGTATAAAAGGAAAACGAAGTTGCGAGGCTGTTTTTAGTGTTTATATCTTCAGACTGTGGCACAAGACATACAACAAGCATCTCTGGTTTGCAATCTTAAAAATCAGCTCAAACCATACATATCTTTTTACTTCACTTTGCTTTTGTCTATTTTTTATGTACAGTGCTCACTATGTTAATTGCTGGTCATATGCGTTAATTACACTAGCCAGTTTAATGCTAAAGAAGCTAAATTTAGGCTCCAGGCATTTCTTGGCTGCCTGAATACATCTGAGGCAAGGGAAAATTGGTTTTGCCTTTAAGTTACTTAAAACTAATAAATGGAGAGTGATAGGTGAAAGCAAAGATTAATACTGAGTTAAAGTCATAGTTAGACAATTTAGAAATTCGTATGTTTTTTCATTGATGAAATACCTGAGAAATCATCTTCAGCTAGTAAAAAGCTAGATACCAGATTTGATACCTTCCAGAATATGGAAATTCAGAAATATAGGCTATCCAGGGATTTCACTTTATTTCTGTGTTGGTTTGAATTGCAGGTTTATGTAGCAAAGTGCTTTAGAAGTGCTGAGACATGGAGCAAGCGAACAAATTCACAATGCAAACAAGCTCCGGGTGATGGCTCTTGCCTTTTAATCCATGGTTTTACATAATCAAAGAAAACCTCCTGCAAAAGGTTTTTGTTAATTACACTAACCCTATTTAGAAACCTTCAAAAACTTTTTTTAATCAGAGTGTCATGTGGATGCAAGCCAACAGAATCAGGTATATCTAGGAGCTGGTAAAATCTAAATATGTAAATACTGAGCTGCCATAGCAGAATGATCGTTAGCAAGAGGTTAGCACAGAGGAGATGGTGCTCTTCAGAGTGTCATTGTGCTGGAATGAGATGTAGTCTATTAGCTGTGCTAATTCTGAGATGGAGGAGATGGAATATAATGAATCATCCAGTGAATAGCAAAAACAATAACTTGCCTCAGGCATCTTGTGTCATACATATGCAATTAGAAAAGAATTAGCAGATCAACTCTCTTCTCTCTCAGTGACCATTTCCTTCATATTGGATCTTCAGTCTAGTGTAGAATTCTGCCTAACAAAGTCTAACTAAAGTTATTTGAAAACACACACACACACACACAAAATTGAGATGCATTTTAGTCAGAGACGGAAAGACAATTTTGTCACTGGTGGCAATGATTTCCTGGGTTTTGCATCAGAATATCAACTGATTATAATGTTACTGATTTTTCACGGTATCTCATGTGTCATTGTTGACAGAAAGCAGTTTGAGAACATATTATAAAACACTCTGTGTGTGCGTTTATCTGTATGCATGTGCATGGGCGGTGTTTGCCTGTGCAGAGTCAACAGACACCGGTCACTGAGCTGTGTGAGGATCCACTGGTCGGGCCAGCAGAGACCGTGGAAGGAGATGAACAGCAGGCGTTCCTGTCTGAGATCAGCGAGGAGGATGTGGAGGTCCTGCGCCAAAGGGAAGAAGCTCTGCTCCAGATAGAGGTGTGTACCTGGTTACCTCAGTAAACCCCACTGATGCCAACATCACATTTTAGAACAAATAAAGGATTAGTTGGGCTGTGATGGTACCTTAACTAGATTTGCTGTAGTAGTGGTGTCTCCCAGCATATCCTGATTGCAAGCTTTAGCACTCCTAATGAATTGTGCCGAAATATAGTTAGACAATTTATGTCTTCATGAAGATATGAGATACACAACATGCAACAGATATATAGATATTCATATAGATATTCATATAGATATTTAGACGTACTTAAAAGCCGAAATAATTAAAAGACACAGATCAACTTCTACATAAAGGGACATCTCTTCCAGGAGGAGTAGAATTGAAAAAAAAACAAACAAAAAAAACCCTCTATCTGCCTATCTCACTGTTCATATAATTCTCCCAGTTGCTTCAGTTCTCAGACTGTGTTATGTTAACTATGTATACTTTATATTCTTATAACTGTATAATTAGCTTATGCCAATGTCTTTGAAGATTGCTATATTAGCAAACTTGGTGTAGGGAAAAAATATTTTAAAAAAAGGAAAAAAATGACATCTGAGTAACTTACCAATTTGCATGCATAAACTACCTAAACTAGAATTTATTTCTCCTGCTTACACTAAGGGGCAGACCATAGGATTGGCTTGAAAACTGGGCCATGTACACCTACTGTGGATAAGATGATGGATGTGAAATAACCAGCCTTGCTTTTTCATAATTGTCACACACCTGGCTTGGGATTTGAATAAAGCTGTAGATTGTCCCGGGGACTTTTGTTAATGTTGTACAGATATTTGTATGTTCATATATTTGCGGATTTTTTTTTCAAGTCATATTTACAAGCCAGATGGAATTTTCTACTGATTTAGCACTGTCTAGGACTGTTCCATCTGTTTTGTCCAGTGTTCTTAGTGTTCTGAAACGCAGGATTAGGAAACCACCCTATCAGTGTTTTGCTTTGATTCTGGATTTTGAGAATTTTGAGATTGTAGTGTAAGATATGACCTTTTGAGATTCCAACAAGCGCTGATTTGGAAGGTGGGGCAGTGGTGCATTGGGTAGCATTGCTGACTTATAGCGCCATGATTCCCAGTTCAATCTTGAGCTTGGGTCACTGTCTATGTGTCTCCTCTTTCCTTGCACCTACTCTAAATAGCCCCTAGTTGTAAACGAGTGCATGGTGCCCTGCAATAGACTGGTGTCCAGTGTGAATATTCCAGTCTCAACCCCACTGTGACCCTGACCAAGATAAAACAGTTACTGAAGAAGAATGAACAAAGGGCTGTTTGGACAATTATAACCATAGGCAGCGGCCACCAAAGAGTCTTTGACTAGCGGTGATCTGTGAGAGTATCGCACATAGAGATATACTGCATATTACTGCTACATGTGAACACATTACTGTTACTACATGTACTATAATACTGTTTTGCACAAATCAACATTGCACATGTTACTATACTACTGTTTTGCACAAGTCAGTATTGCACACTCACACATACAGATGTACATAGTCTATATTTCTATATACATAATCTATATTTCTACCTCTGAAACTTTATTTTTACAGTTTGCACTTGTCTTGGCATTCAATGTGGACAGCAAAGAAAGAATTTCATTGTACAGGGAAACTTGCTTTCCTCACTGGGCACATGACAATAAACGCTTTGAACTTTGAACTTTGAACTTAAACCTGTTGATTTTTTTTTTAGATAAACTGGTAATAAAAATCACATCAAGGAAAAGCAGTTAAGTGTAACTGTTGCATCTTCCCTCATCCCACATTAATCGATAAATGCAGTGCAGTGCATTGAGTCCAGCAAGAATTTTTTAATTTTTTTTTTTTATAATCTGCAAAAAATGATTCCTGCAATCATATCTTATTGATTTTGACTATAATTATGTTTCAGCCTATGCAACATATAAAGTCTGCACTGGGTTAGATGCCTAAGACCGCCTTCTGTTTCACTGAAACAGAGCATAGTTTAAATTATTCTGTTAATATTCCATGGAGCTTTTTACACAATATAATAAAAATAATGGGTTCATAAATTTATTAAAAGAGTGGAAATTTTTCTTTAAAAAAAAAGTCATTTTGTTTTTACCATGCCAGTATTTCTGCTAGACATTCTCTACGCAGTTTTGAACGCCCCTCCACCCCCCCACCCCCTCCTTTTTTTTCAACAAGTTAAGTGCTCAGTATGCCATACTCCTCAGTGGCCAAGGTTCTGTTTATACATATATATGAAACCAATCTGCTGTGCCTTTGCTGGTTCAGCATGTGCCCCAGGCTTAAGTGTGGTACTCTGCACAGAGACTACCCAAATAAACTACTTCATCTCTGCCCAGCAGTTAGGAACAGCTCAGCATTCGTATGTGAAGCTTACTTAAGGGAACATTAACACCCTCGCTCTGTAGAGACGGAATGACTATTTGAGGACAGATTAAGACATTTCCACATGTGCTAATCGGAGTACAGTAGTCTTTGCCTTTTCCAAATAGTACCATCAAAAGGCCATTGTGTTTTTGGTGCGGTACACATTTCCATCTTCATACAGGATTTGTTGTAGCATAAACAGCTGTTAAATAGAGGTGAGCTTGTAGGTCAATTGAAAACTAGTTGTGTAGTCTGGTGTTTCTTTTATTGTCAATTTTCACGTGTCATGGTTGGTTAGTGCAGATGTGAGAGATGAACACCACTACAGATAGAGATAATTAGAGAGAAACATGTAAAGTTTGCAAAAGGGTCATGCCATGCCATGTGAAGAGGAAAATGAATCAAGCCACATGACAAAATCTAGGAAATGCATAGATGAAGATGTATATGTTTCTATATTTCTAAAGACAGAACTGCAGACACAAAGCCAAATCAGCTGTTACTAATAGGCATCAGTAACACATGTCGTATTGAGCCTCGGACAAATAAAACAGAGCCAGCTTCACACTTGAAGAGCTGAAACAATGCAGACAGCTTATTTGTGGTTTGGGGTGGAGGGGTATACAGAATGGAGAGGTGACAGGGAGGTGGTTCTGCCCATACTCAGTATGCCCTGTGGCAGTTGCTGAAGGGCTCTGTGAATGAGCTCAGCCAGGCTGATCATATCTGACAGTGTGCTTTTTCCAGTCTAAATCCCTGCTCACTTCCTTCCCACCCACTGCTGCTCAGCCACCTCATTGGAAACTCCACTCATCTGAATCCAGAATGACTGAAACTGCTCTCTCTCTCTCTCTCTCTCTCTCTCTCTCTCTCTCTCTCTGTTTACTAAACTCCTTTGTAAATGCATCCTTGCAAAGTGCTCTCTATAAGAGGTTGTGGAGAGAAGTAGAGAAATAGGACTTGTGCTTTCAAACAAGGACAACAGGCACAAGAGGGTTAAATCAGACACTTCTGAAAACATTGGTTTCCCTACAAGGAGAAGAACAAGGGGAATTAAGCATGCCCCTAGGGGTCTACTTTAATTCAGATGTACTATACTGTCTTTTGTCATCATCCTGCAGGTGTAACTAAATGGATATTCTAGTATAAGATGAATAAGAGCAGGAGAGAGAAAGACAGGGAGATGAGCGATAGAGACTTAAGCCTTATGATATCACCTTTAGCTGTACCTTTAATGCTTTGGCATTGGCCATCATTTCATCAAAATGGATTTTGAGAAAAATGGCCATAACAGAGGACAACATTCAAGGGGAATCTGAATGAAACATCTGGCCCAACCAATCAAAAAAAAGAAAAAAAGAAAAAGAAAAAGCCTACCCTACAAATGTGGTCCTTGAGAGAAGAGAGAGTGTGGAAGGGGAAACTACAATAGCATTGTGGCAGTAAAAATATAGAAGATGTAGAAAATATAGAATAGATGAACTATGTCTTTAAAGATGATCATCTAACATTGTAAGTACACAATCACAGAGATGACTCTCAGTTCAAATTACTTTTTAACAAAAGTACCTTCTTAATGACTTACTGTTAGCGAGCCCTTTAAACAAACTATTACAAATGCTGTGCTTTTAGATTTGCAGACCTGCTGAGCAGTCAAACATAAGAACCTATACAAAAGGACAAAAGCTATATTCTTAACGTTTAATTGCAAAACCACTTGATGTCAGAAGTGGAATGCATTGCTATATAAACTGCATGGATGATATCATGCTCTATTTTCTTACAAGTGTATGCTTAGCCTACTTATATAATGATGTTGCATTGTCGGGTAGAGTGGTGGCGCAGTGTGAAGCATTGCTGCCTCACACCTGCAGGGTCCCGGGTTTGATCCTGAGTTCGGGTTACTGTCTATGCAAAATTTCTCATGTTCTGTTCTTTACTGTTACCGGGATAGGCCAGGATAAAGAAGATACTGAAAGTGAGAGTAGTGTTTTGCTAATTTGGACAGGATGTAAGGCCAGTTATTTTCTTGGTTATTTCCAGGTGCTATTTTGGGGGTC
Organism: Pangasius sanitwongsei; assembly: GCA_037576675.1. Lineage (NCBI taxonomy): Eukaryota > Metazoa > Chordata > Actinopteri > Siluriformes > Pangasiidae > Pangasius > Pangasius sanitwongsei. The sequence goes on along the minus strand of CM075003.1, from coordinate 4,222,146 downwards.
AGAAGTTAAGACAAAATGTGAATCGGACAGCTGATGTGCCAAAATTCACCGTAATTATAGAATTATTATACTCAATAGAATGTCTTAGAAACGAATTAATTACCATATTCACCAAATATAAAATCTGACCCAACCCCCTTTTACAAGTTTACAGTTAGGTCAGTTACCACCAATTCTGATGGTCACAAAAATACTGAAAATATATCTGCCATACTTACACGGAAAAATGCTGGGATCTTATGCCTAATTTCTGCTCTTACATGTAATCATGAAAATAAGCCCCATCATGCTCTTATGGCAGTCTGAGCTAGAAGAATGTCCTGAATTTGACTGAATATGTGTGCAAAACCTGGATGTTTAGTGATTTAACACTCTTTCCCCTCTCTGGTTAAGCATGCTGATGGTGTGATATGAAGGCAGCACTCAGCCTTTGATATAATAAACCCCTTGACCTATACAAAGATGTCCTTTTCCAAAAGATGACAGTATCTATCTGCATCCACTCTTGTCTCAGACTGTGACCCCATTTTAAGTTTGCGTGTGTAAAACCGTGTCCAAACTTTATAGCATCAGCAAAAACATGCAAGCTGGTTTACTAACAGGCTGTATGAAGGATTTCATAGACATTAGACTGTTTCGCATGTTTGCCTTAATGAATACGCAATTTGGGGCATTTCTACCTAAAAGTGCAAAATCCAGGGCAGAGTCTTTGCAATTAGATTAATTTAGCATCTAGGATGTAATTTACTAAACATAAGTCACTTTGGGAACAGGGATTACATACAAAAATGAATGCATTAGGAGGCCATATATTACATTTTCTGAAGTCTATTTCAACAAGACAAAATTATGCCTCGGTATCTCAAAATGACTAAAATTTTCTTAAAATGACGATATGGCATTTGTAAGACAGTATGGCATAAAATGAATGTTGACCATGGCAGAGTTGGTTTAATATTAGATATCTGTGGCACGTTTAAACCTCCGATGTCAACACCATTTAAATAGAGACTGTTTTTAGTTTTTTCCTTGCCTTTAATCAGAGTAATTTTAGAGGTATGACATCTAAGAATCGCTGACCTTGCCCCGGCTATCAAGAACAAATAGTATACATTAAAACCTAACTTACTTTACATATTGTTTTCTATTCCTACTTTGCATCTTGCATCTTTGCATCTGACAATTTACATATTATTTGTTATCAATCAAATTGATCCCTATAGATACACAAATTAGTGTGATGCATCTGAGCATGAGAATCATTTTATCCACAGAGCACATAAGTTGTGATGAAACATTTAGTCTGTAACATCTGGTAAAAGTAGATGGTAAAAACCATGTTAACAAATGTGCATGATTGACAAACCCAGGATACTGTGATGCTCTGACAGTAGGTCTGGTCTGAAGGGTAGTGGGCATGGAGCCTTGTCCAGTGACTAAAGTTAACAACAAAAAAAGTAAAACCATGGTCTGTTCAGCCATAATAGGACACTGGTTGTGTTGCAGTGCCATCGATAACATTGACAGCATTGGGAATGCATATAGATTTGGCCAATCGTGCACTAATCCTTCCTGACCCAAAGGCTCTGCCTCGGTTTTCAAATAAATTGACTTCTTCTCTGCTGTAGTTGTTCCAAATTAACTGAAACACTCTGTTGTGGATTTGCCAATCCCTTGCATTGATCTGCTGTTTGATTGCATCAGTATGCAGCTTTCACAGACAGGTGGTGTATGCTCATTTCCGGAGTTTCTTGGCCCACCTCAACATCTCTTGGGATTTTCAACCCTCTGGTGGTTATGGTAAAATACCACTGTGGTGTTGTCAGTCTGCACTAGTACATATGACTCTTTTTGGGGTTCCTGGTGTTGCAGTACTAGCCACACAGATTTCATCTCAATCCAGATATTAAATCTTGTTTTTCCATCTTCCTTTCACTTTCAGGGTTTTTACATATGCCCCTCCTTTCTTCTCCCAGTCTTCCTGGGAGGCATCTGTTGTTACTATTCCCCTTTTTGCTGGGAGAGCATTCAGCCAACAATGAAATGGTCTGAGTTGGAACATTCCTAGTTTCACTGCTGGCGTTGCTGCTGTCAACATCCATGCCAGGTGTAGGAAATCTGTATAAGGACAATGTGTGGCCACTCATAATGTTCTGATCAAGATAGCGCTGTTGTCTTTCAGAAAGGCTTGCATCGCCTGCAAATTGAGCTTCACGCCTATGAACTGCACGGTCTATGCAGGTGTCAACTGTTATGAGAATCTCCTCTCATAACACAGCTTTCAATTCTTGAACATCCATATGTGAGATCAGGAGCTTTGTGTGGCTTGTGGCTTCTGTTTACTGACTATTAACTTCACACCCAAAGAGAACAGAGCTGCTTAGCTCGGCCTCTTAACTCATGAACTCTCTCTCTCTCTCTCTCTCTCTCACTCACTGTCTGTCTATCACTCTCTCTCTTTCTCTCTCTCTCTCTCTAGTTTATACACACCCATAGACGCAGGCATACACTATGTTATACAGGCGGTGTGTTCTCCAAGTTGTGGGTTCCCAGGGCCGAGAAAGGAGAGGAATCATTTGATTCTACATTATAAACCATTTATTCAGCAAGGGCAAAAAGAGACATCTCTGCTTAAGCCATTTTCAGGCTTCATTTTTTTTCAGCAGTAAGCATGTGCGTAAATCTGCTTAACAGTTTTTCTGCTGTGGCAGTGACACTGCATTCTGTTGCCTGATGCCTTTGGGCCAGGGCTGGAAATGTGAGGGGAATCTTATATCAGCATTAAACACATTTATAGGGGGGAAGGGGGGAGGCAGAGCAATGGGAGAGAGAAACTGAGAAAAAGAAAAGAGCAAGGGCATGATTCACGCAAGTTATCTACCAACACCTTTCCCTTCACAAACTAAGCTTTTGGACAGAGCACATACTTTCTTGGAAGAAGCACTTATAAAATATTTTTCATAAATCTAGGGTATAAAGACAGCTTCTGTTCGTAGCTCTCTTATCAAATTTATATATCAGTGTTGGCCAGTCTGAGGAGAAAGATTATTTCAAGGTTATCTACAGTGCCTAACATGACTCCTGCTATGATCCTTCATATTACTTAGCATATTCTTTTAGTTTTTAGTATTCAATTAATGACAACAATTAACAACAATAGTACAGTGCAGGGTGACCACTGAATACATATTTTGCACTTTGCACCACAGATCAGATATTATTCAGGTGGTGGATCTTTAATAGTACAGAATTATTCCCAATATATAGTTCGTAAACAGTAGAGCAGCTGTTTTTATTTATTTATTTATTTTATTTTTTTTTCTGTACCTGAGTTTTCATTAATTTATTCAATATTGTTCTGTGGATTTAAAAAGCCCAGATGGTAATGCCTACTTCTCTTTAAAAAAATGCTTACTGATACTATGATTAATATAATCAAAATAACCGAGCATTTAGGTTTGTCTTTGATTTGAAACATATTTATTTGAATTTTTTTTTGTGCGTGTGAAACTAAGTTCCTATAGTAAACATTCCCTGGACAACTCAAAATAAAAATTAAATAAGGAAAAATAAAAAAATGAAATTCATGTTTAGTCATGATTAGAACTATCTACCTTTTTGAGCTATTTTTTGTCTATGGTACATTATTTGACAAGTAAACAAAAGGCTAGATTACATGGCTAGATTCACTGACCAAAGAAAAAAAAAAGACAAGCAAAAGAATAATGTATGTCTGTATTTGTACCTGTTTAGAACACATTATCTGTTTGTTCCAAATAATGTATTCATATTTGGTTATATCAATAGTATATAATTTTATAATATATAATTTTCATTTTATAATGTATTATTTTCAGTATAATTTTATTTTTGAATGAACCGCGTTTCCTGGCTTGTCATACTTTTGGTTTCAGTGGCAGCGCTAGTTCAGTGGTGAAGGTTTCTGTAGGTGTACTAGTGCATGGGATGTTGGAGTTCAATTCCTAAGACTTAAAGGAGTTCAATTCCTAAGACTTAAAGACTCGAAGAGCCACTGCTGAACCCTCAACAACACAAGTATTAGCTTGTATTATATACTGGCTCATTTACGTTGCTCAGAATAAATTGTATTATATATATATATATATATATATATTGTCGCAAGTCCCCTTGGAAGAATATGTCTAGCACCAACCGTACAAGGGAAGAGTTTTTTGAGGTATTATTAGGCTTCACCATTGTCCCTGCCTAGAAACTTATTTGGTGTCCTAATTCCTTGGTGTGTGTTTTATCGTGCCAGATGCTTTTGTTTGTCTGACAAGTGAAGGTAATTTACCGTTCCAAGTTCTCCTTTCTTTGCTGAAAATTAAAAAAAAAAAAAAACTGCAAATTGATTTCTTGACAAGCTGATCACATGAGAATTAGATTTTTTTAAAAATGTTCTTTTGTTTGTTTTCTATAGTACAACAATTTTTATCTTAAATGGCACTGTATAATAGAAGTTAAAGCAGATGAAAAAGTCATGCTTGTTCTTATATTTAGCTTTTTTCCTGTTCTTTTTGTAGTACTTCACTCACTATGTTATTCTCAGTTTGATGTTCAGAGCTGATTGCCTGGCAGCTTGAGTGAGCATTTTACACTGGAGCTATTCTGGAACCTAAAACCTCTGAATTACGGTGTACTCCCCTATGTACTTTATGGTTCAGTAAGAGTGGTTCTCTCTCTCTTTCTCTCTCTCTCTCTCTCTTTCGCTCTCTTTTTCTCCTTTTTTATGCCATTTTTCCTTGCTCTCCATACGTACACAGCCAGTATAATGTTTTTATACATGGAAACTACACCGATCAGCCATAACATTAAAACCACTGACAGGTGAAGTAAATGACATTATCTTGTTACAGTTGCACCTGTCAAGGGGTGGGATATATTAGCCAGCAAGTGAACAGTCAGTTATTGTTGTTCATGGGTTGGAAGCAGGAAAAATGGGCAAGCATAGAGATCTGAGTGACTTTGGCAATGGCCAAATTGTGATGGCTAGACGATTGTGTCAGAGCATCTCCAAAACGTCAGGTTTTGTGGGGTGTTCCCGGTAGTAGTGCAGTGGTTAGTACCTACCAGAAGTGGTCCAAGGAAGGACAACCAGTGAACCAGTGACAGGGTCATGGGCGCCCGAGGCTCATTGATGCTGATGGGAAATGAAGGCTAGACCATCTGGTTCGATGCCACGGAAGAGCTACTGTAGCACAAATTGCAGAAAAAAGTTAATCCTGGCTCTGATAGAAAGGTGTCTGAACACACAGTGCATCACAGCTTGTTGTGTATGGGGCTGTGTAGCCGCAGACCGGTCAGAGAGCCCATGCTGACCCCTGTCCACCACTGAAAGTGCCTACAATGGGTACATGATCATCAGAACTGGACCATGCAGCAATGGAAGAAGGTGGCCTGGACTGTTGAATCATGCTTTCTTTTACATCATGTGGATGGCCAGGTGCATGTTCGTTGCTTACCTGGGGAAGAGATGGCACCAGGATGCACTATGGGAAGAAGGCATGGTGGGGGCAGTGTGGTGCTCTGGGCAATGTTCTGCTGGGAAACCATGGGTCCTGGCATTCATGTGGATGTTACTTTGACAGGTATCACCTACCTAAACATTGCTGCAGACCAAGCACACCCCTTCATGGCAACGGTATTCCCTACAGACAAAAGCCGCTTTCAGCAGGATAATGCTCCCTGCCACACTGCAAAAATGGTTCAAGAATGGTTTGAGGAACAGTTCAAAGTGTTGACTTGTCCTCCAAATTCCCTAGATCTCAATCTGATCAAGTGTGGGATGTGCTGGACAAACAAGTCTGATCCATGGAGGCCCCACCTCACAACTTACAGGACTTGACTAGGATCTGCTGCTAACGTTTAGGTGCCAGATACCACAACACACCTTCAGAGGTCTTGTGGAGTCCATGCCTTGACAGCTTGGATCTGTTTTGGCAGCACAAATGGGACCTACACGATATTAGGCAGGTCGTTTTAATGTTATGGCTGAATGGTGTAGCCCTCGAGGGCTTTGACATAGTGCGCTAAAATCAGAAATAAAATCACGGTCGTCAAATTAAACTTGTTCTGTGTGAATATGTCATAATTTTCAAGCCACACTGTGATACCACATGAACACCCCACGTTGATCCCACTGATCCATGCAGGTTCAATCATGGCTGGTTTAAAAATGCTTTATTAGAGTGTGATATACTGTATATATACACACAGTGAAACATTTTCTATTCAAAACTATTTGAATGAACATTTGACAGAAAAATTACACCTGTTGTTAAAATGAAATTCAGACATTCAAGAAAGTGTTTTTTTTTTTTTTTACTACAATACATTAATTGCAGCAGAAGTGACAGCTATGCATCTCACTCTAATGGCTCACACAAAAGGACGGTTTGCCTTCATTATTGTATAGTGAGCTGTTTATCACAGTGATGAATGTGGGTGGCATGTAAATTTAAAATGGTGTTAATGGTGTTAAACTTCCTAAAGCAGATTGGACAGAAAAAAAAAGTCAGAGTAGAGCGTAAGGAGGGCAGTAGCTAATTTTGTACAGGCTTTTTTTTTTTAAAAATATATATTTGTAGTTTAATGTATGCTGTACTTGAACATATGTGCCTCTTTCACACTTAAAAACTGGAGCTTTATATCATTCACACTTGCAGCCTTGACGCAGGATTTTACCAGGAAATTTTACGCAGTCACCATGAAGGTTTCACCATGAAGTATTACACAGGATAGGATGTAAAACAAGTCAAGCTGAGATGTTTATCATCTATGTCTTCTCTTTATTCTTTACTAAGTCTTGTTCTCTGAGTCTGCTGCTGATTCACTCATGAATTACTGTGTCTACTACTGTGTCACTTATCTGTAAGTAATATATTGACTTACTTTCATATTAAAAGCAGAACTGGCATCATTTTTTTTTTACAAATCCCAGTTTTATTAACCACATTAAACAGCCGTAATACAGCGGTGCAGCAGTGGTTCATGATGAACGTGTGCACTTAGATGAAACAATGCAACTATGCGAGTCCCCTAAACACATATCTATTTTCCCATCTTCTTCTGCCTGGACTCCTTAATATCTCAGATGGTCCTGTGATGGCTTATACTCTCATATCCTCTCCTTGTCAGACTCATCTCTTGTCACTTCTGTAACTCCTATGGGTATGGAGGTGTCAGCCTTCTCCTGCCTGGAAGAGGTTTTTTTTTTTTTTTCCTTTCTGAAATTGCATGCCTTATTGACCCTCACATTTAATCGTGTGGATGCGGAAACTCCTGACACTCAGATTGTACTGTGTTTGTGTTTGTGTGAGTGTGGGTGTGTGTGTATTTAGTGTGCTGCAATCTTTCCCTCTATGTCAGATGAAGCAGATATCTGGCTCTCACACTGACATTTTGCGTCTAATGAAACAATGAGAGAACCTCCGTGCCCTATCAGTCGTCTTTCTCTTTTACTCTGCCTCCCTCCCTCCCTCCCCAACCCACAGACACAATAACAACAGGATGAGTGACAGAAGCCACAGAGATGGAGTTAGGAGCAAATAGACGTCCTGTCTGATATCATTCACTGAGTTGATGCACTGACTTCACCTCAGGACTGGGGACATTAAAGCAGTTGTCATCCATTACATTTTACACCATCGTTTGGTTTGTTGTATGTGTATTAAAAAAAATAACAAGGACGTTAATGACTAGGGAGACATGGTTGTGTTATTAAATCTTAACACAGCTCTGTTGCTCGATTCTGATTGGTCAAAAAGAGTTGATCCATTTTGTATAACAGCACAGCTCTGACACTAGTTCCTGTTGCAGGGTTTATGTTAATGAGTTCATTGTAATATGCAATAACAACTTACACAGGGCCTTGTATGGCAGGCACTCACAATAAACAGATTTTAAAAATGTGTAATCATTGATATGGTGAAGTTTCCTGTGAAAAGATGTTTATTTTTATTTTTATTTTTGGAAGGAGTCTCCAGTATCAATGCTTTGTAACAATCAGAGATAAAGCTGTAACTCTTACATTTTCCAACAGTGGAAAGTCTTTACAATGGTTTTGCAATTTCTCAGTAACATGACAAGCTGCATTATTTTTTTTAGCCTTATCTTAACTTCAAGGTAGAGCAAAAACCAGAGACTGGTGATGGAACAACCGTTAGCTTTTTTTGATAATGTAAGTGATAAGAGGAGCTAACTTGTTCGCAGATGTTCCAAAACTTTAAACATAACTATAAACAAATAAAATGTATAACATGTCATTCTTTCGTCTTGTACTACAGCTGTGGTATAAGAGCAAACACTACGGAACATGCTGTCATTGGAAAATAATCAGCCTCATGGTGGTAACTCAGGGAGGCGCTCACACTTCACGTCAGGCCACATCACACCACCTTGTCATTTATTGTTTTCCTATAACAACATGTACCTGCCAGTTTTATTCCTTACATATCACAAACCTACTAAAGCAAGAACTCCTTTACTGATTAGGACCCTCACAGTGCCTCTTAGCAAAGTGTCTGGATTCAAGCAAATTCTTCTTTTTGATCTCTAAGCTTTACTGGTGGCTCCTAAACAGCATGAGCTGAATACAACTTCATGACTGATGTAGGCTGGAACACATCATTTGCCAGGGCTAGGAAGATTTTCCGCAGGTATTAGGGCACAGAGCACCACAGCACTCTACTAATCGATATGTCCATTCTCTTCTCACACTCAGGTTGTCTCTCTCTCTCTCTTCTTTGCCTCTTCCTGTCTTTCTTTTAACTTCATGAATATCCTCAAATCCCTCCCTGTTAAGTAACCAAACCAATGCTTTACTCTTTATCATTTGACAGATTGAATGCGACTGGCACTAGCAGGTAAATAAATATGTTGTCAAGCCATTCCTGTGTGATTGACTAGACTGTCCAAAAACAAATGCAGAAAAAAGTCTTTAGCAGCATGGGGTTTGCCAGAGGCCATTTTGGCTCCAGCCAGATGGTATTTGCCAAGAGCTAGAAGGGCTGCCAGTTTTCCAAACAATCACGGCCACCTGTGATGAATGGCTCAGTGGCCACAGCAACACCGGCCCAGCTGCAGGCGCACAGGCTGTGGATGGAAGCAAGGGGAAGCTGTGAGGGGACGATAGACTAAACAGGATTTAGATGCTTTCATGTTGTGTTAGGCCTAGGCTGAAAAAAAGCCATGTTTACTGCAGCTTGAAAATGGATAAAGGGAAAAAAATGACTGAGAGATTTTTATGGTCTCCTTTGGATAAATGCAACTGCAATGTTTTACCAACACTTGACTTCTTATTGATCTGAAATAATGTCTCATCACTGTGGTTAAGTATCCTAAATATGCTAATGATCCTTTTTCTCATTCTTGCAGCAGGAAGGGTTATTTTTCTTAACGGTTGCTGTGTATAGACCTAACTTACAGCCCTTGTTTTGTTTTTTTGTTTGTTTTTTTTTTTTTTGCAGCGAGATATGCTGGATGTGAACCAGATTATGAAAGACTTGGCCAGCATGGTGCATGAACAAGGAGACACAATAGGTGAGATCTTAATTATGTGTGTCCATGCTTGAGGTGTTTGTGTGTCTGTGTCTGAAGTGAGGACTACTTTGTGTTAAACTAGTTAGGCCTGCTATTGATAAGCACTCCTCCTCATCTCTCTTTGTTCTCTAACTCCCTGCTGCACAGGAGTAGAGGAAAAGAAGCCACTGACACTCGATAATGATTCAGTTGACTCAATACATCAGAGACAGAGCGTGCTGAAGTGTTATCTCAGATCAGATCTGTGGGGATACAGAGAGAACACTGGGTTTGTGAATGAGGAGTGAGGACACTGGTTATAAAATGCACAAGAAAAAAAGGAGGTTACTGTATTGAATTTACTGAAGTTACTTTACGCACTGGAGGAACATGCATTTATAGGTCAATGTTTCAACATAGTAAAGAAAATCATTTAAATAATATTAGTAATTTTGTAGTAATGTTTATAAAATTATTTAGCCTAAGTAAAGCATTTCCAAGTCATTTTGGTCAAATGTAGTATTTATGTTTTGTAGTAAGTAGAGATGTCAAAGTACATTATTGGAAGAAAAAGTCATGTGACAGCAAAATCCAGTGGGTTTTCACAGACAGCCTTACACTACACCTATGGCAGCAAGGTGTCAGCAGGGTGCCTTCTCTCAAAGGGAAGCTGGTAAGAGGAGCTAAGAATTTTCCTTACATAGCAGCCTTGAATTCGCAATTCATGAGAATTCTAATGAGCGAGGGCAATTTAATTATATTTCATATGAATGAGACCATAAGAAAAGCTACAAGCAGTAACTCTGCCCCACACTCTAACCTTAACCATTCATATCCAAACATGTACTGGCCTATACAGATTCTTATTAATTTAGCAGTTGTGAGTAGAAACACTGGAATGTGAATTTTCAACAAAGAACCATTCAGTAAAAGTTCCATAGTTGATCAAATTATTAAGTTTTTTAAATTAAAACCACCTTACTTTTTCCAGGCCCTTAGAGGCTTATTGCAATGCTGTCTCTATTGGAAAATTAATCCATTTATATTCTAATTGGTACCTACCTGTCATGGTGTCCTTTTGTCTCACAATTTTAATTAATCCTCTGTGCCCCATACTTCTCTTTGTAGATGAACAGAGGGCATGTCCCACAAGGAGAGGATATTTGAGGATATGCCTTTGTGTTAAGATGCTCTATAAATACTGTATATCTACTCAGGGTTGCACAACTGATCATTTTTACTAGTCGAACAATAATTCAAAAATGTAGAGGTCATTTCCCTAGTTAAAGCAAAACTTATTTTATTAATGCAGTTAAATGCTGTTAAACAACAGCAAATAATGCATCAAAGTGCACTTCTATTAACAGCCATGCAGTGTACAAATTACACTGCTAATAACAAAACTACATAAATCAGTGCAATAAATGTGCAAAACATTAAACCTGTGTATCATATTACACGATTTTTGTGTAAATCCTTAAATCCTTAAAATTCATGAAAAAACGTTTGTGTGGATGACGAGGCGGCACACATGGCATAAACTGTAGATTCTGAATCTGAGACTGCGCAGCGTTGAAGCTCGTGTCCAACAGAGCCCTCCTTATAACTCAGTGACTAGTCTTCCTTGGGTGAAGGATGCCATGTCTACAGTAGCATCAAGGAGGTTTTTCCAGAATGACAATGACCTGGGAGTTGAATGTCCATGTTGAACTCCGGCTTCAGTAGCATCCGAAAGTAGACTGGATCGGCCATTTTGAGCTGTCATGCAGAGAAGAGAGGCTCTAAACTAAGTGAGTGGTATTTGATAGTGATGTGCATCCTGATTGTACTCTTTCACACAACACTGGTCACGACGGAATTCACTTTTCCACAGTGCTGGAGCGCATCTTTAGTATCTACCTTGCTTGTTTGTTTCTTTCTTTCTTTTAGTTTATTTATGTTGCACCACCCTGACAAGGTGACAGCCCCACACATCTCTGACTACTGACTGTATTAACTGACCAGTATATGTAACCCCTATTATATACACACACACTCATAGAGCTTTATTTGGAGATTGACTAAAATAAAGGCAGCAATGTCTAATTAAAAAAGAGAAACCATTTTGTCCCAAATTTCTTCCTCAGCTAGGACACTTAGACAATGAGAAATATCAGAAGATTCATCATTCCTTTATTCAACTTCCATAACTGTAGATATCAGAAGATATTATTAATGTAACTGTAAATGTCTCAGCTCACATCAGGTTACAAAGCAAGGGTACAATAAAACTGAGCAATAATGTGCTTTTGGCCTTTTCAAACAAAATTTCACATCGGGCGTTTCTCTCTGTGTGGTACAGTTAATTCTCCATTCTTTCTGTCTCTTCATCTTGCCCCTACCGTTCTCCCTTTTGTATCTTTCTCTCAGTGGGACAGCTTGTTGAAGACTGTCTGTTGTCATTCGAACATATATAGAGTTAAGTCAAGACAGTAAAAAGATTCTCTGCCCACGCTTCCTCTATTTTTTATCTTCTTCAACACATGCAGAAGAAAGTCTGGCAGACGTGAATGAGAATTTAACAAAAAGGAAATTTATGGAAGGAATAATTGAACAAAAAAACTATAGCTGCTGGGTTTCCCATTCCGTTTCATCCTTTTTTCTGCATAAATGACAAGCAGTTTTCCCCTATTTTTTCCCCCAAAAACCAAAAATGGAAAGATTACTGTTCATATTCGAAACTTTGCTCAGTTTGGATCATTAATGTTCTCAGTTCAATACAACAGTGGGTCATTTAGTCTGTGAGGGCAAGCATGTATGTAGGGGAGGAAAAATAAAAACTTTAACATAGAATTTTCAGACATCTGGCTTCAGAAATCACTTGTGCTGAAGAGTGAGACTTTGTCTAAGAGACAATGCTTTGTCAACGTCACCATTTATAGGTCTCCTTTTAACTGCCTAACAATAGCTGGGCCAATATTAGTAGCAAAACTAGCAGTGTTCCATTCAAACACTACTAGTTAATATTCAAAGGAATATTAACCAAAATCTTACAGTGTTACAATGAAGTGCTAAAAGCCCATTTTAATTAAAGGTCTTTTAATGCATTTTCACAAATGTATAATTTTCAAGACGGAATGTAATTATTAATAGCAATTAAAATATACATTAAATTCTCCCAGGATTATACGAAGATAAATATATGTAGATAAATGGAGCACTTCTGATTACATGCTTCTAGGCATGTGTAGTGAGCACGGATATAGAATATAGAGCAAAAAATTTTTGATGGACTCATTGTGGTGCACATAAGCTTTACCTGACTAACACCAAGCCATTCCAGGAGTCTGCATTCAACAAGTGAAAATCAGTAGAGCCACAGAACAGCAGAATGGCATTACAGTGAATTGTTAGAACCTTACCTCAGTAAAGATGAAAACTAATGTCAATGCCAAGGTCAGTCCACGTTCAGTGTGTTCACTTTCCTGTGAGCAATACACACTTGAGTGGCTTAAGTAATTACTGTCATCATTTTATATTCAGTATTCAAATATGTTCATATAAACGTGATGTTGAATTTAACCCAGTTAAAACAGTGGGTAACACCAGCCTATCAAATTATTGCAATTTTAAACAATATTCAGCAGATCAGCTACAGACTATTAGCTTGTCCCTTGTCCTGTCATAATTGCAGATTCAGTTCATGTGGGCTCCACTGATGCATTTTCTGACTTGCTGTTGAAAGATATGTGAGCACCATTTGACATACTGAGAATCAGTTAACAGGCTGCTTCAGGAGGGTTTATAGGTGGTTTGTAGTGACTAGCGAAATAGTGTTACTTAATTAAGGACAATTATGTGGTGTATGGTGTAGTATAGTTCACCTGTGTAGTGGATGTGTTGTATAAAATGGTTGTAATTTTGAATACATAGGCTATTCTGAAAGGTAAAGTTTCATTTGTTGTTTATTTGTCAAAATGAATCGAAGCATTACTGCAGAAAAGTAACAGAAAAGAAGAAGAAACAATACTGTTGGAGGGTTTTTTTCCTTCTTTTTTTTTCTTTTTTTTTTTTTAAAAAGGACTTTTGGAACTTCCAAAAAAAAAAAAAAAAAAAACACTTGAGAAACCAAAAATATACAGTTGCTATTATTATTATTTTTTTACACTTATTATTTAAAATAATTTGCTATCCATTTGTCAGTATTAATCTGCAGAGTACTCCATGGTGTTGCTTATCTAATCAGAACCAATTATTAAGGGAAATGTTTGTGGACCAATTTTCTTACACTCAAAGGAAGTTGGAAATCTTGGACAATATGTTTTTAAATTTATGAGGGGTTTTGGCAAAAGCTTCTTAGGAGGAAATAAAACGTATCAGGCAGTTAGGTTAATTATAGTAGCCTAATTAATGCACCAGTGCATACTTAAATTTACTCCAAATTTATTTTTTTATTATATTTTTTTAAATATTTTTTTTTACTTATTATTATTTTTTTTATTAATGTTTGTTGTTTTTTATTTTTCTTACAGACGTGGAATTCTACTAAACGTGGAATTCTACTAGAGTATCTAGGTTATGACTTACACGTTGGATTATGTAGTCCTAGTTTGAGGTTTGAAATGTTTGAAATGGAACCAGTCAACCAACAGTCTGGGAACAATGATATCTAACTTTGTTGGTTTGACATGAAGAAATCTCAATTCACCCATGACAAAATGAGCCCCAGGTGTGGATGACAGTATGTGCAGTATACGGGTTTGTGTATACGGTGAATGGAATTGGTGGAGGGTGGACAGGCCAAGATAAACATATCAAGGAAGCTTAGATTAGGGCTTCTAACAGGCTGACTGGCTGTAACAAAACCTCTACACTTGTGTTTTGACATGCTTCAGAAAACTACAGGTCATGCTGTGCTGCTGCTGCTGACACACACACACACACACACACACACACACAGCGGTGTGTGGGGATGAGAAAAGGATGTGCATGAACCTAGATCCATTTATATTCATAATGTTTAATAATGTTTTTATTTTTCTATGTGTGTGTGTGTGTGTGTGTGTTTGATGTAGTAGGTCCAGTTCACCTTCATGTGCTCTTCACTTTGGTGATACAGCTGGAAGACCAATCAACCACATGCACTATGCTTATTAACTGACTAAAAAGGTGCTGCAGCTCTGCCGCCCTTATGCCACTTTGAGTTTCAAGCCAGTTAGATGTTTGTTTTATGACCTAGCCTGCTGTCTCCCTAATTGGTTATTTATTTGATTATCTTGTCCTATTTTTTGAGCTATTTGCTCCATGCACGAGCAGTTGTGTATGTGTGTGAGTGAGTGCCTGAAGAGTCTTCAGATAAGAGCTCTTTTTATTCATTTAGAGTCATTTAGAGAATTTGTTCTTGTAATTCCTTAATGAATTGGGGATGTTGAGCTTGAGGAAATTAAACAGCATCAGTCATTTTATTGTGTTTTTGTAGCCTGTGTTATGAACATTTTCCCCAGAAGATAAGTTTATTTAGCTCTGACTGTGCAATTAAAAGGCTTCACTGAAAGTGTAGGAAGTGTGGGGGGTGACCAGGTGAGAGCAGATGTGAGCATGTTGTAACATCATTAACATCCAAACTACATACCTCAAATAATTTGATGCTCCTGCTTACAAAGTTGTCAGCACTACATTGAAGTAAAAAAAAAGCTGCCTTGCTAAATGCCATTGTCTATGCAATATGAATAATTCAGGTAGTTAAGAGAGTGAACGTGACACGTTGGGAATGGTTTGCTGTGATTCAGACTATTGTAAAATTCTGTTTAATACAGTGCTCGCAATGGTGTTAGTCATGGCTAACTGTGACCACAAGGTTCGTTTTACTTTGTGTGGTATTCCCCAATATCATACTTCAAACTAATGACCCGTTGCATTCAGCCTAACAACAGTGAGATGTCACCTAGCCTGCAGGGTCTTCATATCACACATGTCTGGTGATCCATCAAACCCACACCTCGTTCTCCACTCCTGCTTATTGAAATATTGATTGATTATCTGACAGCACAATGTGTCATCTTCCTTTCATGGTTCTAAGAGCTTCATTCTTCATTTTTTTGCTGGCTTCTTACTGGTACAGTAATTGGTCATGGATGAAAGATCAGTAATCTAAAAAAGGGGGTAGGAGGAAGTACTTAAGCTGAGAGGGTCAGACTGGTCATTTGCGCACACACACCACGCACACACACACACACACACACACACACACACAGCCATTTCAGTTCTTGGAATGCTTTTGATGTAGCTCACTGAGACCTTCTGACCAAGCACCTTCTATCATGCTTAAAGTTCATGATCTTAGTGACAATGGTGAGAGACCACATAGGGTAGGACAAGCAAAGAGAAATTGAAGTATAATGAAGGGGAGGGATGAATAAAAGTTCACCCTAAAGCTGTTGAACTTCCACTGGTTTAAAAACTTTTGAAACAACTTTAAAAGCAGTCTTCTTTGAGTAATCTAATTTAAAGAGACAGGTTGCCAACAACCTGTCAGGTGACTGTCATCAACCAAATTCTCAACATGCCAGTTGTTTTTGATTGTTGATATTTAGTAGATATTCCATATACTCTCTATAGACTATTAACTTGTCCTTTTGTCTTTCCATTTATTTGGGTAGTTCAGTTGTTGATGTTTAATATATAATCTCTAGGCTATGAACTTCTTCCTTTTGCTTTCACTTTATTTGGAGTGTCCAGTTTCTAGGTCTTGATGTTTAATATATCAACAGTAGTGGGTTCTTCTTCTGAAGGACCACAGCCTAGATGCATGCCTAGTCGAGTATAAGTAAAAAATAATGAAAGTATGTGGACACCTGACCATCACACCTATATGTGGATCTTCCCCAAACTGTTGCCACAAAGGTGGAAGCACACACTTTTCTGGAATGTCTGCCGAGGTTGGAGTGGAAGGACTTGAGTGGCCTGCACAGAGCCCTGACCTCAACCCCACAAGACAATTGTTGTGAACTGGAACACCGACTGCACCCCAGGCCTTCTCGTCCAAAATCAGTGCCTGACCTCACTAAAGCTCTTGTGGTTCGAATGAGCACAAATCCCCACATCCACGCTTCAAAATCTAGTGGAAAGCTTTTCCATAAGAGTGGAGGTTATTATAACAGCAAAGGGTGACTAAATATGGAATGGGATGTTCAAAAAACACATATGGGTGTGATGGTCAAGTGTCCACAAACTTAACAGTAAAGCTTGCTTAACAATAAAGCTTACCAATATAGCTTACCAATAAAACTTGACAATAAAACTTGACAATAAAGTGCATGAAAAAATACACTGTACTTAGCAATTTTAGCAAATGAAAATATCTTGAATGTAGTCAGATTTATCTAGTATTTCCTACTGTAAGAGAATAAACCAAATGTAAGATTATTAAACCTAATTCTAGACATTTGTACTAATTTCAAGTTTGAAATAGCCTTGTTCTATTGCCAGATACCTTTGCTAATTTTATGCATTTACTTCTACAAAGAAGCAAACTTATCTGCAATAAAATAATAAAAGAAAACATTTAAAGCTTGAAATGAGTAAAAATGTCTTAGAAATAGATTTAATAATATATTTTTTTATATTATTATTATTATTATTATTATTATTATTATTATACAGAGTATAATAAGAGAAAATACTAGAAAAAAACTGACTTTAATCAAGATGTTTTTACTTGCTAAGATGTCTTTTTTTTGCAGTGTAGCTATAGTCTATAGACTTTGTTAAACATCAACCATTGCGACTTCTTCTGTAGCAGATCCTCTGTTGAGGCTTGTGGTGGCCAATCACATGCCTTTATGCAAATTATTTACCTGACATCTCACTGAGAAAGGAAAGAGTTTTCACATACTTTCATAGGTTTTTATTTTATTTACTATCTCTAAACTGATTAGAGAAGTGACGCCATGTCTTTAAAAAAAAGTTGATGACAAAAACAGAATGTTAAAGGACAACTGGGCAGAGAATTATTCATTTATTCTGCACTTCAAGTACAAAACTGGCATCTAGTCCTATGTCCTTTTGCAATTTAAACTCCAGTTTGTGTAGTCTGTATTGATACATTTTAGAATACTTTTTTTGAAAGATCAATATCCATCCTTTGATATGTTGTTGAGAATCACATGATAGGTTGCATAATGATGGTCTATAGATAGTTTGTAGACTGTCGAAAACAGGCTGAATAGAGATACCAAAAGATATTGTTTAACATCTGAAAGCTAAAAACCCATGATTCTCAGGCTCTTTGACGCTCCCTCTTTGTCACTGTGTCTCTCCTTGGCACGGCAGCAACAGAGATCACAACCAAATCAAATCAGAGGAAGATAAACAAAACCTCATTAGTTCTAGCAGCCAGGCGGAGGTGAAGTCTGCAGCGGTTGCTGCTGCTGAGCCTGCACTGCTTTAACCCCGCTGTAACTCACTCACTTCTGCCATAGTTGTGCCCCTGTGTGTGCTGAACCGCACATTTGTTTTTAATTGGGAAGGGAATTGAGTTTGCATTTGAATCAGTGTTCTCACTTGGTAGAATAAGTACATGTGCATTGGTACAAGACAATTAATTTGGATTATTCAAAACTAATAAATGGCTGCCTTTCACGTAAATTAAGAAAGCAAGTGCATAACCTGGCTTTTGTGCCTTTCTTGTCTACTATCATAAGGTAGACTGGATTTCCAAGGCATAAAACCATTTTTGTTTTCCTTTTTTATAGTGACATCATCATCCAAAAGGGCACCGATATTTCACAAACATAAAATTTGAATGCCATGATCAAATTTAATCTTGAAATATGTCAGATGCCAGTGTTAATGCAATGGAAACATGATTTCAAACCAGTGCAAAGTGCAACACAAACTACAACATTACACAGTCAGGTATAGTCACTCTCGCTCTAGAAAATGCTTGGAGTAGTTTTTATTCTTCCTTGACAGGGTGATAAGAAATGAAGTGCTTGGTAAAAGGTTAGTCTGAAAAAAAGCACTGGTCTATGTTGGTGGATCTAATTTTCAAGCTCAGGCATACAGTATTAACCCTATCATTAATGGATGTACTTGGGAAAAAAGTTTCTTTTCTTCATCATGAATAAAAACTCAGTGCGCCAATGTGGTATCATCCATTAGAACTCAAATATTTACCTACCCCACCAGGGACTGGGTGTTTCCTTGTGCCTTGTACCCTGCGTTTCTGCAAAAAGATAAAGCAGTTACTAAAGGTGAATAAAAACGGAATTAATAATGTTATGTCTGCTCAGTTTTGTGCTGTTTGCTACTTTTTTCTAGCCAACGTGACTATTTAATGCCTATACCGTGTTGCCGTGCACTGTTTGGTCAAGAACATCTTCTTTTTAAAATTGGTTTACTGTGTAGTGTGGATATTTATCAACAAACATTTTAATTAGTCGCAGTCTACTGGAATTGAGTATTATTTAGTTAATCTCATATGTTGGCTGTGATATTGTGCTCTCAGCTGACGAAGCTGAACAGAGAACAGCTGTCTGACAGTTCATACTTTACGTGATATAGAACATCTGGCAAATAATAAAACAAAATCAGTGGCATATAGTGTACTACGTGGGGCGTAGAATCCGTTATTTCACACAGAGTTCACCTACATTTGTGATTCAGCCATAAAAGCCTGAAAAGCTAAAATTTTATTTTGTCACCAATGTGAATAAAAACAGAGATATAAAATTTATGGAACGCATTTTGATGTTTTTTTCCCCCAAACCAGATTACCCTCTGATAATTTGTCAGGTAATAAAGCCACCACATAACTAGAGGTCATATGTCAAATTATGAGCTTTAAATGGTTCCACAGTTGCAGAGAATAAAGATTGTCCTCGTTTATTTTCTTCTGGGGTAAGCCGTATCGTATACAGAGTATGTTATTGGTTTTTCTTGCATATAGCAAGTTAATAATAATAATAAGAAGAAGAATAAGAATAAGAACACTTTTCATCCAATGAAAATTCAGCACAACCTGCTGAATGATGCTGAGTGATCTATGAACTGAGAGATTGACGTTTGTCAGAATCAGTCTGTCTGCTCTGTTGCTCTCTTTCTCTTCCTTTACATGTGTCTCAAAGGCATGTGAAGGACAAACACAGCATTTGCGTGTAATGTCTTTATTATATTCAGCCATGTATCAAAAAACCTGAGGGATATGATATGTGTGTGACAAATCTCACAGCCTGAAGGAACAAACTAAACAGAACAAAACAGTACTATGTTGATATTAACAACCAGGTTAGTTTCATCACTAAAGACTGCGATGCAGTAAACATGAATAATGCTATTGATGATACTGAGGATGATAACAGTAATATTGGTATGTTTTTTTTTTTTTTCTTCAGACAGCATTGAGGAATACATTCAGACTACTGCCTCACATGTGGAATCTGCTAACCAGGAGCTTGCAAAGGCCAGTCATCACCAGGTAAAATTTAACAGTATATTTTTTATTTAAAAAATGAACTCAATTGGATCACTGTATCCCATTTTGTTGGTAATCAACTCTTGAAAGCACCTCATCATGGCCAATGAGAATGACTGAAAATGTAGGTCGTCCCAAACGCTTGATGCCGCATCATCACGCTGTAGAGGTCTTTGCACCCTTTGCATGTTTATTCCTGTCTTGCGGTCAATATTCCTGGAATATTCGCTCTGGAACCACTATGACTCTGACCAGGATAAATCGGTTGGTGAACATGAATGAATGAATAAGCACTAAGAAATACAAAAAGGGAATTCTTTAATTATAACAACTTTTCAGATAGTCTTCTCCAGAGCAACTTATTAGCATGATTAGCAAGTGTAATCATGTTACAATATATAGGCATAGTATATAACATACGTATGTCTTTCTCAAAGGACTCCTCAGTATATGACTAGTGTTATTGCCTGGGTGGGGGATTGAACCTCGGTCTCCACTATTCTATCCAAAGTCTGCTCAGTGGTTAAAATACAAGGGTGCAGGGAAAAAAAAAAAAACAAAAAAACCTTATAAATACTAGTATCTGTTCATATACTGTATATGAAGACTACATTTATGTAGAAGCCGATGTCATTTTGCATTAAATATGTTTACAGTGCTTTTAGACTTGATAAAATTTAGCAGAATGTCATTTGATAGACTGCATTATCACATGTCTACATGTTCATGAATTGAGCTCTGCACAAATCCGGTGTCCACATCAGCAGAAATCACATGCTTATATGCTCGCTTGACAAAGTTCTTATAAGGATAAAGGAAAAAGTCCTCATTTGCTGAGCTTCGTGGCTTTGAACGGCTAATGAACAGCTAATGAACAGCTAATTTATACTCATATAATAATGTTTCAAACTTAATTTTTTTTTTTTTTAAGGAGTGTGTGTGTTGTATTATATTACGGTAATGATGGCTCTTTGTTAGCAAAAGTGAGCTAATTCATTTGGACTTTCTGTTGTTCATTAATCTGTAGTTGCGGGAATACATTTCAGCCATTACGGCAATCCATTAACTGAAATGAATATAGCTGCATTATTTTCATACTTGGTTTTTAGCTCCAAGTATCTGATTTTTTTAAAAGTTAATTATGCGGTATATAAGTTGTTTAATTAAAAATGAACATTAGTACGCCACTGCTATCCATTTTGCTATTTAACTCTTAGGAGCAAAAATGAAAGTGTAGGAAAAAAGTGGAAAAAAGTACAGTAACTGCATTATGCGCCATTTGCTTCACTTTCTATTTGATTTGGATATCCTCTTTTCTGTTCTATTAATTTGTTTCTTTAACATTTTTAGTGTGCTATTTTTGTGCCTGATTTTTTTTTTTTATTTATAAAAATAATGTGCCTGCCTTTCTCGTGGTTTGGTTCTAAATCCAAAATCAAATGGCAGATTAGTTGACTTTGTTGTCACTTCTGTCTCCCTTCTTGAAATACTGTGGTTTAGTTTTATCCAGACAAAAACATTAGCTCACTTTCTGTCTTTCACACTTTGATTTTCTTTGTGAACTCTTAGTGCTGCTGCTGCTTTCTACTAGTTTTTCTTTTTTTTAATCGTTTTTTTTTTTTAGTTCTGCGGTCATTAATAGACAACCACAAAGTCTTCTTTGAATTAAGATTAGGAGATGATAATGTGTTTGTGCACCAGAGAAAAAACATTATTTTCATTTCTGGAATGTAATAAATATATACATATATTACAACAATAATAATAATAATAATAATAATAATAATAATAATAATAATGATAATAAGGATTTTTTATTGATTTAAAAAACTTTGCTGCTCATACTGAAAATATTAGTGAAATCTCACCTTTAATTAAAATAAATTTATTCTAAGAAACTGTATGTATATATTTTTCAATTCCAGTGTCCATTCAGCCTGGGCTAAACAAAAAGATCTGGTCTTGCTACCTCACCCCCTTTCCTTTCTTTTCATTCTTTCCCCTTTTATAAGTGAGCAAGTGAGGGAGCAAATGAGTGAATGGCAACAGCTTTTGGATTAATTGTCATTTCATTATCTCACTGAGAGTTCAGCCGTGACCAAACTCACACAGAGCAATTTAGCACTTCACCAGCCCCGCTAGCCGCACCCGGAGGAGAGGGAGGGGGCGTCTGTAACTCTGAACACTCATACATTTCCCTCAAGCATCTCTCCTAAGTCTCCATACATTTGTTGTATGTGATAGCCAATTAAAAAGGACAAGCCTTTTTCTTTCTGTAGCCCTACATGTCTAATACACACTGGAAATAAATTGAATCTGTAATACATCTACTGTTTCTCGCTGCCAGTTTAAGGGTAAGTAAAGGAGTGATGGTGTATCAGTCTAATCAGAGCTCAATTGAGCAGGATAAAACAGCATTGTTCATTACCACACCGGAGCCATGTGCAGTAATCTTCACTGAAGAGTCTGTGAACAGTTCACTACAAAACACTTCAGACATTAATTATCAATGTTGCTTCCTTCATTCTGACAAACCTTACATATATATTTGTTTGAGCCTGTGTTTAATTCTGCGTATATAGACTCTATATGCATATATATGCTTCTGCACTGTAGCATGTGATAGTGAGTTCTGGGTTTGAGTTTTGCTCTGCTCACGCTTCACACACACACACACACACACACACACGGGAAGCAGAGAGGAACCTACAGTGGCATTTATAAGGAATCATAAGGCTTATGAAATTCATTATGACTGTGACAGCTAATTGCATTTCATGATAATTCTTCTCGGATCCCTGACAAAAGCCGACTGAGCTTTCAACGTCTTATGTTAGAAAATGTGTGTTCTGTTGGGGTAAAAATAATTTCAGTTAATAAATTGAACTACCTTTTCTCATTAAATGACAAAATATTTTTTGCAAATACAGTGCAGAAATTAATTTCAGCTCACAAGCAACAAGGTGAAATAAGTTGTAAAGATGGGTTTATTTATTTATTTATTTATTTATTTTAATAAATAGGCAAAAAGGTGATTTTAGTCTATCACAGTCTATCTGTCTATCTATTATTTCCGCTCCTATCTGTGCACACACATATGATGTCAAGGAAATCCCCATATATGTGAAGAAGAGGATTTGCATGTCTATTTCAATAAATATTACTTATATTGTTAGATATATTTAGGGTACATTAACTGGAATGTATAAAATGTAATATATACTATTACTGCTGCTTCCATCACCACTACTACTACGACCACTATTCCTACTATATAGACAGACAGACAGACAGATAGATAGATAGATAGATAGATAGATAGATAGATAGATGTCATTTAACAAATGTTAATTATCAGTTGTCCTCATTCATTATTCAATAGATGTTAAATTCAGTTGAAATACTAATACTAATTACCTGAATGACCAATGATTTTAAAAAATGCTATTTGACAGATATAAGCTGATCTTGATTTTCTGTCCTTTCTAGATGTTGTGAAATCGTAGGGCAGTATGCTTACTACCCCAGTTAGCTGCATAGAGTTATTATTTAACCTAGTGGTCTAAAATGGGAACTGTAACAAGCACTAATGGAAACCCATTGGGGCAGGGAACACACTGCCCCATACTTGTTCTATGAACATTTTAAGTGGAGGAGGACCAGCGGACAGGACTCAGGACGCATGTCAGTGTTGCATTTCTTATGCCGAATTTGGCAAATTGGGCTGGAAATTTTGCTGAAACCTGCCAACCTTGGTTAATGATATTAGCTCTTCTGTGCGTGACTCACACACCATAACAATGAACAACACTGAACAAAGGTATGTCTAAAACCGCTCAGAACAAGCTGCTTGCTTGTATGCCTGATGACTGTGTGGTGTTGACTCTCAGCTGTCAGTTACAAGGTTACTCTAAAAATTGGCTGCATAGTAGTCTATAGCATAAGTCAAGTGTACTAACCTCTCATCTTAATTTTGTTTAAGGCTATGTTGTTATTAATGTTGTCCTGCCCCACCAAATTCTATGGTTACGAGTCACTACTACTACGATTACTACTACTACTAAGAAGAAGAAGAAGAACAACAATAATAATAATAAATTTCTCTGCTTAACAAGCATTTGTACAATGTAAATCAACCATGCACTATAATGTTGTAGAGATAAATGACTTGAGATAGCGCTGCACCCTATTAGCTTATATATAAATGCCTTGGAGATAAGAAATATGTACATATGAGTGACTACATTAGTTAGCTTGTGCTGGGATTCTTTACCTAAATTAGGGAAACTAAACTTAGAATTAAAAGTCTTATACAGATTTTTTTCCCCTATACAAAAATCACCTGCAATTCATGTTAAATCACTATTATAGTAATGGTACTATATTTGTTATTTAACATGAATTGCAGGTGATTTCTGTATAGGGAAGAAATCTATATAGGGTAGTCTGACATGCACAATGATGCAGCACAGTGGCATTTGAGTAGTCACAGCAATGTGTCCGACGATGTGTTGCACATCTGCAGTGCAGAACAGGACCACAAGCCCATGTTTATTTGCTACACCATATCAGCTCAACTGGGACTGAATGTTTATGCAAATTTCACCTAAGCCGATTACATGCCAAGCAGTGTCACTGCAAATGCTACTTATTATACAGCCTTCCAATTTTCCAAGCAGATAAGATACAGGCAGAATAATGTTACGTCAGTAATCATCCTTCCGCATTATTATGCTATTATAAAGACATTTTTTCATGTCACACAAGGTAAATAGCTTTCCATACTGAGACTCATTGTGAATCTATATTTCTGATGGCAAAATGTTCATTGAAAATTGTATACAATGAACATTGCACACAATAATTCAAAATTTCCAGTAAAACAATAGTAGAAATTATTCTCTTAATAGTATTATTTTCTCTAAAGATGTGAAGACATTTTTGACACTACTACAGAATATATATATATATATATATATATTTTCAATAGCTCTCAGTATCCAGAAAATAGTTGTTGTCTTTTTTTAATGATTTGCTTTTCTGGGGTATAAATATAAGGTTGCTCTCATAAGCAGCTGAGACTATCAACTATTAGACCCCATGTCCATAAAAGTTGCACAAAAGAAGCCCTTCCTGAGAGCATCCCCAAAATGCACCACCTGAACTTTATGTTGGTGCAACAACTGAATGTGTGGCAGTCAGATGAAACCAAGATCAGCATTTTGGTCATGCAAACTAACAACATTTTGATGAAAAAAAGTATGGTGGCATTTTTCTAACTGCCTTGTGGTGCTGCCACCTTTAGAGTTGCTGTCATGGTTAAGTTAGAGCCTGCCAGGCACCAGCCTAGACCCTTCCACAGACATTGCTGAGACCAGAGTTGAACATGGCAGATCAGAATCTCTCAGACATGGCTGTAGAAATAGCGTCCTCATGTTCCTGGGATAAGGGGCAAGAAGGATGACATGTAATATTAACATAGACATTTCCACACAGAGGATGTTAGGTTCAGACACAGGGTTCTTGAGATGATCAGTGCAAAGGCAGTAAGCACATAACTACAGCCTATATTCAGCTCTTTAGAGATTCAAACACCAGCTGCATGAATGCATGAAAGTCTTGCAGTATGGTTATTTTTGGCTATCCACTAGGTATAGCAATAAAGCAATTTACAGAAGAAGTCACAGCAATAAATCTATTAACTGATACAGATCCCTAAAACTAAGTAATATGAAGTGGATGAAGCTTGATTTCATTGTTCTCGTTTGCTGCCAAAGACAAACCATATGCCACACATTATAAAGGGAATTTTGCAAGCAAATCACAATAGCTCCTACCTTTGCACTATGGCCCCATAAACAGGCTTCTTTTTATGACCTGTAGTATTATAAACTGGCTTCTCTATTATTTATTATCTATCTATAAAGGCTACATGTTTACGAATGCCATCCTTTCTTAATTTAAAACGTGCCTTTATCTGCTTATCAAAGAAAGTCACTTTTTTAAACCCTGTATGCACTTGTGTGTGTCTTGATTCAGTCTTAATTATATACACATATATATACCTCTCCTCTCCATCCTCAGCACAGTCAGGAAAATCACTCTAAAACAGAATAACAGTCCTTTTGTTGTTGAAAGCCCTTTTTTGTACCTCTTCACCTTATTCACTTTTTATTTTGCTGTTTTCGCTGAAAGGCAGTGGAAGCCAGGATGACACAGAATGAGAAGCGCCACAGGGAGTCTAGTGAGAGAGAGAGAGAGAAAGAGGGGGAGAGAGAAGGAGAGAGAGGGAGAGGAGAAAGTTTAAGAAAGAAGCTGCAGAATCTGTGGTGACCAGCTGCAAGAGAGAAGATAGCAGAGAGCGGCTTTTAATTCTCAATCCCCACAGAGCCTTTGAAAATTACCAATCTTCTTATCACAGACGCAGGGCTGCTTATGCAAATTGTTGTAGAGTGGAACGTTTAAATGGAAAATTACTCGACAGCAGTTTTTTGCCTCCCCTCCACTCCCCCCACCCTCGCTCTGCCTCTCTCTCTCCTTCCACATAGAAAGCCTGTTTCCAGTCTCAGATAAGAAGATGAATTGTGCTCCGTGCTTTGAAGCGCGTCAGGATTTAAAGACTCCAAGCCCAGCTCTGGTCTAGCACTGCTGCTCTCAACCGTTTTGTAGTGAGAAATGAATGAAAAAAGTGAGAAAGAAAAGCATTTCAAAGCATCATAAGTTCTGTGCTCCCAAACACGGGTGCTGCCTGCACATGTCAAGTTTGAAAATATATATTTAAATAGATCTACTCAGCACTTAAATGCACTTTCCAATTTTTCTATTTATCTATTTGTAGTTCTGGCTTAATTTATAAACATGACAAAGTAATGGGGAAGAGGGTAAAGGCAGGGGGTATTTTTAAAAAGAAAACTGTTTGAGGAATATAATGCCAAATAGCACTTGTGGCATTCTAAAAAATACATGAAATTCCACAATACCTTATCAGAGGCACAGGATGTGTCCGAGAAGACCACAGTGTGTTACAAGAACTGAACTGGCTCAGTTCTATAAGCATCACTGATTTTGGATTTGCTTTATGCCACCGGACACAGCACAAAGTTTCAAAGTTCAATTTGTTTGAATCATGTTAATGTAGGATTGTGATAATAAAACAACTATACTATGAATAGTACTTGGGTCCCTGGAGGACTAGTGGTTAGGCCTCGGCGCCCTCACCGCCGCAGCCCAGGTTTGATTTCCGGGCAGGGAACCAACCCCAGCCACTGGGCATGCACACAACTGTGCACTCCCAGTGCCGGTCCCAAGCCCGGATAAAAGTGGGAAGGGTTGCATCAGAAAGGGCGTCCGGCGTTAAAAACTGTGCCAAATCAAATATGCAGACCAGTGAGCCGCTGTGGTGGCCCCTAACGAGAGCAGCCGAAAGAAGAACAACAACTATGAATTGTACTCCATATATTTTTCATTCCAATGCACTGTGCTGTTGCAGTCATGTTACTGACTACTACAGACAGAAAAAAAACTTAATAAATGTGTGGAGAACCAAGCTCCATCCAGGCAGGTGTACTGCATGATAAATTTAGATATCCTATCATGCTGTTTGGCATGTATAAAAAATGCTGAGCAGGCCCAGTTGACCTCAATTGTGGATCAAGAGGAAAAGATCTAAGTGATGTTGAAAGAAGGGCACAGATTGCAGGAGCTTCGGTTACAAAGACTCAACTCAACTCAACTCAACTGGCTAGTGTTTCAACAAGAACAGTGACTAAAGTGACGTGCATTTAGATCTATGGGATAGACATCAGTAAATAGGGTAAACTGTGGTTGAAATCATACATTCAATAAGCATGATGTCTGTACATTAGTGTGATATGTACGGAAAAACAGAAGAGCAAAGGTTTGTCATGACCTGATCAGACTGTCAGCAAAAACACTGGTTAGCACTGTTGCCTCGCACCTCTGGGGTTGGGGGTTTGAATCCCGCCTCTGTCCTGTGTGCGAATGTTCTACCCGTGTTTTGGGGGTTTCCTCCCCCAGTCCAAAGACATGCGTTGTAGGCCGATTGGCATTTCCAAATTGTCCATATAGTGTGTGAGATTGTGCCCTACAATGGATTAGTACCCAGTCCAGGGTGCCCCCTGCCTTGTGCCCCAGTTACTCTGGGAAAGGCTCCAGGATACCCAACAACCCTGTGTAGGATAAGTGGTACAGAGAATGGATGTTGTTTTCCATTCATATGTCAGCTGCCTGTACACTGACTAGTATTTATTGCATTGTCTATAGGATGTCTTTATTTATTTATTTATTTATTTATTTATTTTTTATTTTCTTCTCTGCATTACTTTACATATACATATATTTGTTAAATATTAAATGATGATTTGTACCAGCTCTCTGATGTACACTGTACACTGTACTGTATATACAGTCTAAGAACAAAAGTCAAATCTCGAACCCTTAGAAAACTTAGAACAGTTACAACAGAACTTATAACAGTTCCAAGTAGAATCTCTTTAAGAAGCTAAAAATCTTTAACTATCCAAAGAACCCTTGAGAAACGTTTTTCTAAGGGTGTATGATGACAAGCATGTTGAACTGACCTAATGGAAATGGAAGAATGATGACATAAAGATGTTACACCTAGCATCGTTGTCTAAATGGTAGTCTGTTGTCAGTCTAAATCTGACTGACAAACACAAGATTTGGGGTCCCACACCTGAAAATCTTAGGAGGGTTGCATTTGCGTATTATTTTCTTACCAGTGACCCTATCATTTCTCATGGCAGTCCACCTAACTTTATTGTCAATATATATGGCTACTATTAGATGTTAGATGTTATGTATTGTTTTTGCAAAAATAATTGCTCACAGCAAATATGTTCATCTTACAATCTCATCTCCTGTTTGTGTCTACAGAAGCAGCTGAGAAAAAGGAAATGCTACTTACTAATAGCGGGAGTATTCATACTGGTTCTACTGATCATCATCATTGCTTTGTCAACC
Organism: Pangasius sanitwongsei; assembly: GCA_037576675.1. Lineage (NCBI taxonomy): Eukaryota > Metazoa > Chordata > Actinopteri > Siluriformes > Pangasiidae > Pangasius > Pangasius sanitwongsei. The sequence continues at coordinate 4,193,150 of CM075003.1, read as the reverse complement.
AGAAACTAAAAGCAAACCTACAGGTAAACCATCTGCCTCCTCATCGGTACACAAAACCAGTATGCTTATATGTACAATAAATACATTATCTTATTCCTTTTGAGTAATCAGAAAGTTAAATGTGATCGGATTTTTTTTCTTATATTACGTGCCTTTGTTAATCAAAATTCAGAAAGAAAAAATATTATCTTTACTTTTTTATAGCAGATATTTCCATTTTCACTGCGCCATTAATTATGTTAAATTAAAATAGAGCTTATATAACGTGCCATAAAAAGAAGCGACAATTAGCTAAAATGCTGAAATTAAGCTCTTGACATGTTTAACCTAAGATAATAAATCAGCATGAAATTAGTCACTTGAAAGCTTGTTTCTGATAAAGTGACATGCTAATATTTAACGTGTAATTTTTCTGTAAAACAATGTGGGCAGTTTCTGCATAATTCATTTATTCAGAAGGAATAAAAAGCAAGTGACCCACATTCTCTTGTACATACAGTAGTTATCCATCAGTAACCGACATCATCTTTATTTATTCATTTCCATGCTCATTGCCTCATTATACATGGGTGAGGTGCAAGAGACTTGGCGACAGTCAGATGACTGAGTCTGTTTTCACGAGCTGGAACAGGAGATGTTAATCTGAGCAGTTGATCTCCTCTCACAGCCTCCTGTGAGAGATCAGGCTGAATGACAGTCTGGACTCCTCCAAATATCGATTAACACACCCACTTCTTTCTCCCTTTCTAGACAACCTGCGCTGCTTGTCCTCTTCCCCCCTTTCCCACATTCTGAAATAATCGTAATATAATAGTAATAATCAAATGCATATTATTATAGTACTAATAAACAGACTGGTATAATCAATCCCATAAACTCTCAGATTATTATTTGGTGATTTACCCTAAAACATATAATTCAATAACTTCTATGAGTTATTTAGTGAATAGTAAAGTAAAACTATTAGAAAAGATACATATTTATGAGTGGATTTGATAAGAAGTCCTGGAAGTTAATAGTAACAATTATACTAGTTTGAGGTGTTGCTTGGCCTGTCAAATTCCAATAATAAGTCTATTATTTTCATACTAAGTCTAAGATTTATCAACCAAAAAGCCTATTTCATTGATGAAATTTATTTATGATTGCATATATAATTGCAAGTTTTAATCTTAAATTAATGGGTTAATTAAGTATTTGCCATATAAAGGGCCTAATGCATTTTTAGGGTAAATTTCTAACCTTGTAGTGCACCTTGTTTTTTAATATTAACTTGCTCATTTGTTGGTCTCTTCTCAGCCTGTACAACAGGTTATCTTCCTCAGGTTGCCCGTCAAAGGTCATTTATTAACAACTAACAAAAATCACATTTGCAGTGGAGATGGGATTTCAGTGTAGGCTCTGTGTAGTGTGTGGGGAACGGATGCAGGCGGTGCGGCTGCCTGAGCAATAATGTCTGGTACGCTGCCATCGCAGGCTCTGCTGTAAGCCTGGCAGAGCTAGCCAACCTGCTGTGTACAGGGAACTAGCTCCAAAAGCAGTATGGATTTATAAAGAATTAACAGCTCTGAATCTATGTAAACACAATGCGCTCTGTTCTGCGGTTAGCCTGTTTTATTCATTATTTTACTTTTTGTCATGTGCTCTGTTTCTTGGCTGCTTAACCTTTAGTTTGCTCATGGTTGGGAGTTGCAGCCTGATAGGTTTTTTTGTTTGAGGGCTGAGGCAGAAATGAATTTATATTATAAATCATATAAATATCTATATGATGGAATAAAATATAAAAATAATAACAAGTAATCTACAACATGGTCCTAGAATGCCCTGAAAGAGATAAAAGCACAAAAAGAAAGGACAGAAAGAAATAAAGCATGAGGATGAGGGTCTGCTCAGAGGAACAGAAAGGCAGAGGGGGAAACACAGAGCCTAATATATCAGTTTAATGAGAGTGGCAATGACAGAAATAACTGTGGAGCCGCTTCGCCTCTCAAATCAATAGCCTGGCGCTTTATGGCGCACTAAATAACGCAATAACTGCAGCCTGACACTTATTCCTGCAAATTATGTTACCAGTGCTGCCCTCACATCTTGTTTACAGAGTCATTTGGGGGAAGAGATTCTTCAATATGCATGTCAGTGTCATGCATTAACAGTAGTTTGCGGAGCCATTAAAATTGGGCCAATGAGGGACGGGCAATGGCTTGCTGAGTCACTCGGCTGCTAAAAATGAACCCTTAATGGTGGGACAATTGGCTATTGCTCTTTTCATTTCTATTTCAGCGACCACAATGCAATACAGACGGCTTTGAACATCTCTGTTGGACCATATTTAATAGAAGCACTAAAATCTTTCACAATCTCTACGACCTGGATAGGACTGTCCTTCAACACAAGAAATTCTGGCTTCAGAATTAAGTGACCTCAGCAAATAATATGCAGTGTAAAGCTGTACACGTCTCTATAGGCAGAGCTGTCAGGGAGCTAAGAATAATATGCAGACTAAAGACTCTGGGAGTCCATTGAATGTCTGAAGCACCACACGCCATCCAAGGTGTCAGTAAGCACTGGAATTTTTACTGAACTCATATCTATTTCACACATACACTCTTACAGACTAGACCGTATTTTGTCGCTGACAAAGATGATTTTATTCCTTGCTGAAATTAGATCGAGATGATGTATGCCGAGTGAAATCACTAAGTTGTATTTTTCTGAGCAGCATCAGAGTAAGCCTATTATAAGTAGCCTTTTACAGATTATGGTGGTGTGATCCTGCAGAGAGCAAAACAAAGAGCCCAATCTATTGATTTAATGGAAGCGGACAGAGATGACAGAAATCACATCCAACAGAATTATCATATGTATTATAGTTTTTTTGTATTTTTGTCCAGCTGTCTTGAATTAGACTACATACGCACACTTACCCAGCCCACAAAGACAGATGCCTCTGAGCAGAAGGGCACATGGCCAACACACTTTCCTGAGTCTACCCAGTACAGGTCTGCTTGACCAGGCCAAGTTTCAATTTGACCCGTATCCATTTTGTGGCTGACTGCTGAGTGTGGGATTAGTGGGCCAGTGTGTGTCTACACCATCCACCATGCCTCACTCTGAGCAAGCCGTGTGGGCTGCATTCATACTGTGGAGTCAGACGCACTCTCCAAGTGAAAGGACATCAGACAGAAGCTGCTGTGCCAAAGGGGCACGCTTCAGCAGGATACAGGGTTAAAGCCACCCTGTCAGCCAGTGTTTACCTCCAGCAGCCCTCAGGATCCTTTCAACTCCTTTCTCATCCTCTGCTTTTATCCGCTCAGTGCGCGCTAGCAGAAAAGCTGCACATTGCTTCGGCAGATGGTATTAGATGGATTTCGCTGGTGTTTCTGCATAGAGTCAAGTATTGGTTTGTTTAATCTTTTATTTATTTATTTATTTATTTATTTATTTATTGTCAAATGCAACATGCAAACTGGATAGAGGCAGTCACTTGCTTTGTTCCTTAAATCTCAGGTTTATAACATTTTATTTATTTCGCTATCAGCTAAGCACAGCTAACATAGCCCATTATTCACAGCAGTGCTTGAAATGGCAAGCTGCTGAACCAAAACCACCAGCCAGTACAGTGGTAGTCAGTGGCCATGTAGTACCCCTGCCCTACATATTTTACTGTTTTCTCTGCTCTAATACACCAGTGTTGATGCAGGAGGGGCTTCTTCATCATCTGGTACAACAACATATGCAGGGAAGATGTACTGCAAGACTGGGCCTGCGAACCACTTGGACAGTGGGCTTGCCCAGTGCCTTATAAACTTAGTATTTGAGCATTATGTGGATGGGTGTTCTCAGGAAGAACACTTGAATATATACATGTTGCCACTTTTAGAGGGTGAGATAAGAATCTTGTTTTTGACAGTTTCGTGTTGTTTTTGAAGCAAAATAGGACTACCGACACAGACAGCTTGCACTCACAGCTTCACACAAAAGGCGAAAAGCAGCAGCTGATCACTGGTTCTCCTTGGCAGGCATAAGCCTTTCCATTGCCTTTTTATTCTACTTTTCTTCTCACTTTATGAAGTCAATCTGTTATTCGGCTGTTTTATTTCAGTGGTTTGTTGTTTTAAGGGTGTGATTTTTCTAGTGGAGTTTCTCAGTTAATATTTATTTATGTATTTATTTATTTATTTATTTATTTATTTATTTATTTATTTATGGTTTACATTAATTCATTGAGGGAATGGCTTATTGGTTAGCACTGTTGCCTCACACCTTCGGGGATGGGGTTTCTAACCCCGCCTTCGCCCTGTGTTCTCCCCATGCTTCAGGTGTTTCCTCTGGGGACTTTGGTTTCCTCCCCCAGTCCAAAGATATGCATTGTAGGCTGACTGGCATTTCCAAATCGTCCTTGGTGTGTGAGCGTGTGTGCGCGATTGTGCCCTGCAATGGGTTGGCACCCTGTCTAGGGTGTCTCCCACCTTGTGCTCCAAGTCCCCTGTGATAGGCTCCAGGCTACCCTGCAACCCTGTGTAGGATAAGCGGTACAGAAAATGAATGGATGAATTCATTGGTTGACACTTTTGTCCAAAGTGGCTTACATTTGAGACATGATACAGCTGAGCAATTGAGGGTTAAGGGTTATTTTAGTGGTGCAGAGATTTAAACACAACTTTCCAATCAGTAGCCCAAAGCCTTAACCACTGAGCCACCACTTCCCATACTGCTCCTTGACAAAGAATTGAACACTGCCTATGGCAGTGAGAGCACAGAATCCTAACCACTAGACCACCACAGTATCACTGACTGATTGGCTAGACAATCAATTCTTAAAGATTATGTCTAAGAGAGCATGGCGCAAACTTTTTGAGTCTGAGTCAAAGTGTTAGAACTTGTCTGCAATACTTTTGATTTAATTTTTAGACTTTCTTTGGCTGCGAATACTTCACAGAGACAAGGTTGTATTTCAAGCACCTTGATAAATATTTAAGAATTAATGCTCAAGCAACATTTTTATATTTAGCTGCTAAGCTGGTTTGCTTTCAGTGAAACAGAGCAGTCAGGATCCTAAATAAAGAGGCTTATTTAAATGATTTTATAAAGCCTAGTTGTCAACACTGAGCTGGATTCCTGATGAGACATTGCAAAGATGAGAGAAGGAAAATCCAGGAGGGGGAATAAAAAGACTATTTAAGGGTCTAACAAACTTTATTCTAATTCCTGCTCAAAATCAGTATGATTTGTATGATACAGCACCCATGGAGCCTGATAGTCAAAGCTTCATGTCACAGACCACTACAAGTTGAAACAATTACTTTTCTGGAGTCTGCTCCCTTGGTATAACAGCAATGAGCTTTAACTCTGAACACTACTCCTTATACTTTATGTGATTAATTTATATTCTTCCACTGTTGTGGCCTACAGCCCACAATGTACATAGCCTTAAGCGGAGGTGTTCTACTAAAATTTGCAAAGGTTCATTCATTCATTCATTCATTCAACTTCAGTAACTGCTTTATCCTGGTCGAGCCTATCCCAGTAATACTGCACATGAAGCGGGAATAAATCCTGGAAGGGATAACAGTCTATTGCAAGGCACCATGCACACACATTCACCCACTCATTCACACCTAGAGGCAATTTACTGCAGCCAATACACCAATTACCATTCTTTTGGGAGGCAAGAGGAAACTGGAGAACCCGAAGGAAATCCATTCTGACACAGGCAGAACATGCGAAAGTAAAGCTGCAGTTACATAAAGTTCCTTGCTTAAAAAGGATAAGCAGCTAACAAACCCGAATGGCAACAACAGTCACCTTTTAATTTTGAATTAGTTTATGGCAATAAATAAAAAAAGGTTGAAGTGGTTATATTTTGTTTCAGAGAGGCAATTCATGTTACTACTTTTATCTAGCTCCCTAGGCTCTGAACAGATGAGCAAAAGCAGAAAAAGAAAGCATATTACTCTGTCCATTTGTCTTTAAGTACTCTGTCTCTGGTCTTATGAGCTGCCTTCATCTAACAGATTTACATAAATGCATGTGATTGGTTAATCCACAACAGAGATCTACATCCAGCATACCAAGGTCTGGCAGTTGATGGCCTCTGGTCATAGACCTTATACTGCAAAATCTGCTTTGAACATGAGCTTTATTGGAATGATCAGTATAGTTTGCCACACCTGTAGCAAGCTATTGCGTATTCCTGTCTGTGTTTGGGACAATCTTGTGCCTATAACCCCTCTTGAATAGCGAGTATTGCCACTTTACTTGTGATTCTTGTAAGATTCTTACTAAAGATTTTAAAATTGTATAGCTCCTTCATTACTGGCCTTTCAATAACCTAAGCACCTGCTGGTGTTAGATAAGAAAATAAACTCATGGTTCCAGTCTTATAGTTAAGTGCTTACCTTAGACGTAGAATGGTTAATCCACTCATTTACAGCAAAGTGTGACAAGAAGCTCTCTATCTGAACCAAAATATTCTTAGACAAGGCTTTGTGGGTAAACTCACCTCATGCAAATTCTAAACCACATTAGCTTTGTGGAACTAGTTTGCTGCTTTGAGATTAATGGCAGGGTGACTACTTGATTTAATAGGGTTATTTCATTGCTTCCAGGCAGGAATAAACAACAAAGTTAATTCAAGACATTAGTCACTCTCTTTTCTGAGTGAGAGAAGTTTCTGAGTTCACTTCTGACTGCAGTCACAGGGTCAGTAGTCATATTGCTTCATTTAAAAAAAATACTTCAGACTGTCAGCATATGTTTTTTACTTCTGTCCCTTTCTTAGTCTGTCTTTTTCATATGATCTCTGATGGGTGACTGAAATGTCAGTGACTGGAAATGGCTGTCAACACACTTGTAGCATGATGAGAGATTACAGTCTCATATATACACTATATGGCCAAAACTATGTGGACACGTGACCAATCATACCCATATGTGTTTGCTGAACATCCCATTCCAGATTTAGCCCTCCCTTTTGCTGTTATAATAAAGGCCACTCTTCTGGAAAGGCTTTCCACTAGGTTTTGGAATGTGGCTGTGAGGCACGAGCATTAGCAAAGTCAGGCACTGATGTTGAGTGAGGAGGCCTGGCATGCAGTCAGTGTTCCAATTCATCCCAAAGGAGATCAATTGGGTTGAGTTCGGAGGTCTGTGCAGGCCACTCAAGTTCTTTCACAAAACATTGGCATACCATGTCTTTATGGACCTCGCTTTGTGGAAGGGGCATTGTCATACTGGAACAGTTTTGAGCCCCTTTAGCTACAGTGAAGTGAAATCTTAATGCTACAGCATACAAGGCCATTCTAAACAATTCTGTGCTCTCAACATGATGGCAACAGTTTGGGGAAAACCTACATGTGGGAGTGAAGGTCAGGTGGCCACATACTTTTGGCTATATAGTATATATTCTTCAGTGTTCCTACACTGTGTGTTTTATTGATTAGAGCTAGGAGAAAGAGCATCAAACTAAACAAATAAAAACAAGACGTATATTCTTCTGTCTAAAAAGTTTCTTTTCTCTGAAAAAAGAATGTGACAAATTAAATGATTGGGATTTGCTGACTTACTTTTCGCCATACTTTTCTCATCCCATCATTCTGGTACAAGTTAATCTTGGTTTCATCAGTCCAAAGAATCAGAACATTGGAGGCTTTTTTAGATGTTTTCTGGCAAAGTCTAAACTGGCTTTCCTGTTCTTGAATGTTACCAGTGGTTTGCACCT
>CM075003.1:4165106-4185330 GCA_037576675.1 Pangasius sanitwongsei | reverse complement strand
TTATTTCAAATCCATTGTGGTGGTGTATAAAGACAAAATCACAAAAACTCTGTCATTGTCCAAATACTTCCAGACCTGACCTATATATATATATATATATATATATACGATATCAGTGGCTTACAAAGCAATATTTGAAATATGACTTTTTTTTCCACTACAGTATAGACAGACATCGTCATTTTTTTTCTTTCTGCTGCCGGCATCTTTAGAAAGCACTAAGTCATAAAGCTGATTGGTTGTGCTTGGGTCCGTACAAGCCCAGATGAGGGTTTAAGCTGTCGCTGTAGTAGCATGATCAGCACTCCAAACTGCTCATACTCTGATGGAAAGAGCCGGGCTGATGGCACTCAGGGTGCACAGCGTCATACACAGCTTGACTTTCTGTGTGTATTAAAGGAGGAAAGAGCCATTTAAGAACTTAACCAGATAACCACAGACTACAGTAGCCCATCTGGCCACACTGATTTGCCCTGAAAAGAATTTGACTTTAAAATCATATTTTCATTTGGCTTCAGAAAAACAATCCATCTGCTCAGGCCTGCAGTTAAATGATATCTGATGTGTAAATTGTATTGTTGCTCATTATGTTGTGTTCCTCCTTGCATGATAAGATTTATGTTTAGTTATTTAAGATTAAAGCTACACTATCTGAGTTTCATACCTGTTAACATATGTTTGTAGGTCTTGAATTTCTCATTCTCCCAGTGCATTCTGTAGGATGTCCTCTAGCTCCTCCTTCCTCTCTGTAAGACTTAGTGCTAGTGGGTGGAGGTATGGTTGGCTGGGAACTAGTGAATGCTGGAGATCCTCCCTGTGGTTGCTTTGATGTGCATATTGCCAGCAGAGTCTGGATCTTGGCCTGAGAAGCAGTCTGATTGGAGGGAGCCCTCTGATCTCCATTGCTTCAAAGCTGGTGTTCTTTCCCTACCTGCAACCCCTTTCTCCTCCCCATTGTGTCTGCACTTTAGTCCACTTCATGTGGTTTTAGCAATGAGTTTCCCTCTCATTTCATCAATTTTCTCCTATCTCCTTCCACATTCTTTTTCTCTCTTCCCCTCTCTATTTTCTTTTCCACACTCTTTCTATCTCTCCTCCTACTCAGTCGTTGTTTTTAGGCAACATTCCCACATAATGGCCATGCTTATATCAAATCTGATGGACAGATTTGTTTCTATGAGCAAACACCCCATAGACATTCATCTGTGCACATAATGTTACTGTCTTTCTTTGTCTTTTTCTTTTTTTCATCTTCACTCTCACTCATTATCTCATCCTCTTTTTGGCAGAAGATCAGTTCACAATTTTCTTTTGTTTGTATCTTAGAAATACTTATGAGACATATTGTCACAGTTATTTTGCAGCTTTTGAAACAATATTGCAAACCACGGCATGTGGCAATAACAATTATGTGATGAGAGCACTGATGCCATTTCCATAAAGAACACTGTGCCGCAGCTGCTGTGAATGGTATATCTGTGTCAAAGAATGAATGCACTCTTTGAATTGTGTGTTCATAAGCAACTGTTATACAGAAGTTCTAGAGAGTGTAGGGAACAGGTATAATAACGTATTCACAATGAGCAAATGACTTGAAGTGCTAAGACCAGCCATATAGAAATGGAAAACCACAATCTATTCACTATATAGCGTACACTTGTGTGTGTGTGTGTGTGTGTGTGTGAGAGTGTGTGTGTGTGTGTGTGTGGGGGGGGGGGGGGGGTGCTTGAGGAACTGAACCTGTAAACTGCTGTCTGTCACTTTACATCATGTGGCCTTGCAGCTGCAACCTTACATCTGCAGTCTAAATCTATCAAATCCATTGAAATAGATCTGTCTTTAACTTTTTGCTAGTTTGGATGCATGCATATCCATGTAATAAATGCATGCTGTACAGTTGCTTTTCAATATATTATGCATCATTTTAGCTAGAGATTTGACTCAAAACTTTCACTGGGGCTAGCTTTATCTAGTGGAATGAGAATGGTACGCTTGAGAAGTGAGACATGGAAGCTTGGGGATATGCAATATTGACACAGTTGTAGTTTATATGTTACTTTAAGTGTAACCTCAGTGATGTGTTGGATAACATTTAATGATGTTGGCTGATGTAGTGAGGCATGAGTTTCCTACACATCTCAAATGGTCTAAGTCCTAAGTTGATAGCCATACCTAGTCTCCTGGTTCATTCCTTTGAGGTTTGTGGTTTGCTTTCTACCTGGAAGGCTACTCATATCAGTTGACATGGCTAGGATCCACATCTGATCTTCACAAACCCTCCACTGGAGTCCCACATGGCTCAGTGCTTGGGCCTCTTCTGTTCTCCCTCTATAATCAATTTCTTGGTTAGCTCATATCCTCACATGGATTTTCATACTGCTGCTATGTGGATGACACTCAACTCATCCTCTCCTTCCCTCCCTCAGACACTCATGTTTCCACTCAGGTCTCAGCATGCCTGGCAACAAAAAACACTGATGCTTGCCTACAAAGCCAAAAACGGACCAGCACCCACTTACCTCATAGCACTTATTACACCCTACACTGCACCAAATCCTCTAGCACTGCTCGACTGGTCCCACCATCTCTCAGGGTACAAGGAAGGCATGCATCAAGACTCTTCTCTGTTCTGGCATCTAGATGGACTTCCCCTAGATGTCTGAACAGCTGAGTCACTGGCAGTCTTCAAACAATGTCTAAAGTTTAATGCCAGGTTTAACACTGGTATTTGCAGATTAGTAGTATATGGGTCTATGTGAGAGGTGGGTGGCCAGTGACAAGAGAGCATCAGGTGAATAGAGCATCTTGAAGTTTAGAAATGGCAGCTCTTGTTTGGAGGGCATTAGCCAGAAGAGATCTTGGAGAGCCTGAGTGATTTGACAGTTGATTTCCCAGCTAATGGCAATGATAAAATATGACTTTGGCAAGACTTTCTGGGTGCATGCATGATATGGCATCTGTGCTGACATTCTTGGAACCAGATCAATAGGATATTGTGAAATTTAACCAGGACAAGAAGATCTGTATGCTTTAGAGTTAGGGATGTGGTGAAGACTTCTTTCAGTAGTTTCTTTAGTTGTCCCCTAAGGCATCATGTGACAGGGTTTGAAATAGTACTGAAGATTCAGATGAAACATGAGTAGAAGTTTGCAGATCCTTTGAATATTTGCATGTCTTTGATACTTTCCGGAGTAGGCAGTTCTACTACTGCTTGTACATTGGTAGGATCCATGATAATACTTGACACATACTTGACTAATATTTAGTTCCCCAGAAATGTTATTCCTCCTGGTCAAAGATTTCAGCATGAGTCTCTGAAATGCTTTTTTTTTATGCCCGGATAAGTTCAAGTAGATCAAGATGCCATCAGTGTAAGTGATCACAAATTTTCCCAGCATGTCCCTGAGGACATCATCAACGAATACTTGAAAGACTGAGGGAGCACTGGCCAGTCCATATGGCATTACTAAGTATTCACAATGTCCTGAGTTTGTATTGAAGGCCTTCTTCCACTCATAACCTTCACTTTGAATGTTTAATACCAATCAGGACTAGCCAATACTCAAGACATGAGACTGACTAATGGACAGGGGATTAGCAAACAGGCATAAACAAATTGGTCTAAAGGGGAAAATTATAAGCAGTCTATGTTCAAAACAATAAGGCAAAAAAGGCTTACAATCATTACAGGCACAATGCTGGAGCAAGACACTGTACAAACACAATGTTTAATAAATATTTAAAACATTTTCATAATTTGATATACAGCATATATGGCTTATGTTCTGCTTGAATGTTGTTTGCTCTAGTTCAGCAGCATATGCTGTAGTTAACTTTGAATACCTGTCCCTCTAATGGTCTCTGCATGGCCTTGCTATATAGTGCACAATTTAGGAAGTTTAGGCATTTTGTAATTAGGTCTGAAAGCATAGTGTAGAATACCAATTGCACTCCAGATATCCTACAGTGCACTGCAATTGTTCAAAGAATTTAGCATGGGGATGTTCTTTGCTGTTGGTAGGGAAATGGGTGTAGGCCACAATTTCAGACACAGGGTAGGATTAGAGATCAGGACCATGTGCTAAGCTAATTCCTAACATCAAACACATAATAGACATAATAGATGTGTTAAATTATTTTGTAGATATTCTCTTATTTTGTCTGTGTGACCTAAAATTTCATATCGTGCTTTTTATTGAAAAGAAGTGTGTATTTGACTAAAACAAAAAGCAGACCATGTCTGTTTAACCAAAGTGCTTTTTCAGACTCACTGGGGTATCACTTCTTGTTTCTCACCAACCTCCCATACTTCACCTCTTCCCTATGATTCTTTATATTCTGTCCCTGCAGTTGTGTGACCATATGTTGTTTGTGTGCGTGTCTGTGTGTGTTGTGAGCATGAGGCAGTTGCTGAGACATGGCCTGGGGATGTAGTGACAGTGGTGAGAAAAGCGTCATGGCCATCACTCCTTCAGAAAAAGGCTGTAGGTCCATTTGCTCTTATTTCATGGATTGTGCTTTCCCCAACTTCCCCTTCTCTCTCTCTCTTCTCTCTCTCTCGCCTCCCCCCAGTGGAGCACACGCAAGGTGTATAGAGTGAGCGAGTGTAGTGTTTTTGTGTCTGAAGGGAACGGAAGGCAGGTAATAGATGTGTGATGTAAAAGTAAGGTAATGTCGCAGGCAGTGAAGCAGAAAGGTAAAGCTGGACAGAATGGACAGGAGCTGAGTAAGAGAAACTAGGGGTATGGTTAAAGGTATAGGCTGCTTTGCCATGTACCTCATTGTAAAAGGTCTGTTGAAACTCAATTTCAGATATACATCTTCAACTCATTACCATTGTACAGATTGGTGGTCATGAGAACAAGGCTTAACAACTGACTAAAGAGTGGGAAGCATCTTGCTGCTGTTATAACTGCCACTTTTCATCAGTCCATACTGTCAGACTGTGACAGTATACATTGTAATATATATATATATATATATGTATATAATGCATGTAACTCTGACTCACTGAACCTAAGGTTAATTCTAGAATACACTGATGTGTTCAGAGTTGAGTTACGGATGCACCGTGTGGAGCACCGAATAGCAAAATTGTGCACATCGGTATTCAGACTTCAGACATCAGACCTCCACTACAGACTTAAGCTCTACACTGACAGCTGCGTGGGATTTGTGCAAGTTTGCCAAGAACAGAAATGTGTCTCAGATATGTGCAATTCTGACCTTGAACTTAAGCCCATTTTTTAGCTTCACTGTCTGACAATTTGATGTAACCACAGAATATCACACTCAGCTGTATGGGTTGAATACATTTCCTATACATATACATTTGCGTTGTAAATACGCTCAATCTATGGAATGCCATTCAAGACAATATGAAATTATTTTTAATTGATAGTATTGTCTATTTAAAGTCCTTTATTCACCCATTCAATCATTCCTTCATTTATTTTGTGAGGACATCTTAATTAGAGACATTGCTTATCTTAAAGTGCGCTGTGAGCATGAATGTTTGGTCAGCTTATCCATCTGCATGCTTTCCATCTGCTTTAAACCATCTGCATGTTTTCTTTACAGAACAATCTTTTTACAATATCAAAAATATTGAAATTATTTCTTATTTGACGAGTCGAAATAGCAAATTAGCTATTAGCATGAAATAGCCTCTTGCACTCACATTAACATTTCTTGACCTCAGTTTAGTTCATTGTATCTGAAGTAAGTGTGCACAGTTATCTCTGTGTGGACAATATAAAAACATAAAATTCGGTACTTCAAGTTATACTAAGGGTGGAAGCCATATTGTTAAATTAAACCACATTTACAGGGATTAATGTAATAACTACAAACAGTACTATTCATGCCGAATATATTGCCAGTACAAAAGACTATTAGATGCTTATTCAATGCTTGCCATCTTCTCATTCATATATCATCGAATTCGGTTTTTTAAAAAAAATTTTTAATTGTCACTTTATGCTGTGTGTATTACATTTGACAACAAAAAAACTGCTTTCATTCTTCAGTCTTTATTTTCTATCCCAGATTTTTTTGGGGGGCTTAAAGACAAATGCTTGTGTTTAAAGGCAGTGGTCTAGATGTTATTGAAACCTCATCTCAGATGCTTCTACTTAAGAAAAATCTGAATGGTGCTCCCAGAAAATCAACTCTGACTCTGAATACAGCCTACTAAATATATATCGCTGCTTAATCAAATAATAATAAGAGGTAAAAAAATATTTGGTGTTGGATATAAACATTTCTGGTTCTTTTACCTGTTCTGGTGTGATTCTCTTCAACAGATCCCAGTTGCTGCGCTGCTGTGACCTTTCCTCAGCCTTCCACAGTCCATCCTATGTTTCTTCCTCCCGTCTTTTCAATCTGTGTGCTTGATCTTTTATCTTGTAAATGAGAGAGAGATTGGGGAATTTTATGCAGGGGTGTCGAGGGGTTTTTAATTCCAACCAGGCAGAAAGGACACCTGATTCCACTGGCTTAATCAGTTCATCTCGGTCTTCAAACAACTATTAGGTCTGAATCCTGCTTGGCTGGTTGGAATGAAAACATGCAGTCACACCGGCGATTTTGTGGATGATTAGACATGCTTGTTTTAAGTGATTATAGGTTCCTTTAATTAGCACAGTCCTCTTCAGCTCATATTAAATAATAAACCACAAATGGACCTATGTTTCAGTTGACTCTTTGTCAATATTTATGTGCTCCCACAGATGTTCTAATGTTCTTTATACTTTATTTAAAAAAAAAAAAAAAAAATATATATATATATATATATATATATATATATATATATATATAATTTCTAGTTTCTAGGGCACAATATGTCACATATGATAACAAAACCAACATCAAATACTTCTTTTGGAAATGACTGAGATTAAGTGTTTAGCAGAGTTTTTGCTAATGTATGTGTTTCTGTACCATATGATTAATTAAATAGTGTCATGTGAAATGCACAAGCTTTTTCTTAATTATTTCGCTTTGATAAAAAAGAACCTGGTGGTAATGTTTCATATAAGCCCTCAAAATCACTTGCTCAATCACGGATGCTCATAAGGGGCTCTCAGTGCATATCTCAGGGCATTTCCACCCACACCATTGTCACTGAATGTTTACCTGAAACTGCCCTAGGCAACCATATCAACCACACCTTATCAAGGCTGTAATTCAAATAAAAGTACAAAAATAAATTGTTTAAACAGCATTCTGAAACCAACAGAAACACGTTGAGAGCTTAGTAGGTACAGAGTAGCTCATTTTATTATTCTGTCCACTTTGCAATTACAGCCTACGTGCCGCAACTGTTCTTTAAAGTGATGCCTGGCAATTACTGTATGCTTAATATAATTATGCAGCATCATGAAAATCTGAACTATTTCAAACACCCATTAATCCATCCCCTCTACCAGAGGCGTTCTGTCACACAAAATACACAGAGAGCCACACAAACTCATAGCACATGCCAAGTCAGGAAGTCCAACAAGAGAAAAGAAATGACTGAGAAGTAACAGGTTTGTGATTGCCTCAACCACACAGCCTCTAGCTAATCAAGAAAAAACAAGCATCTTCTTTTCTTTTTTTCTATTTGCCACATTTAGATTTACCTGCAAGTTGTCATGCAGAGATAGTAACAGACATCAGTTGATCTCTCTTCCGAAGGATTATGCTTCTAGTGGACGATCACTGAAGTTTAAAAAGAAATAGAGACATTATAGCAGAACTATGGATACAGCCCCTTTCTTATGTGAGTGACCCATTTAATAAGGTTGAGCGAAGCTTTAAATTAATACAGACTTCACTACATTTCCTTGACTGAAGTACGCACCCACCATTTTAATAGGAATCTTTGTACATCTGTACAATTATCCAACCAGCCAATCAAGTGGTAGTAGTGAAGTGCATAAAGTCACGCACATACAGGTCAAATGCTTCAGTTAATAGTCGCAGCAAACATCAGAATTGGGGGGGGGATGTTTGACTGTGGCAAGCTAAGAAGAGGAGTCAGAGGTGACAGTGGTCACAGGCTCACTGAAACTGGAAAGCTGAAGATTGGAAAAAAAAAAAACATGCAATATTTTCTCTGAATCTTCAGCTGTCCATTCAGGGGTCCTGTGCGCTCTGTTGCCTCAGATTCCTGTTCTTGGCTGATAGGAGTAGGTGAGCAAATGTAACTGTGTTCCTATTAAAGTGGTCAGTGAAAAAAAAAAGTGTCAATGATAATATAAAAACACATTAAAGAAAAATGTAACCTCTCATAGTCATTCATGGCTATCCTTTGGTCCCATTATATCTGCAGTTTGCATAGAGATTGTAGGCAAGGCAAAAATAAATAGAGACTGGAAGATGCTGACTATTTTTTTTCTGAATCCATCTTTATTTCCATCTTTATTTGGATGTTAAAGCATTGGCTAAGTGGCAGGAATGGTGCATCATTAGCCTCTCTCTCCTTCTCCCATTTGCGCCTGGGCTAGTAGAGGATAAATCACTGGGTTATTGCTCCTAGAGGCCTCATGAATCAGACAACCCACCATGGTGGGAAATTAAAGGCTTTCTAATGGGCTGAGCTGCAGGAACATATTGCATTTGTGAACACAATGGCTACCCTTCACATACTGATTTGTGCATCTAGTTCTGCCTCACAAACCTTGCAATTATGAATGCAACAAGTTGTCTCGACAAGATTGAGTAGGAAGGGCATCTATACATTTGAGTAATGCTTTCACTCTGGCAAAGTCCAACTGGCAGTTGTTGTCCAGCAGAATCATTGGTATTCTTTTCAAGGTTTATAGAGCGCCCTGACTTTCAGAAAACTCCAGACCAGCAATTCATGGAGGAAAGGGAACATTGTTACTGATGATTCTTAGGTAATTCACAATCGGCTACCTTTTTGAGTTTTGTCATCATAATAGCTACAAAACAGCAGGAAGCCTGGACAATAATGATGTGTCATCATTTGGCAGTGGTCAGAAAATGAAAGGGTAAAGAGGTATATCTGTCTTTGAAAATTCTCCATGGATGATCCAAAAGCCTCCATTCACACTGATTACATGTGTAAACTCGAAGGAGAGTTTATTAGAGGAGAGGCTTGACATTTTTTTGATGTGATGCCTCTTATCACTTCCACATGAAGAAATGTTTATCAGCACATCACAACAAAGATCGCTCACCCAGCAGCTGCATCTTAAAGATCTGCTAAACGTCACAAATCAAAACCAAGTAGCACTGATACAGTAAGAACTTGATCTCAGTGTGGGAGGACTGTGTACCAACATCCAAGTCATTTCCATTACGAGTCCAAATTTAATGTCAGTTTCATCATAGATCTTTGAAATCTTTGTTGCTGCTTAATGCATTTTTTTTTGAAAGTTGCAGAGCCTAAGGCCTAAAATTAAATTATACATGAATACTCAAGTCAACCATAAACACCAGAGGCTACATGGGCTCAGCTGGACTGTAGATGTTAATACTCATAAAGAGACTATCCCACACCCCTAAGATTAGCATTTCCTTATTCTAAAAATATACTTTCTTGCTTCTGTGTAGTACCCAAATGTGTGCTATAAATATTAAACCATAAACTATGCTCGTAACACATTTTTACATGTCCCTTAAAACATCCAGGGAATCATTCAAAAAGTGCCATTTTGGGTGCCAGTCAGTCTCAATCACACCTTTAGTGTGTTCAAAATGCAGCATAACAAGCTGTATGAGGTGAATGCATACAGAATGCATACATTTCACTTTTATGGGGTCTTTTATTAAAACCACAAAGAATAAAGTTCAAAAGAAAGTTACATAAAAAAAATATATTTTTTTTTGTTGTCCATAAGCACAATAATTATTTCACACTTCACAAACAACAACTTAGTTTACAATATGAAATTGCCTTTGGTAAAATAAGGAAAACATTGCATAAACAATACAAATAATTAAAAATTAGTTTGTTCTGCATAGTCTCCAATTATGTCCAGTATTAATTAATGTAATTATAGTTCTTTATCGTAAAGAAGCAATGCTGTGGTTAATGATGCAGGCTGTGTCTTTCTCCATAATAGTTTAGGAATAGCATTAATCAGTCCTATCAGCATGATTGCTCACATACAGGTAAACACTGCAGTGTTGACTTAGTTTTTGACTGCACATGTTCCCAATTATCACAGGAGAGTGCCGACTGTCAGAGAAATAAAAGTGAAAAGGGAAGAAAGTTTTGCATCTTGCAGGGATTTAGTAGTGAAATTATGGTCAAAGCACTTATCTGTTCAACAGCAACAATTTTGTCTAAATTCCATGATTGCTTTTCATGTTGTTGTAAAAGAATGGTAATTTTTAAGAAGCAGAATTTCCTAGATTTTCCTTTTCCCTCAAGAAGTAGACTCAGAGCATTTGTAGTCTCTTGATTTATTTGTGCACTGCAGTAGTGCTATAACTGCTCTGCGATCAGTCACATGAAAGTGATGGCTCAAAATCTCTAGGCTCAGATTATGTGCTGCAGACATCTTCTTTGGTGCCATGATGTCTTCTTCAGTGGTGCTTCAGTCACTGCCAGGAGGCTGCCTCCGGAAATGAGTAGGTAAGCTAATCTACAGCCGGCCTGAAGAGTCTGGATGGGTGAGACATACACTCACACTACCTAAAAAACTGTTCTGTTTTGTATAGCAAATGCAGCTGTCTTCTCATTAGAGAGGAAGCAAACTGTTATATCCCAGTTTGGATGTGAATAACAAAGAATATGCACTTAATGATTTGCTAGAGATCCATTTCTGGTCACTATAGTGTTCTTGATTAAGCTGCTTCTTTCACTGAGGAACCCAGGAATCATTTTAGCGAGCATCATTGTCAAGAGATTTTATATGGATGATTCAAGGCAGCTGAACCTACACAAATAAATATTTTATTGCCAAGTTGGTCATTTTAATAATTAATACACAGGCTAAAATAGCTTAGTTGCCTAGAATAGATTTCTTCTTTATAACAAAAGCCCATTTTTAATACTATATTCATATATATTCACTATATTCACTATATATGCATCAGCCTTATATTTTAACCTGAAAACAAATGCTTCAGGATTCAAAACCTCAGTCGCATCTTATTCTTACTCTGAGCCAGTGGCTGTTGCCAATAATAAAACTAATTAAATTAAATAGCCAAAGAAGTGATAGAGAACCAATGCTTGTATATACTATGTCCAGCAACAGTGCTACACTCAGCAACAATAGCAGCAGGCAAAGGCAGCATTTTGTTCATTTTATATAGCCATAGACAACACAGAAGTACACAAAGGCACAAATGTCCCAATAGCATAAATTTCACTATGTCAAATGTAGATATGCATGTTTGACTAGTATTTATTTCCCTTTGAAAAATAGGGTGCAATGCCTAAAACAAATACTGAAACCAGCTTCTCTAACACTCTCGAGTGTACTTCATATCACAGTGCACCCCCCCAGTGAGACCTGGAGTTGTCTCAAGTGATAAATTAAATTAACCTACAGTGGTGTGGAAGTTGCATTTGTAAAAGTGTTCAGTTTTTTTTTGGTGGAAGTTGGGGCTGTTTTCTTTTTCGAAAACATGATCTGGAATATTGTTGTGCTTCATCAGCAAGTCTCTGAACACAACATCAATGAATGAGTTAGGCTATATAGACCCCTGAGAGAGATACGTCACTCTGATGTCAGCTGCAGCTCTTGGGTGCAGAAACAAAGCAGGAGACTACAATGAATTTAACAGCAAGCCAAAATTTGTTTTTTGAAATGTCTGATTGTGCTGTTGGGTGTCAGAATTGAAAAAAGTCTTCATATACACATTTGTTTTTAATGCATATTATCAAATCAGACACCTTTCCAAGCCAACAGAAGACATCTGTGGTTACAGGAAATTTGGAAGGATAATAGTTCTGAGGAGTGCCAGAATGCAGTTCCCATTTCATCTCAGCTAAGAAGCTAAATATCAAATCAGTGAAGTTGGCTTGCTAACTAAGAATTTAAAAGGCTTAGCTAACTTTGTTCAGCTAACAAATGAGTTTATGCCTGTTTGGGCAGCACCTTGGCTTTCAGTGCACAACATCTTCAGTGTTGTAATCGTAAAATGTTACATCTTCAATGTGCCCACAATGTGAAGAGACTTCAATACCTTCAATTATTAAGAGATTTGTATGCCTTCAATTTCTCTCTAGTATAAACATTCAGAGATTTCTATGAGATACGTACAGTATATATGTCTGGGCACTGCAGGCTAGGTCACCGTTTGGGATCATTTAGCCAATGACAGGATGCAAAGCCATGAGAATCTTCTAGATTATGTGGGATTATTTTTCTATTTTTCCATGATTGTTTGTTAATGGATACATGCTTTATTCATTTTAAGATCAATTCAATTTAACATGATTTCTGTAACTGTCTGCGTTCACTTATGATGTACGCATGTCTGTTCCTTGGGTCATGATGTTCCGCCCTTGCTCATGATTTGCTCATATCTTAGCCTTAGGCATTATCTATATGGTGTAGTGCGTGTTCTCTTGCACACGCACATCACTATAAATGCCGGCTGTGTCCAACTTTTGTTTAGAGCATAGAATGCCCAGGTTGTCTTCCTGCATGCAATAAACCGTCTCTTTTATGATAACCTGGCTCTCGTTCTCCTGATTCTTCCGTCTTGTTACTTCTGATGAAGCTGCAGTATTTTGATGGTCATTCAGAAACATTTACAACAATTACAACATTTGAAAGTGTTTAGCTGAATAGCACTCCCTGTCTTTTAGTAGTAATCCATAATAATAAGCAGATAACCTTTTAGCTAATGTCAATCTGATTACTAAATAAAATTTTTGATTGATTCTTCAGTCAGATTATAAACAAGTAGAATCAGGTTGCTAAGCAACTCAGGTCTTTTTTCAACCAGGTTGCATGCACATCTCATTTTGTTTACAAACACCGAAGAGACCTGTATAGGCAGTTCTTGGGTGGTCTCCCGATCCAGATGCAGACCCTCCAATGTATTTTAGTGGAACTGAAATGTACTTGTAGCAGCACCATTCAGTTGAAGTAAAAACAAAAAACTTGCAGCAGGTCAACGACTCCAGGTTTCTACACGTGAACTATTGCAGCTTCTGTAGCAGATCCTCTCTTGCAATCCAATCATATGCATTTATATAAATTATTTTACTGAAGGCAGCTCATCCGAAAGGAAAGAATATTCACAGATTTTTCATTTCATTTACCCTTTCCAGTCTAATAAGTGAAGTAATGACATGGCCTGTTTAAAAAAAAAAGAAATGAAAAGGTGACAATGAAAATAAAATATGTTTATTTTCGCCACTTCATGTTCAAAACTGATATATCTCATTTGTTCAGACACTGTGAAGCGCCACTACAAAGCACAACATGACTTTTCTGAATTGATGAGTATTATTTATAGGCATGAATTACTCACTAATGGTTAAGCATTACAGGTAAGTGTTGTCACTATTTAGTCATGTTAGTTGCTTATCCAGAATTTTATAAGCAAGGAATGTAAAAATGGAATCTTCAAATTTTAGTTGAATACCTCTGCTCTAGGGTGTCCATGTGAGAGTAATCACTGCAGCAGGAAGGAAAATCATAAGCATAATTAGTTTATGAGCAGACTCCGTTGAATTCACTTCAGAACATGTTAAGATTCTGGTGAAAAGCCAGAATACTTCCATACACTGTGTTCTGCATTGGTGTTTACTAATAGCTAGGGCTGTTCTATACAATAATGTGCTCTGTTGTAGAAAGCAGGCACTACATGAAGTTCCCTCATGCATTATGGATATCTCATTGTGCATTTTGAAAAGAGGGGAAAAATGTGAGCTGTCATGCTCAGTTGGGCCTGACCAGAGATAGATTAAACCCACATCCCACTCAGCCTGCACTACTGCCTGCTTTTACCCACATTAACATGTCTGTTTTGATCACTATCTGCTTGTCTCACACGTAAAGGCAACACTTCTCTCTGCAGCAGCTGGTAAAAGGGGTGTGAAGAAATGTGCAGTTGCTAAGATGAAACCAAAGCCTCACACTTGGCTCTGCGTGAGTGACCCATGTGGACCATATAACTAATGGAAATTGAATCCCCTATTGTACTGTTAATTTTGAGACACTTTGTGGATAGGCATTGTAGAGAGGAAGTGAGGCTTTGTTCTGGCTAAATTCAAAAGAAGTATTAGGAAATTTAAGCCAACTGGAGTTATTGAATTATTATGAATAAAATCAGCTCCTTTAGTGCAGACTATTGTTACCTATAACACAAGAGTCCAAACCATAGCCTCCTGCCATTTTGGGGTCAAATGCTATTTTAAAAGTGAAATTAAAGTTAGCCATCTATCGGTGAGAAAAAAAAAATTCCTGATTTGAACACTGGGTGTCACTATCATGTTAAACCTAATCTGATAATTGATCAGCTTAGAATCTTTAATGATATTTATTCTATAGGCCTAAAATTGACAGCAGTCTTTTGGGTACTCATGGCAGCGCTAATGAAACACACTGTCAAAATGATTGTCTTTTTACGTAGTTGTTTAATTTGCCACGAAAATAAGTTGTGGAATGGAAGGAATATAACTAGTGAGAGAAAACAGTAAAATCTTTATTTATACAATACTGTTCAAACATACAGGAAGAGTCTTACAAGCTATTCACCTAAATTAAAAAGAAGTGTAGTGAGGGCAAACAAGCATGCCTATTATTTATTTCTTTATTTTTATTACTGCAGATAACCTGTGGCCCATGACTCCAGTTTCTTCTCCATCTGGCCTATAGTAAGAAAAGGTTGGACACCTTGACCTGGCATAAGTGGCAATGACAGCCTGTTTCCTTTTCAGAGTGCCTCTCATTTCAGAGTAGACCACAGACATTGTTTGTCTTCATTTTTCAGTGATGTGTCTTGAGCACTTCTCCTTGCCTCCTAGCAGGTGTTTGCAGTCACATTGTTGTGTCGGGGCGTGATGAGTAGACGAGAGAACACTAAACTCATTAAAAATCATTACAGCACCTCTGGTTTCATCACCCCACCCCTTTCTGAAATCTGAGCTTCATATTCAATACATGTACACAGCATTTATCTCTCTCCTACTGGGCTTTTGTTCAGTAGGGAATGTGTGTAAACCTAACCTTAACCTGCTTCTAAAAATGCTTTCATATGATGAAAAATCAGTTACTTTAAAGAGGGAATTTCTGTATTTACCTAATTATATTTGATTTCAACATCCATCAGTGTTGTGCATATTTGGTTCTTGGAGAAGAAAGGCAAAAGGCATGCTCCTACTGCAGCATTTATGAATGTGGAAATGACATTTTGTCAGTGTTTGGCGTAGGCAGAGATGCTAGGAAAGACAGGCTGAAGACTGGGCTGTCACTATAAGCAGTCAAGCGCATATTCATAAAATGGAATTACTTTCTGACAATAGCTCTGCCTGCTTTTGAAGCTCCTTGCCTTTGCTGAACTGTAAATCCTCTTTGCTCGCTAGCATTCTTTTTTTTTTTTTTTTTTTTTTTTTGCCTAACCTCAACATTTTGTCCCATGACTGCAAGTAATTACAAAGAGCTGGCTTTTCATGTAAACTTGCTCAACTCCCTGACTACCAGACAAGGAACACGTAATGTAATGAGAGTCAGTGACAGGCTTTCTCTTCATTATATACTTGATATACTACAATACTATGCTGTAGTCATACTATACTATAATATACTATAGTTCATTAGTATTAGCCAATCATACCCTTTAACTAAGGAATGAAACAATAGGGTGTGCTGTTATAGGAAAATAATCAACCCCAAAGTTGATTAGTTTCTAATAACAGCACATCTTGAAGTGTTTTCTTCCTCCAATACTACAGCAACTTGCTAGTCCTAACATTTTTTTATTTATTAATTTTTTTTTTTACATTTTCCCATTTATAATTACATTAAATGTAGAACATCTGTGAAACAAGCTAATTCCTGTAAACACTTACATAGGATGTAACAGCAGTAAACCCTGACCAGCCTTTTTTCTCTCTCTTGAAGTTAATAAGACAATACTTAAAGGAACAGGCTTACCTCTGACTGTTTCAAAACGCTGACACTGCACAAAATAAAAACTTCATCAACAATTACATTTTTTTATCTGTTCATGTGGAGCATCTGCTATATACGTCTCCGTGAATTAGCTATTAATATAGAAATGATAATGTATTAAAATGTGCACATTAATATAAACCACACGACTGTCAGAGCTGCTGTTATAGATAATTCAACACCTTCTGACCAATCAGAATAAATAATTTAACAGCACTGTTGTATAAATGGCTTCATAACACACACATTTCTTGAATCTGATTGGTCAGAAGCTGTGCACTACTTCTTGTATAAAAGCCTGGCTCAGACAACAGTTGTAAACAATAGGTTTAAATTAATGTACTTGTTCTAATATGTTGTTGTTTCTATAGTACCAGCTTATACACAGGGTACTCCACATAATCTAATAATAAATGGATTTTTTAAAAATGTGTTGGTGTTTAACAAGAAAAAACTTGTAATTGTTGATGTGGTGAAGCTTTTTGTTAGGAGACATTTATTTAACATTTATGAAAGGAGTCCCAGGTGTCAGCACTTTGTAACAGTCACAGTGCTTTGTAAGGGTCATCAGTCTTCAAGACAGAGCAGATTATGCCTTCTGGTTTCTGAATAACTCCAGATCATGTTCTTATATGAAAATAATCTAAATATTTATTGAGAGGCAGGCAGACAAATTCAGATCCTGAATCAAAACTCATAAACAATAAACAGGCAATCAGGTCAGGCAATCTATAAACAGCTACGGCAAGGATAATCCAAAACACGCAAACTAGGAAACAGAACAAGGCTAAAAAACAGGAAGTCAAAAACACGGAACAAAGTAAACACAGGTGTAGAAACACTGAACAATACTTCGCGCTGGACATGTAAACACACATGACAACGTATCTACACAGAAAAATTCTGACGCGCGTGCCGAATCGCTGCGGGCTGTTATGCGCGTTGAGCGCCTCTGCATGCTGCATTCAGTGCGGCAGGGAAAACCCTGATGGTGGAAACTGTAGTAGTTTCAGAATGCGTTCAGAAAATAGCACTGCATTTGGCAGTCACTGCTCTCAGGAAAACACGGGCCCAAAAGGTCAGAAATTCAAAATTTAATTATTGTTTCTATTTAAATAAATGACAAAATCTGGAAGCTATTCAGTGCACTGTAATTACATTCACAACATGTAGCTGTTCCATTAGCACATAGCCTTTTGTACTTCAGATATTTTTTCCTTTGAACTTTAGATAGTGGGTTCTTTTTCCTTTTTTCCTCTCTAATTGGGATATAATAAGAGACAGTCTTCCCTCAAATTTTCCTCACAAATAGAGCTTTTGCCAAGGTTGGTATAATAACATAGTTATCTAAATTTGATCTAAGGCATATGGTGTGTGAAGCAGCAGAGTCTCAGTAAAAACAATGCAGTGCATTACTTGCACGTCCCTGTAAAGATCGTTCCTTTGGTTTGCTAAGAATTATATACAGGTCAAAATGAGTCACTAAGGCCAGCACATATTGGATCTACAATACAAATGCAGAGCAGGAAAAGCACTCAAAGTGTTTACAAGTTTGTGACTTTTGATTTCCTATTAGGCTCAGAACAGGCTGTTTATGATGAAGGTCAGTTACATCTTTCCAGGCTTTTGTTGGAGATAACAGAGAGAGAGAGAGAGAGAGGAAGGCAGACCCTGTTAAGACTCAGGCGATGACCTCAGACAAACGCTGTGATGTTGTGTTCATTAGTGTAAATCCAGGGTCCTGAGGCTTTGCTTGATTATCTCTGATGCCTGAAAAGACTTGGCTTTCCGAAAGGTTTTTTTATGACGTGCCGCTTCAAGAAATGATCAAAGAGCAAAAGCTGAGTGAGAGGATGGATACCAAACATCAAGTGTATTTGTCTCAAAAAGCCAGGTCTTGAGAGGTCAGGGGAGCTGGACCACTTCAGCTGCAGTGTTACGACTAATGAAGGTGCCAGTCTCTGTTTTAGTGAGTATGCTTGAAACAGACATGGAAAAGGGGGTCAATTATTATGGCCTAAAACCTTCTATTAAATAATTAGATGTCAGTTGCTAACACAAATACTGCTAGATACAGTCACTTTACATATGGGGAAACTGATTTAGTATCAAAGCTAATTGATTAAGTTTTTTAAGTAATTTTTTTTAATCTGTAATTTGTGCTCGTTTCTGATTTGCTTGTTTGTTGGATAACAAGATGTACTTTAGTATTTATAGACTATAAAAAAAGATCTCTTTTTACCATGTTATATAAATGAGCCTTCTTATATTGTGTATTAATGATAAGTCACCAGCTGTAGGTGGTCCTTTAAAACAATTATCTATTATATTTCAGACTAGCTGGCTATATTTAGGCCTGCATGGTGGTGAAGCGGGTAGCATTACTTCCTCACAGCACCAGGGTCCCTAGTTCACTTTAGAGCTTCAGTTACAGTCTGTGTGGAGCCTTTTATGTTCTCCCTGAGGTTTCCTCAGTGTTCTCCAGTTTCTTCCCACCTTTCGTTAAACATGCCTGTAGCATTAATGCATGTATGTGAATGTGTGTGTGCACATGGTGCCTGGAATTGGAATGGCATCCCTTCCCTGGTTCAAGTGTTACAGGTGCAGGCTCCAGTTCCACCATGACCCTGACCAGGATAAAGCAGTCACTGAAAATGAATGAATGGACAAATCCAGATTAATGGTCAAATCCAGATTTCTTGTGTCTTCTATACACTTATAACAGACTTAATATGCCTTTCCTGTGTCCACCACTATATGAACATACAGCTTGTGCCTTTATAAGAAAACAGTTGAAGGTGAGACAGTCATCAGTGCAAGTTATGTTCAGGTGGAGAAACCATACTGACTAAAATGTACACCGCAATAACACTGAACACAAAAGGAAAACGCAGGTCTTTAGTGAACAAAATCAAAGCTTACTTTTACCAGTAATGTATCACTAGATGGAAGCCATGATTAAATGTTTCCTCTTAATGACTGCACATGGGAGTAGACGAAGTCCAGAGATGTAACTAATTTCCAGTACTTCCAAGCTTTTCTCTTTGATTGTATGCAGTCTTTCTGGTTTGTGTGTGTGTGTGTGTGTGTGCATGTGAAAACATCAGACTGACCACTCAATTACAGGCTGTTTCTCCTGTGGTGTGCTCTCTCAGGAGTTCCTACATGCACCAGGCCTCCTCGCAGCAAGCTATTAGCCAGCCTAATTACTAAAGAGCTAGGCATAAGTCAACAGATGTGTGGAATAACCAAACCTGCCTTGTGAGACAGCATAGCTCTTGTGCTCCAGAACAAACACTGCCATCTATTTTAATGGAGCTTTCCATCAATTCAGCAACCCTGCATGGGCGGCGAGCAGCGAACCAAGCACATAAATTGCTAATATCATGAGATTATTAATAATTAGGGTCTTATAATGAGAAAGAACATTGCATTTATATAGGCCTGCCGTAAGCAGTTGACACTATTACATGCAAGTACGAGTCATCGCTTATTGGATACATCAAAGCTAAGAGATGTGATAACATTTTGTTGCTATAAAATAAAAAAGAGCAAATTGGCAAACATTTTGAATGCCTGTGATCAGTCTTTTTTTTTATTTTAATTCCATTTATCTTTCATATGTGTTACATATAATGTGCCCAAGACAGTCTCAACATACAGTGTTATCCTTGCTTCACAATAAAATAATATTAACTGGCGTGGCACGGTGATCCAGCATTTAGTGTTGCTGCCTCACAGCTCCAGGGTCCTGAGCTCAGGTTATTGTATGGAGTTTCAAGTGTTCCATATGTCCACGTGGGTTTCCTCCAGGTTCTCCAGTTTCCTCCGGCTTCTCTGGTTTCCTCCCACCTCATGCCAGTATGTGGATTGGCTATGATAAATTGCTCCTAGGTGTGAGGGTGTGTGAATGTGTGTGCATGGTGCCGTGTGCTGGACTGATGTTCCATCCTGGTTGTATTCCCTCCTTATGCCCAGTGCCCCCAGGGTAGGCTCCAAATCCACTGTGAACCCTGATCAGGGTAATGCAGTTACTGAAGACAAAGGACTGAATGAATAGATAGATAGATAGATAGATAGATAGATAGATAGATAGATAGATAGATAGATAGATAGATAGATAGATA
>CM075003.1:4138872-4156222 GCA_037576675.1 Pangasius sanitwongsei | reverse complement strand
AAATCCATTGTGGTGGTGTATAGAGCCAAAAATGTTAGAATTGTGTAGATGTCCCAATATTTATGGACCTGACTGTAGCTATCCAGGGCTGGGAGTCCAAGACAGCAAAATTAGCCAGTGGGAGGGATGGCATTATTCTCTCCCTGGTCAATCAGCAAGACACTACCCAATTGAGGGCGTCTGTGAGCTCAAGTATGTGGAAGAAGGCAGTTAGTACATTCCTTGACTGTGTACGAAAAGATGTGTTAAAATATACCCCACTCTCCAACCAAAAAAATGGCTTTGTTCAGACACCCTGCCTATCATTCATGGGGTGTTTGATGTTTTTGTACACTTAGCTGGCCACAAGCTTTAGAATCTTGAAGGTTGCAATTTGTTTGGGTTTCTGCACTTTTGTCAATAAGCCTTTCCTTACTCTGATTTCCAGCAGGAAAACACACTTTGAGCTTTTTGGAGCAAGATATATTCCTGATTGACAAAAGTTCCCATCTATAAATGTTATCAAAGAGCTTTGTTTGAAAACATGAGTAGCAAGTAAACATAGTTGGCCATTTGTAATATAAGACAAATGGCACCTTCCTGTGAATTTATGATGGAAATTACTAGACTCCCAGAAACCAGAATTCTGGCACGCCAAACCTAACATAACCTTAATTTTCTGGTGATAGATATATACCGAGCTTAAACTGTAATGAAAGCTCCCTTTTGTTTTGTCATCTATCTGTCTTGTCTACTGTTATAAAACCCCTGGGGAACCAGTGGTGAGTAGAGGGGCGGATTTACCCCTGTGGATTTCCATGCCATGTGTTTGACTGCTGTTTGGATTCATGAGTAGAATGATTGACTGCTGCTGGCATACAGGCTGCCACCAGAGCCAACACTCTGACAAATGGCATAGAGGGGTAGCAGCGGGGGAAATCATGCAGCTTGCCCATAGACAGCTCCTAATAATTTCCCCAGTTTGTGCTCATAGTGCTGCTTTACTGCCACTGTCTGTCACTGCCAGAGATGTTATGATGCAATGGTTTCTACTGATAACAAACCGTGTCTTTATGTACACATAATTAATGTGTTTTGGTAATATACTGTATGCAGTTGTTCATTGTCTGTATGTGTGGTGGCCTGGGAAAACGCTTCATATGGTCTAATTGTGACTATTTGCTACTATATAATGTAAATAGGTCTGAAAACTACAGGCTTCTTCAACTACAGGTTTTTTTGAACTGAAAATGGTGTCTTATTTGCACACATCTCAATCACAAGTAAAGTGATAGCATTATAAATTTCACCTACCTGCAAAAGTGAATTGCATTTAAAAGATTTCATTCCAATTTCACTGAAAGACACCACATCTACCTCTACATTTATAACTTAATCTACTTATGGAAAAACAACATTATTGCCAAGTGTTACAATGGGAAATGAGTTCTCTCTTTGATTAAGAGCACCATCCACATCTGTCTCGGTCTCATCACCAGAGGTAAAAGTCACTCCGAGGATTTAAACACAAGCCTCCTCTTCGTCTCTTCACTTAACTGTTCTCTGTCCACTTTTCCATCAGTAGGGAAATAATCACTGATTATTTTTAATAAGGTCTGTTCTGTTTTCTTTTTATTAGGTCCTTTACACAATTTTTCTCCATTTTCACTATGTCTGCTGTCATCTGTACAGCGTGTGTAAGCACTCTTTTGTGTTTTGTTGATGTGATGGTGCAGGAACATCATAGACATCTTGTGACAGCCGGTATCTGATTACAAACTGAACTGATGAGGAACAGCACATAACTATCCAAAAACTTGATCAAATCGTGACATTCACTGTGCGAGGAAAGCACAGTTAGCTAGCAAGGATAATTTTAGACATTATTCGGCAGAATGACAGCATTTACTGCTGGTGAGCTGGTCTCTTACCTGATGTGATCTTTACAGGCTGACAACCAAGGCATGGTTAAAAAGTAGCCTAAATAAAACATTTCCTCATTGTTTTGGTAAAATACATTTAAGTTTTTTTAAGTACGGATGTCAAAATATATTACTTGCAGAAAAACTCAATTTTGGTTTTCCAGAATTCAGCCACCGTGACATCAGACAGGATTTCCCAGACTGTTGATGAAGTGCACCGCAAACATTGAGTCAATAACAATAAGAGGTTCAAGGTGGGTTAGGAGGATAAAGATGTCTAGTGACAAGTTAATTCTACGTTATTCTTCTTCTTTCGGCTGCTCATGGGGGTCGCCACAGCAGATCATCGGTCTACATATTTGATTCAGCACAGTTTTTACACTAGATGTCCTTCCTGACTCAACCCTCCCTAATTTTATCTGGGCTTGGGACTGGCACTGGGAGTGCACTGTCTTGTGCAACCCCAGTAGCTGGGGTCGGTTCCCTGGCTGGGAATCGAACCTGGGCCACGGTGGTGAGAGCTCCACGGCCTAACCACTGGTCCTCCAGGGACCCTAACAAGTTAATTCTATAATACTAACAGTTTAATAATACTGTCTTAACCATGTCTGCACAATACCAGGTAACTTACATTCAATGTAAAAAAAAATGTATGAGGTTGTCAGACATATACTATTGTTAATACTAAGTACAGATTTCTATGAAATAAAATTTTTCCCCCTCTAATATCTGGCTGCCGTAATAACCGATATTGCAGTGCATATACATCCTCATTGTTTCATTTGCACAGTCAATTATGCTCTCATGTGTGCTTCCTTTAGACTGTGGAATAATTACAGTCAATGAAGTTTAAGATGTTTTGAACCACACACACACACACACACACACACGAGAGGAACAACAATGTATTTGTAATTCTGTTCCAGCCAGATAAGTTTTCAAATTATGAATTTCTATGATTTTTTTTACCCTAATGACTGTAACAACAATAACAACATGGACAAATGACTGCGTAAATTTTGTATTATGTGTTAATTTGGTTTACTTTAGTCCTGAGGTTAGAAGATGCAAGTATGTGAAGAAGACATGGGAAATAAAATATCACATTACAGATCATTAAAGCCAACCTACTGGAAAGGTCCAGATAAGGTTGCCTAAGTAAATTTTAACATATTTTTGCCGGCAAATTGAACAGCTCCAAGTGATGTCATATGGGGTGTTCATTGGAACAGATGTGCAGTGACAATGTACTTTCAAGAATCCCTTGTGTGATCTGCCACATTCTTTTTTGTGTG
Source organism: Pangasius sanitwongsei (assembly GCA_037576675.1). Lineage (NCBI taxonomy): Eukaryota > Metazoa > Chordata > Actinopteri > Siluriformes > Pangasiidae > Pangasius > Pangasius sanitwongsei. Next base: position 4,153,026 of record CM075003.1, on the reverse strand, counting down.
TTCTTACATACACCTTCAGTATCTGATTTTCTACGGATATGGAAGTGCTGGGTTAGTGTTCAAGCTTTTATGCAGCCAACTCTGATTAGTTTGTTATAGGTTTTCTGGAATTAGGGCGTTTGATGTGTGGTACTGGATCTATAAATACCCAAAACTTTCTTCCTCTGATGTGTAGTAATGGTGTCAAAAATCAGAGCTGGAGCTAGTGAAGGTGTGAGTGCTGCTGGCTTATATACTGCTGGGTAGAGGTGATAGATGAGCCTGGTGTGGATTCTTTAGCACAACTTGGGTAAATTCACACACCCTCCTGCTAACTCAATATAAAACTCAGCAGTCCACCTGCAGCCAGCCATCCTTGGGTGCCTCCAACTCATCAACACGGTCCACTGGACAACAAAAATAGCCTCCTCTTCTATTTACACTCACATAACATGTGCCTGCTAGTGCTGATCACTGGACTAAATGGATCTAATAGCCGAAGTGTGCAGAGCATAGCTGAACTTCTTTAGAAACTTGAACAGTGGGTAGTAGAATAGAAGAAAATGAAAGAGGAGAAATTGCATGACATTTATCTTGCTAAAGATGTCTATACATATCAAAATGTTTGCTTTATCTTTTCATATTGAACATTTTATTGTATTGATTCCAAAATTGCCAGTGATATAAAATGGATTTGATGACTCTATTCAACATAAGTTTGCCATAACAGAATAATTGTGTTGCCATATAAGAAACACATAGAGCATAAGAAAAAAGTGTGTTTCTGCTATAACATAGAACCTGAAGCAAGCTTGAATAAGAGTGAAGGATTACAAGAGTTCATCATTTATCCCCCCTGGGCTGAAGAACACCACTCTTTCAACTTCAAATACCGTTTGTTCTGCTCCAGTGTCTCAAGTGCTAAAAATTGTCACAGGATCAATTTGATTGACTCAGATCCAATTTGCTCGACTGCTTGTGGCAGCCAATTAAATTGAGCTATTCCAGCTGTAGCAATTTTTATCATGGCAGGTCTACCAAAGTCCCTGTGGACTACCATGTGCCAAAGGAGTCTTTTGTGCGTGAGCAATGGAGAGTCACAAGAAATGTTCTCTTTTCATGCTTACTTTCTGTTGCCAAAACATGAAAAAGAGCATCCTTGTGGATGTTGCTACTTTTTAGAATAACAATAAATGCACTCCTTGCACATTTCTCAGCAGACTCAAGACTCAGCAATTTATCATATTTAAATGTAAAAATTTAGGAAGCTATTTCCTTAAGGACTAAAGTCTATTGCTGTTATATTCCAGGTAGAGGTTTTGAACCCTCTGAACACTGTTTGCTCTGAAAGAATTTGATTTGCAAGATTGAGAAGTTATTTGATATACTGCTCTTATATGTTCAATTAGTTTTTTGTGTTGTTACAATCTGAATAAAATAATATACTTATTAATGAAATATAAAGTGTGAAGCACTGACACAGAATTCATTTTTTTTTACTTTGACTTTACTATGAGCAATAAGCAGTGATGGCTGGTTGTGATATAATCAAATAAAATCAAATATCAATCAACAGATTGACAATGAAACTAATAGGGCTGAGCAATGCATTATATCACACAGTCTCATTGATGGCATAATAAGAAAGTGAGATGGGCAGATGCATTCATGATTTCTAGTCCATATTGCAATACTGGGTTCATGACATGTTTCCTCTGAATACTAAGTATTCAAGGCATTTTGCCATTTTGTAGGGAAAAGTATGATAGGGTAAATAATCTTATACTTCTCATGCACCTTCTCAATCACTGCTGAAGATATGTTACAAACATGTTGATGAAGTTTCTAGCTTAATTGCTAGATGATTGCTAGATAAATGATCTGCCAATAGAATAAGAAAATTTAAAACTTTAGCTTTAAAAATATGTAGAAATAGATTTAATCTTGTCTTTGGTTTACGATAAAATAATAGGATATACTAGATAATAGGTATATTGGTGATTGGTAAAATAGGAGAATACTAGATAAATTTGACTATATTCAAGACATTTTCACTTTCTAAGATGTCATTATTCTGCACCCACAACTCGTTTGGCTTGTTTGGTTCATTTTTTTATTCTTAGAGAAAAAGTACTATATTCCATTTTAATTTGTCTTATGATATCAAGTCAGTGTTTGTTTTTGTCCAGAGCAGAAAAAGCACATGCTGCACTGTGCTGAAAAACAAAGATAAACAGATTAATAACTGTTCTTTGTTCAAATTTTGTTACCAATATGTTCATATTGCTGTTGCTTCTGACAATGATTTGTGTGCCAGCAATCACTAGAGATGTGAGTCTGTTGACTGTATATCATATTTGACTACTTATCTTAATGGAACATTGCTAAGATGATGGTAAACAGCAATCTAAATAGATAGGGCATATTTCAAATATGGCCTGCAGTATCCAAGATAATTCATTACCTCATATCAAGTTTAATTCAACAGTCAAATGTGTTTTTGGTTCAACAGGTTAGGCTATGTGAAAATCTGCTGAAAATCTGTTGCTGAAAAGAATTGGAGTTTTTTCTCCTTGTAGTATTTACAGCAACTGAACAGAAATGCAGCTAAATTAATTGGGTAAAAATTTAAATAGAAAAAAGTTGCTTTTAGATTTAGTTCACACTAACCTGCATGCCTTTGTTCAAGTGTGTATATGTGTGTGTGTATGTGTGTGAGTGTGTAGGTATGCTAACTTGCTAAGCAGAACACCACTCTGACAACTTAATAATGGAGAGAAATTTATTCTGAATGTGTCACTTTACACACACTGAATCACACTGAGCCACAGGTCCCAGGCTGGTCAGTAGGCACCTAAAGGTGCTTGCCTCAATTAGTCTGCATGGGCCCCATTTTTACTTTTTTTTCACAAGAGAAAGTGAAATGAAAGAAACTAAAAGGAAAGGACCTAACATTCATAATTCTGATGGTGTTGTTGTAAGCTCTGGTTGCACTGACATCCCATATTCCATCTCAGTCCAGCACACCTTGCATAGTAATGTACATTACATCCATAAACAGTAGTCAGGAGTGACATGGCAGTCATAAGTGTAGATCTCCATATGGGTGGAGAATACACTTTAGAAAGCGAGATGCTGAGTCATGAGACCCATAGGACCCAGTGAAGTTGGTCAGGCATTAATGAACATAGTGCATGAGTCTGCTAAAAGGTCTAGACAGAACACTTCGGGGCTAAAAGTTGAGACACTTTGTAATTAAAGAAAGGAATAATCACAACAAGGAATCTGCACATTTGTGCAACATATACTGTCTTCCAAGAAAAAATATGTACCATGTTTTGTTATTGTTTTGCCAAACCATCAATGCAGGGTTGCACTTTATCCACTTAATATATGCCATATTCAACCTGGTACTGACTTCAATTCTCCAGGACACATTTAGTGCTAATGTTGCACAGCATAAAATCAATAAGCAATGGACTGCAATGGCTTAAATCTATTAGACATGGAAGAACTAATTCAAAGTTGCCATCTGTTCTTCTCTTGAATTCAGTTACACAGAAAGTATCCCCTTTCAACTAGTAACATGTGATGTAAACTGCTTGATTGGAGAAGTATTAAGTAGAAGTAATTTAAAGTAATAGTCTATTAGAGATCACTGACAAGCAGGCTTCCTTCCAAAAACCTCACTGGACAGGAGCATTACTGAGTTGAAATGAATACAGAATGACTGAAGGCGAAGAGAACCAAATGGTGATGAGAGATTTAATGCATGTGTGTTTTTCTGTGCATACTTCCATTCAGTGTTCCTTGCTTTTGAAAAAGACTTACCATGTGGTCTATAATTAATAACAGTTTTCATTTTACAGTATTTACATCTACACCGAGTAAAGCATACAGGGTTCATAGCCCAATTTATACATAATCTTTTTATAACTGGGGACCAAAAGTTTTCTAATTCCAATTAGTGTTCAGGATGCAGACAAAGTCTCAGTGTTTAAGTCTAAGCTGAAAACAAGAGTTTGGAGTTCTCATCACCTGAAATCCACTTGCTGCTGCTGAGGATGGCCCCACACTGACAGCCTAAAGATCACCTCTGGCTGTCAAGGTCTGGGCTTACCTTCTACAGTTTTCCCCGCTCCATTGTGTTTTCTTGTTTTTTCCCCTTCCTCGTGTTTCCTGTGTTTGTGTCTCCTTCTCTTCACAGATCACAGAACAATCTTGCCCATTGCTCCTGGTCCTTTCTGGTAATCATCAGGAACACATCCAGCTGAACTTCATCTCCTCTCTGCTACTGCTGGGACACTCAAGGCTGATCAGGCACAATCCTCACATCAACTGGCCAGCAGGGAAGATTATCAACTGGAGTCCCTTCTGCCATTCAACCTGTCTGCACTCTGCCTTTCCCCCTGCAGGGGCCATGGGGGCTCCACCTGTTCCGGAACCCCCAACCTGTTGGCTGTTGCCCCTGAGTACAACAATCTGGGAGAGGTTTTTACTAAAGCTCTCTCCTTACCACCGCACTGCCCATATGATTGTGCAATCGACCTGCTCCCTGGGGCTCCCCTGTCTTCCAGTAGGCTATTTAATCTTTCCCGCCCAGAGAGGGAGACTATGGAAAAATACATCAATGACTCCTTCACTGCTGGCATAATCCGGCTCTCCTCTTCTCCCCTGGGTACTGGGTTCTTGTTTGTGATCAAAAAAGATAACACTCTCTGCCCTTGTATTGATTAACATGGCCTGAACAATGTAACAATCAAGAACAAGTACCCCTTGCTGATCAACAATTCTGCTTTTGAACTGCTCCATGGGGCAACCATCTTCACCAAGTTGAAAACCACCTTCAATACCCCACTCAGCCACTTTGGCGTCACCAACACCCCTGCAGTATTTCAAGCTCTGGCAAATGATGTACTTGGCAAATGATGCAAACTGATGAACCCCCATGGAACACATTTTCCGCATTTACCAATCTTGCAGTGGCTACTGGAAAACTAGCTGTTTGTAAAGGTGGAGAAGTGTGAGGTCCATGTGCCCTCGGTCAGCATTTTGGGGTACATCATTGAGAGTGGGCAGATCAGGACTAACCCTGAAAAGATCCAGGCTGTGGCAGAGTGGCCTGAACTGACCAACTTAAAGCAGCCACAACGCTTCCTGGGCTTCACCAATTTTTCCCACTGCTTCATCCAAGACTTCAGCTGGGTGGTGGCCCCTCTCACCAGACTCACCTCCTCCTCCTCCATCCCTTTTGTCTAGATGCCCAAAGCACCCAGTTTTTCACCAGACTCAAGGAACTATTCACCTCGGCCGCTTGCTAATCCAGCCAGACCCATCTCAGCAGTTCATTGTGGAGGTGGAGGCCTCAGACTCATCCATGTGCCTTCTTTTCTCACCACCTGTACCTGGCAGAGCGGAACAATGATGTGGGGAACTGAGAGCTGCTGGCAGTTAAATTGGCCCTAGAGGAATGAAGGCATTGGCTAGAGGGGGTTAACAGGCATTCATCATGTGGACAGACCCAAGAGCCTGGTGTACATCCAGAGCGCCAGGCAGGTGAACTCTCGCCAGACACGCTGGGCCCAATTCTTTGGCCGATTCAACTTTTCCATCACGTACCGCCCTGTTTCTAAGAACGCCAAGCCCGATGCCCTTATCCTGGCAGTTTGCCCCCAAAGAAACCCACTCGAACTCCGATACCATCCTCCCACCATCCTGTTTAGTGGGGGCAGTGACGTGGGAGATTGAGGTGGTCATCAAGAGGGCTCAATGCACGCAATCTGACCCAGGTAATGGTCCCCCTGGCTCTGCCTGTCCCTAACTCTGTGCACCCCCTGGTCCTCCAATAGGGTCATTCGTCCCGATTCACCTAACACCCTGGTTCCAGCCACACCTTAGACCTACTGAGGCAACATTTCTGGTGGCCAACCATGCACGCTGATACACGGGCCTTCATCTCCGCCTGTTCTGGGTGCACCCGCGGGAAAGCCTCTCACCTCTGCTCTGCCCTCTGTCCATCCCAAGTCAACCACGGTCACACATCGCACTCAACTTTATCAACAGCGTACCCCCTTCCCAAGGTAACACCACTATCCTTACTATTGTAGACCACTTCTCTAAGGCAGTACACTTTGTAGCTCTCCCCAAGCTTCTCACAGCCCATAAGACCGCAGAACTCCTAGTCCACCATGTGTTGCGGCTACATGGGATCAACCCCTCAGTTGTTAGACTCAAGTTACCTAGTTCAATGAGAATCCACCCTTCCTTCAACGTTTCACAATTGAAGCCCATCCACATCAGCCCTCTGTGCCATCTTGCCGATCCCCCTCCACTCTCCCTGGTTGTGGATGACCACCCAGCCTACACCGTCAGGTGGTTGCTGGATGTGCATTGTAGAGGACGGTGCCTGCAATACCTGGTATACTGGGAGGGATATAGACAGGAGGAGAGCACCTGGACCCCTCTCTCATCCAAGAATTCCATCAGGCCCATCTGGACAAGCCTGGCAGGTCGTCCAGAGGCTCCTGTCGAGAGGGGGGTATTGTCATGGTCCGGGCTTACCTTCCACAGTTTTCTCCACTCCCTTGTGTTTTCCTGTTTTTTCCCCTTCCCCTTCCTTGTGTTTCCTGTGTTTGTGTCTCTCTCTCTTCTCATTTGTGTGTGTGTCCCTGGACGTGACGCTCCACTTCGCGTGCTCACTTGATTGCATCAACGAGCACACCTGCTTCTCATTTCTTCGGCCACTCATCACAAGATCATTCCAGCTTCTAGTGCAGTACTTTAATGTTAACCAGTTGCTCCATGAATAAGCTTGTTTTTCCTGTGCTCCATGCCTACTCCTTGCCCGCCAGGCTTGCCTGCTTATTGCCACATCCAGCATAACTTCTGCCTCCCGCAGCTCACAGGCAGAGCACTCAACTCCCACGTTGCTGACCCAAGTTGAGCCCCAGCCTCGCCGGCAACACAGGGCGATGTTTGCCCCCCACCACCCTCTGTCCCTCCTCCCATGGTGTGCTGACAATGCACCCAACTCTCACGCTGTGGCCCAGGTTTGAGCACCGACCTTGACTGGCACACCTAGCCACACCTCTCTCCCCATGCATTCCTACCCTCCTCAGTCTTAAATAAAAACCCATTCACCTTCAGTTCTTAAGTCTGGTTATCACACTGCCTTGCTCATTAGGGATAAATTTATATATTTCTGTAAATTTCTTTGTGGCAATTGTCCATTGTTAAAATTGCTATACAAATAAAATTGAATTGAAAAGTTATATTTGCGTTCTCAGTTATTTCTTGGCAAGCTGTGTTCCACTGGTATTATATGGTTATATATAGAAAATCACTCTAGAGTCACCGAAAGATCTAGAGTTGAATTTATTTATCTGGTAGATTAGTAAGCTCAGATGAACTTAGCAATAGCAACCAACTTGGCAGTAGCAGCTAACTGAAAAATATCTTCAATGAATGCTTTTCAGTTTGAAAACAAACATACTTCCCAGAACTTTGTATGTTTGTGTATGTATGTCACTGGGTTGTCTTATGAAAATCATTGTGGTTTGATTTGTGCAAGACTCAGCAACTGGTATAGAATCATGGTTTGTCCATCCCTGTTCACTGCAAAGCTGGTATGGCCCCTGAAATGTTTCATCAATAAAAGTGACCAAGAGCTATCTACTTTGACAGAAGGAGGCAATTTGAATGACCAACCACAGACATTTTTCCCACAGCCCATTGGCAAACGTACTGGACTATCATTTAGTCACCTCTAACTGCACATAAAACTCTTTGATATTCTTTAAAGACAAGATTCTGCAAACTTTTTGTTTAGTCCAGTGACTATATCACAATGATCACATTATCAGAATGCAGCCTTCAAGATCCTGAAGTTTGTGGCCAGAAAAGTGTACAAAAGATATGCTCCAAGAAGATGCTACAGATGCTCCAAGAATCTGAGGCTGAGACTAGTGGGATATTAACCAATTTGTTAGTAGGGAAAACATGTCATATGGGATAACGCCACATGAACAAAATATCTCCCCTGGCTTTTTACCAGTGATATAGGGCAGGTGTCTGGCCCATATTATCAAAACAATATATTAATGTCATTCAATAATTACAAGAAAAGTTCAAACTGTCATTTAAACATTTTTATGGATATCTCCAGATCAGACACTTCATAATGAATTATTAAATTCTCTACAGACAAAGACATTTGAACCTCGTTGACTTTTTCTGAAACAGACTAAAAGCTTATCTAAAAGCTTATCAGACTAAATCATTAGCTCTGTTATATATTTTCATAATTTACAGGCATTTTTGGGCGGGTTAGAAAAGGGATGTGTGGGTGAATTGGAAGATAAGGGGACATACTCTCATATATATATATATATACATGCCACATAATAATCACTTCCTGGAAGAGAGTTAAAAAGAGTTTGAAACATTTAAAATTGCACCATAAAAAGGGATCCTTTTTAGGGGTTGAGGAGGTGGTATGGTTCTATGGTTCTATGGTTTTGGATAGCATCACCCTCACACCTTCGGACTGGTCATAAATCACCTGCAATTAACCTTTGGTATACCAGATCTCAAAGTTCTCCAATTTGAGTTTGAACGTTTTGATCTCCCTTTCTGTCCAGTCTTTTGTATTTAATGTGGACAGTTGTTTGTAGTCTGAGGTGACATATTTGATGATAAAATCATTATGACAGATAAAAAGAAACTTGTATAAACAAACCAATATATGTATGTTTTCATAAGTGTATGTTTATAGGCGTACTTATTTTTGTACATATAGATATCCGAATGCACTTGTTTTTACATTACTAGTATGTTATTATGCAATCTTACACAGTTTAAATAGATTTTTTTTTTTAAAATTAACCAATGACTGCTCATAATTAAAAGAAAAATTGTGTTACCCCTAATAAGTTCTGTTTTTTGTCATTGTTGTGCATATGTGTCATGTGTCATTGTGTGTTCCACAGCCTTGATCATAGTCTGCCTGTTTTTGCCTTGTAGCAATTGTTAATGTTTATAGTTCTTGTTTTCACTGTTTTAGTTGTTTATGTTGCACTTTCTACAATAAAATATGCGCTAGCATCCGCTGCCTCTACATAATCGTGACACTGTTTTTGATGACATCACTGCCATAGGGGGAAGGAGTAAGATAATGCCTGAAAACATACTTGGACCCAATGAGGGATAGCCTATTAATAAGATGACTTTAAGAACTCTATTGTTTAAGATCTGACTTTTTAAGTCAGTCACCTGACCTGAACCTGACATCACCTTTACTGAAGAGTGAACTGAAAACGATTGCATTACAAACCTCAAGCATCACCAGGGACTCTGTGCATCTCTTAATGTCTGAAGGTTGCAGATTTCAGGCAGTCATTGTAATAAACAGGGCAATCTTAAGCATGTTAGGATTATGTTCATTTGTTTAGGTACATTTGTTCCCTGAAAGGGGCTGTAATTCCTATATAGTTCACTCAGTATGCAGTAAGTGAACCCAATAGATATAGGGTATCATAGGGATAACATACATTGTAGCCCTATAATTTGTTTCATTTAAAATTCAAAGCTAAAGAATACAGACTATAAATCAAAAAATGTGTCACTATCCAAGAGCTTATAGGCCAAATTATAACTAGTTGCTATTTCATGCCTGTCATTAGACATGCCAAAATTGTCTGGGTGAGTATTTGGAAGTAATAGAGAAAAGAGTAAAGGATGTGGTTTTGAACATGTTGCATAAATAGCCCATGTTTTTCAACTATCCATGCATGTGTGGCTGTGACAGTGTCTTCTCCATCTCCAGCTCCATTAAACTCAACAAATCCTTCCACCATATCTGCCATTGTCAATCTGTCTACATCTTCCAGCCTTTGGTGGTTCATGTGGTATGTTATTAGAAATATATAAGGTAAAATAGATGGCTGATGATATCAAACTCTGTGTACCCCCTGCAGTAATACAGTTGGACTCAAGCACATTTGGCACAGTTCTGGTGCAGTGAACCTAATGGTGTTCGCAGGGTGACAGGCTCAGAGGAAGGAACCCACCGAAGGCCCCCTCGCTCTGCCCACATGTCTTCTCAGTCTGCTATCTCCTATGTGTGCCATCCACCCACAAGGACAGCCAGCTAATTTAGGCATGCACAATGACAGCCATGAAATGATGGGTAGTTTGGTCTTTTTCAAGAGCACAGTAAACCCATCAGCCATCCTTGGAAATATGGGCACATTCACAGGCATACAGTGAATTCCTCATTCAAGCACTGCCTTGGCATCTGAATACTAAATTAGTATGTGGTGCATATCTGTACTTAGGATTTCCCAAAGGAAATGTTTACATTTAATAAATGTTTACTGATAAAATTTTAAGTAAAGATAAAGTTCCTAAATTATCATGTTAACTACACATCATTCAAGCCAAAAAGCCCTAGAAATCCTATACAATAGTGTGCCAGTGAACCCAGGTAAAGAGTGAAATTACATAGATGTCTGTTTGGGAAATGTTCAAACAGGACGGTAACTAAGGTCTGCTGATGGAAACCGACAAGCATTTTTGTGGAGCTGTGGAACATTACAAAAAAACATTGGCTGGGTGATTCTGCTGCAATTTGGTCAGATAGGCTGAGGAAGATGAGAAGAGATAGCACAGCTGCTCCCAGCTTCGCTTTTAGTACCTCAACAATGAGATCATGCTGGATATTTTGTGCTGGTTTTAGTTGAATTTGTTTACAACATTACCCAAAGTGTGATTGTTAATAATAAATGAATATTCCAAATGATATAATTAAATACATATTTTATAAGCAATAATATGAGTATAACTACAACAAACATTTGAATGTTTGCATGATTATACCAGCCAAGTTTTGTCCAAAACCCATGGCGGTTGATTGGTAATGTGGTTCCCTTTACATCCATACTAAATTTAAGGAATACTACTACTGTAAAAATGCTGTCTCTGCTGAACGTCAACTAAATGACATTCTATCTTCCTGATAAAAGGTGATAAAATATTACAACAGTTGGGGCAGCTGTGGTCTAATGGTTAGAGAGGCGGACTTATGACCTGAAGGTTGTGGGTTCGTGTCTCAGGTCTGGCGGGATTGTAGGTGGGGGGAGTAAATGACCAGTGCTCTCTTCCACCCTCAATACCACAACTGAGGTGAGACCTTGGATGGGTTAAATGCAGAGCACAAATTCCGAGTATGGGTCACCATACTTGGCCACAAGTCACTTCACTCAACAGATGCGATTCTTAAATATGAGGTACTTTATTGCTTTTATTTATTTTAAGATATTGTAGCGAAGCAGCAATTTGGTACCTGGAACAGCACGAGGTACTGTAAAAAATTTCTGCTGAAATTGACACAAAAGCAAATACTGTTTATTTGTTTTGTTTTTTTTTTGTTTTTTTTTTGTGCTGTCCTTTCTTGACAAGCGAGGAAGTCCCATAAAGGAAAGTCTTCTCCCTCAATTCACTAATGTAGTTACATAACCGACTGGAATATTAACGATATGGTGTGAGGGTGTGATTGGAGCTGCTACAAGGTCTTCAGACTCTTTCTTCACTTTTTACATCTCCACTTTAATTAAAGCACTTTGAAAAAAAGTTATCTCTACATCAGAGCAAGGGTCAGCAGAGAAAGATTTTTTTTTAAACAACCATCACAGTAGTAGTTGGTGGAAGGTAAATGTAAGGTAAACGCTTTTTCCTCCTTCTTTTTTTTTTCAAAGGTCTGCGTGTGCCTGTTTGTGCGAGATAGTAGAGAGCACACAGAAACTCATCACAGTGCTATCTCTGCTTGTGACATATGTGACTAGGAAGGCTGTGTGTATAATAGGCCAGTATTTACATATGGAAGACTGCCTACCTGCCTGCCTCAGAAATACAGGGTTGAGGGAAGATTTGCAGGAATAAAAACACTCGGAGGCAGGAGTAAATAGAAAACGAAAAATGGAACGAAGCAAGGAAATGGTGGGAGGGATGTACGTGTGTGATGTGTGATAAGACAGGCTAAAAGCTTTGCACTGTCCGGTGCTTGTGAGTGTGTGTGTTTGTGTGTGTATGTGTGTGTGTGCACATGTTTTACAGCAATGAAAGCACAGTCTGTTATGCAACAGAAAACCTTTTTTTTTTTTTCTAAAATAGAGTGTTTAAATGCCACCATGGTCTCAGCTGTTCAAATTCATAAGAATTCAAATTAAATAATTACTGTGACAAATTGAAAAGATCAAGTTAGCAGTTGTACCTTTGTACCTTTACTTATAACATTATTTATATGAAATCCAGAAAAATTCAACAAATCGACACATTCGAGCTCAGATTTTTGTATGAGATTTGGATGAGAGAAATTCTAACAGGAAATGGGAAGTCTAGTAATGGGCAGCCTTCTTTCAGGATAAACCACTGTATGATTCCAAAATATGCTTTCCTGGTTAAACGTTTTAAGGTTCTAGCACATATTTTTGAAATTAAAGACATGTTTTCAAGGATATGTTCCAAAAAACATCCTTACCTCTAAAATGGGCTCAGTAAATGCATTCTTTGTTAGGTAACAGACAAAGATAGATAGACAGGAATAAAGAATGTTGTCTTTCAGTTCCCAAAAGAACTACTCTCTCTCATTCAGGGTTAAGCCTTGTGTGAAACAGAGGCCAATCCAGTTTGATTCATCCAAAGCAGAGTAATAGCTGTACATCCACATCCTGCATGTGTCAGCGTGTATGTGTCAAAATGTGTGTGTGTGTGTGTGTGTGTGTGTGTGTGTGTGTGTGCATTAGAGGCATTCCCAATGTGCACCAGCTTCACAAGAGAGAATATGAGCAGCATTGTGTGAGTGTGAGGTCTAAAAAGCCTCTTCACATGTGGAGATAATATCAGCTCTAATTGAGTGTCGTGTTGGGAGCGAGACCCTCCTGTTGCATGCCACAGTTGTACCCCGGCCAGAGGAGCACAGAGAGATTATTATGGATGACAGATGCCACCATCTTTGGGGAAATAGAAGGATTATGTTGTTCTGGCAGGCTCAGTAGAGCACAACATGACAATGGAATCCAAATAAACTGGCTGAAGGCAGCACTGTAGGAAACAAACAGACGCATACAGCATGAAGGAATTCAGATGGAATGCAGTGCTGTAAAGGTTTTTCATGATCTATTATGAATTAATCTTAAAATGTATGTGCATTTATTAAGATTTATTAGTAGTGTCTATCCATCAATTTTCTGTACCACTCATCCTACACAGTGTCATGGGGAGCCTGGAGCCTATCCCAGGAGACTCAGGGCACAACGCGGGGGACACCCTGGATGGGGTGCCAACCCATCGCACAGCATTGCATTAGTACTGTATTTGAGTTAATTCTATTAATTCTTATTATAAAGGTAATTATAAAGCTTGTTTAAGTTAGGAGTGACAGTAATTATAGCTATCTAACTATTTAAAAGAAAACCAGTCTGCCACTTGACAATGCTTTCACATAATTATTCAAATGTGTAACATCTGAAATGTGTGTACACAGCCTAGTGTATGTGTGTATTGTTATGAATGTTAATAGGCAGTAGAATTGCTACTAGTGGCAAAGCTATACCTTTATCTTCAATACAATATAATTCAGTTCAATTAAATCCAATTAAATTTTATTCGTATAGTGCTTTTTACAATAGACATTGTCACAAAGCTTTGTCACAAAGCTTATACATTTTTATGAGCTTTATAAAAACTGAATGTAGATTTATATTTAGATCCCTAACGTGTAAGCCAGAGGTAATAGTGAAAAGGAAAAACTCCCTTAGATGACATGAGAAAGAAACCTTGAGAGGAACCAGACTAAAAAAGGAAAACTCTTCTGGGTGACACCAGATAGTGGGATTATAAATCCACAAATATATACTATAAGGTCAAAGAGCACTAAGTGTGTTCAAAGGCTGTTCAGTAAGAGCATCATAGTCTTAGGTATTAAACTACTTTATCAATTAAGTAGCAAAATTCTGCTGATAAACAATAAATGGTTTTACCATTTTTGCATACATAATTTTGTCCAACAACATACGTATGTGTAAAGCACATTTATCACAGGGCTATTGGCTGCTAATAAGTCCGCTCTCTCTGATATTGACCTGAAAATAAAAGAAAAGAAAAGAAAACCTTGAGTGG
>CM075003.1:4094156-4134241 GCA_037576675.1 Pangasius sanitwongsei | reverse complement strand
TATATATATATATATATATATATATATATATATATATATATATATATATATATATATATATATATATATATGAAACACTTGCATACACATATGTAAATTACTTACACGTACAGGTGTACTATGGAATCCTCACACAAATACATAAGAAATGCTTACACACACCAGTGTGACATGCAAATTAGGCGCATACATATTCACTTATAAAACGCTCATGCATACATTTATAAAATGCTCACACATACACACAAACTCCATACGTGCATGTACACTTATAAAATGCTCACACATACACTTATAAAACACTCAAGCATTCACAAACGTTTTTTTTCTTTCGCATACACACAAACTCTTTGCAGGCATGTATAAAACTTTCACATATACAAACTCAATGCATGCTTAAACACTTATTAAACAATCCTGCATACATATACTCTACATGCACGCACTTATGAAATTCTAACTCAGAGAAGACACTCTAAAGTCTGTGTATATGTGCAAATGATTTCATATGTGGATGTGCGAGAAATTCTCTGTGTAAACAGAAGGTAACCGGAAGTCTGATGGGTTTGCAATGGTGGACAGAGAATGCGCTACAACAGAAAGAATTAGCATTTTGCAAAATGTTCTTGCCTCGCCTTCTATAATTAGATCAATTGCCAATTCAATAGAATCAAATGTGTCGCTTTCTGCTCAATAGTAGTCAGATACAGAATCTGCATTGCAAACTTTCTTCTGGTCTTTGATGCCTGGTGTATGGACTATCAGTAACAGGCAAACATGCCATTAACATACCCCGCTGGCTTGGAAGTAGACGGGGCAGTTCACGGACCACGATTTCACACATGGCAGCAGTATGGCAACTGGCCGTCCCGATCAAGGAAAAAGTCAGAAAAAAGCCAGGAGAATTGCATTACCGCTAGCTTGAATTTCTTTTGTTAGCTAACTAGCCATACCATGAAAAGTACCTTATTTCAGGGATCTGCTAATAGACTTCTGTGTGAATATTGATATGGCTCAAGAAGACAAGTAGTGTATGATTAATACTGCTAATAAAATTATCATACGTGTTTCGTGAAGCTGTGTTTGTTTTAACAGGCCCAGGACACAATGCCATCGGACTTTCAATGGACGTTATACTGCTGACCAGTCCAGACGATAATTTAGTTGTAAAGCAAAGGAAAAAAACAAAATTTGCATGAAACTGGACACATATTAAATGCGTTTGAATTTGATAAAACATGGAACAGTACAACAGTACTAAGAGAAATCAAAGAAGGCTTCAAAAAAAGTGCCACTTAATGTAAGGTAAAAGTTCTGTTCCTAATTTCTGTTCAGAACTTTTCTGTTCAGATTTATGTATCCTATGCTAGTTAGCTTATTTCAAATTGTATTGTTGAACTTTTTGATGTATTAATCCTACTGTTACTTTATTGTCTGCAGTTTGGAAATACTTATGGGATGTGGCTTGATTCTGAAGGTGTTCATGGTATAGACCTTTTATGTAAGACCCTCAAGACCACTCCACCTGGTAAGATAGGTATGTTTGTTGAATGAATTTCAAAAGAAAGCTTGTATATTTGCAACTCAGTTTTCAAAGAAAATTACCTCTATTATAAGGGTTGATTTTTAGGTCTTTTAGATTTATTTTTTCGATTTATAGAGTGTTATATAATATTGAAAATTATGCTAAATACATTGCCACTAACAAGACATAACAGTTATGGCCATTCTGTACTTTTTTCCCAAGGCTGAAGCAGACAGCTCCAGGGTTGGCGGTTGGGGTGCACTGTAGCTTAGTGGTTAGCACATTTGCCTCTCAGCTCCGGAGTTGGGGGTTCAAAAAAGTTTGAAAAGTTTGCCTGTTCTCCTCGTGCTTCAGGGGTTTCCTCTGGGTACTCTGGTTTCCTCCCCTAGTCCAAAGACATGCGTTGTAAGATGATTGGCATTTCCGAATTGTCCGTGGTGTGTTAATGTCTGTATGAGTGTGCCCTGTGATGGGTTGGCACCCCATCCAGGGTGTCCCCTGCCTTGTGCCCCGAGTTCCCTGAGATAGAGTCCATGTTCCCCCACTGTGTAGAATAAGCAGTATGGAAAATGTATGGATGTGCTGATGTTTCAGGTGGTGAATCATGTTCATGGACAATTTGAAAGGTTTGTTAAGACTTCAGAAATATGCATAGTCTTTAAGGTGGAGAACTTATTAAACTAATTTTAGAAAAAAAAATGATCTTGAGTATTAATAAAATGTTACTCAATTTTATTTCACATATGTTTTGATCATGTTTCATACTAAATTCTCTACATATAGATTCAGGGATGGACTGAAGACCCTTGCAACCTTGCAAAGGTCCAACAACACCCAGAAGCTTTTAGATCTATATTTTGTCACCAGCTAAATCAGCTGACAGCAGACATAATGGATGACCTATTTGACATACAGTGGTCTGAAAATGGGACCAACAAAAGGGCAGACGAGAACAGAGTAATTGATTTCTGGAGGGACTACGTGCAAGATGTTGAAGGTAACCATTTAGTAAGCAGATATATACTAATTACTGTTTTTTCTTATAGAAAAAAACAGTAATTATTAAGCAGAACTGGAACATTTGCTGGCTTAATTATAACATCTGATGCAAATACATTTGAAATCATAACTGTTTGTTCGGTGGCATAAAGACACATTTCTATATGAAATTCTTTTTAGTTCATCATATAGTGTGGTGCCAGATTTTCAACAATTTGGTAGCTGGCATTTGCATTTAACCAAGATATTGTAATTTATGTGACACTATTGATGCAAATGGAATACTAACCCCATTACTAGTAGTTATATCAAATGAGTAGTTAACACACTAAACAGTGTACTAAACAGTATATATGTACTAAACACTTGCGCAGTCATAACTAATTTCTTCCAACTGAGTACACGGTATAATTGTTTTTATTTTTCCTTTTTTCAATGTACTTAGAGGAGGAGGGGTCAAAAAAACCTTGGAGCAATCTTAGCATTTGCTACAGGATCCAATAAAGTCCCACCAATTGGATTTCCTCCTCCGCCTTCTATTGGATTTCATCATGAGACAGATACTCCACAAAGGTTTCCAGTTGCAAATACATGCATCAACTGTCTTCACTTGTCAATATATAGCACTGGTGGTGCTTTTAAAAGCAACATGGACTTTGCCATTGATAACACCCAAGGATTTGGGAAGGAACAACAGAGACTTAAAAACATAGGTTTTCTGAACTCACGAAGAGGTGTTAGTGTTCTTGTTCGAGATCTGGAATGTTTTTATTAAGACATTCGTTTTTAGTTCTGGGATATGGGATAATTAATTTTTAGCAATGTTTAAGATCTTAAAAGGACTTGTTTAACTGTGAGCTGAAAGATTTACAACTGCAATGTCTTTAAGTCTGCAATGTCTTTATGTAACGCTTACTAATTGTTTGTGAATTTTAGTTAATAACTGACAATTAGTTGCATTAACGCATTTTCATTCTGATGTTCTGGCTTGTTGTCTTTCCAGAAATTGTACAAGTGCCACAAATAGATCAATTCCATGATTTCCTTCATTCAGTAATAGGTTGAATGTTTGCTGAATATTTTCCATGGTAGTGTCATTCAGGTGGTAACTCTTCTCAGGAACTACTATATTATTCCTGCTCTGTAGTTCAGGTATTGGTCCATTCTCATTGGTGTCAAAATGGCCATCAGTCTCTAACGTGCAGAATACAGCTGTGTTGTTTTGTTCAAAATGATTAACGATACCCCTGTGCCATAACTGCAGAGGGGTTTGTCCTTCTATAGGTGACAGTTCATGGTTATTCCACATGTTTCTGAATTCTCTTACTGCCCTCTGGATCCGAGGTAAATAAATGAAATGCAGACAAAATAAATGGAGTTCAGGAGACAGTCCAGTATACCTTGGTCCTCCATGAAAGTAAGCAAGTCCGAATAATAGTATGAAACAATTCTATGCAACTCTGCCCACAATCTTTCTATCCGTTGGTTATGGACACTGTGGCCAGCAATGACACATCTTCTACTTACCATATAACGTGCAACCTCAATGTTTTCCAGGCCATGGTCACATCTCACCCTTGATGGTAATCCAAAGTTTGAAACCCCTTCTTGGAGCAAAGACAGAACAATTAACAATCTATTATTATTCAGATAGTCAAGATAAATAATGGTGCAGCTGTATCCATCAATATAAAATGAAAATTTTAAAATGAAAATTTATCATTTTAATCACTTGGTTTCACTATATAAATTCTGATTTTAACATATTAATTGTCACGTAGTATGTGTTTTGGAGATGTATTTTTTTTATTTTGGGATGTTTGTTTTTTCACTATTGGGAATAACGTTTAATAAAGTTCTTGAATATCTTCTAAACATACCACAGTTGGTTGAGAGTTAGCACAGAATACGTTCTTCCCCTAACAGCATGTCTGCACCTGAATGATCCAATTGTATCAGTCAACTAAATCCAAGGTGCAGACAATGGCAGATTTACTTATATGAAATGTTATAGCGTGGGCGACCTCTATTACCAGTTCTAGTTGTTGGTGGGACTGTTTGTGGCCCAGTCACTTTCCCGCCATCAAACTGATGGGTAATTTGCTGCAGACAGCAGAACAATGCAAATCCAAGTAACACACTAATAAACTTTAAAATTAGTATGATCACTCTCGATTTCATGTTGATTTGGATGAAGGTGACTTCCTTTTACACTGAAATGC
Source organism: Pangasius sanitwongsei (assembly GCA_037576675.1). Lineage (NCBI taxonomy): Eukaryota > Metazoa > Chordata > Actinopteri > Siluriformes > Pangasiidae > Pangasius > Pangasius sanitwongsei. The sequence goes on along the minus strand of CM075003.1, from coordinate 4,129,495 downwards.
TTTCTGTTTACACTGAGAATTTCTCATACATCCACAAATGAAATCACTTGCACATATACACAGACTTTAGAGTGTGTCTTCTTTGTGTTAGAATTTCATAAGGGTGTGTGCGTCTAGGCATATGTAAACTTATGACCCCAACTGTATGTAGGCTTGATTGTTTAATAAGTGTATAAGCATGCATTGAGTTTGTACATGTGAATGTTTTATACATGCCTGTAAAGAGTTTGTGTGTATGCGATTGTGTATTATGGATTTACTTTATAATTCTCTAACATTACTTGGACCAAGAACCAGTTTTAATGTTGAAGTACAAATGAAACAGTAAAATAAATTATTCAAAAGGTCCATTACTAATTAAATGTCATGCTCTAAGTTTTAATTAATAAGGATTGACCAAGCTTTTGCCTTGTTGAAAATAATATGTAATTAGAAAACAGCCACTGAATGACTTTGACATTTCTCATACCTGACAACTATGCTGACTGCAACACAATCTTTTGGTGCCCAATTAACTAAGGACTAAATTCACTGAAGTGTAATGATAGCACCTGAGTGTGTATTTACTACATGGAGGTTTGGCCTGGCCATTCCTCTAAGTGGATTTCTACTCTGATGGGCTGTTTGTTTATTCGAGTGGCTGTTGTTCTGGATGCACTCCATGGAGGATACAAATTGCATTATTCACGGCAAACAGGCCAGTAATGGCACAGATGAATGATGGCCCCTGTTTCACTCCTGACAGAGAAGGTCGAGAGAAGAGCTCTATACAATTACTACTGATATTCTGTTCAATCAGAGTAATTCTACAGCCTCAATAGGGAGTGAAAGACCAGAATGAAGCATCTAGCCTTATGTGCTTTAACAGTTAATTGTACACGTGGTTCCCAAGTGTTGCTTTTCCATTACTGAAGAAAACTAGAGACTATATGTGTAATATCCCTTTCATCAGTTTCTGGTTTCAGTATTATATGCTTGTCCGTTTCTATGATTCAGCATATATGCAAGATTACCTTTGGAATAATAAACAACTTTGTGTTTTACACTTCACAAAAGTCCACTAAAAGTTTAAAAACAAACTTGACTTGTCTGTATTTCTATGCAGCCACTAAACCAACAACAATGGACTTATACGGTATCTTGTTATTTATCACATTGTACATGATAACAGTAGTTACTAGTTGCTAAATAATCTGATATTATGATTTCCATCAAATATATTGGCCTGAGCTACAATAATCTGTACTGACAGTACTAAATCACTCAGTCCCGTCCTGTTTCCACTTAGGAACTTTCAGGGGTAGACACATCATGCATTGATTAGTTAGCACACCAGGCAAGTAACAGCTCCTATGTGCTGTCCAGTCCTATGTTTTGGTTGCCCAGAAACCTAATTGACTATGCTAAAAGTTGTAACAAACTTAATATATTAGGAAATGAACAACTATACGATCATTATCCTCTTCTATTAATGATAAATGTAGAAAATTATGTTTGCTACCTCAGCAAAAAAGTAATTTTGGTAATGAGCTACAGTGTTCTGTACTCGCATTGTACAGTATGTAAAAGACATGAGTCTGGCTATCATTATTATTGTCTCTGGACATATTTTTAACCATGAGGTGAACCATGTGTGTAGTAGGCAGGAGAGATATGACAGCTTTGCACCAAACTTTATTTTATATATACCAATATAGTCTAGTGTTTCCACATACACTATATGGTCAAAAGTATGTGGACACCTGACCATCATACCCATATGTGGGCCTACACCAAACTGTTGCCAGAAAGTTTCCGGAAGCACACAATTTTATAGAATGTCTTTGCATGCTGTAACACTAAGATTTTCCCTTACCTCGAACTGCATAAAGACATGGCTTGCCACAGCTGGTGAAGAAAAGCTCAAGTGGCCTGCACAGAGGCCTGACCTCAACCACGTTTAACACCTTTACAATGAATTAACTGCATGCATTCTCACCCAACATTAATGCGCAACCTCACTAATGCTCTTGTACATGAATGAGCACAAATCCCCACAGCCATGTTCCAAAATCTAGTAGAAAGGCTCTTATAGCAGCAAAGGGGGACTAACTCCATATTAATGCATGGTTTTGGAATCGGATGTTCAACAAGCATATATGGGTGTGATGGTCAGGTGTCTACATACTTTTGGCCATATAGTGTACCTGCGTGTTCCTGATTGTGAAAATATCATCTATCAACTGTGCGTGACTAGTAAAATCTGTTAATCAGGTGGGTGATATGTGTACTTCAGCAGGTTGTGGGATTTGAAAGCACATACTATAGTTACAGCATCGAGGATCGAGGGGCACCATCATAAAGTTTATTTATTTAAAAATATCTACATACCAAATAAAACATTTATTTTGTGAAAGGCAATAAGGATTAGGGTTTTATTTTTTTGGTTGTTGAACCTACTTGTCTGCTGGGCAACTATGAATAAAAACTAATAGCCCTAACACAAAATCTGTTTGTTCCAGGCACCTGAGCTACTGATTTGTTAACCCCTGTCTTTGTCTCAGCAATACGTCCTTTCTCTCATTATATAGTATATAGTAAATAGTATGTGGACACCTGACCAATCACACTCATATGTGTTTGTTGATCATCCCATTATAGATTTAGTCCCCCTTTGCTGTTATAAAAACCAGATTTTGGAATGTGACTGGGGGATTTGCAAAATTCAGCCACAAGAGTATAAGTGAGGTCAGGCACAGATGTTGGGCGAGATGGCTTGGCCCACAGTCAGCATTTCAATTCATTCCAAAAATTGTTCAGTGTGGTTAAGGTCAGGGCTTTGTGCAGGTCACTCGAGTTCTTCCACTCCAAACTTGGCAAACCCTGTCCTCATGGACCATGCTTTGAGCACAGGGGAATTGTCATGCTAGAACAATTTTGGGCCCCTTTGTTCAAATGAAGGGAAATCTTAATGCTACAGCAGTTTCTAGGCAATTGTGCGCTTCCAAGTTAGTGGCTACGGTTTGGGGTCGACCCATTTTTGGGTGTGATGGTCAGGTGTCCACATGTAGTTTTAGCCATATAGTGTATGTCTTTTCTCTACTCATGATTACACAGTGTATTTAAGTCTGTACTTTCCCTGTACTTGTGTGTTGTTTTGAACAGGCAATGTATTGCTTAAAACATCTTGCTTTATGATGTTCATAATTTCCTGTGGCACGGTGGGGATATGCAGATGATTTTAGCTCAGTGTGAGCTACGTTTAATGAGGTCATTTATCTCTAATCTACTGCTTGCCCCTCACCCTAGGTGTGTCAATGAGTCAGTGAAGGACACAATGTTGTTCAGCTTACCAAAGGAAACATAAAATCCTCAGCCTTAGGGAAGCCCAAAGGAAATAATAACCTAATGAAATAATGGTGCTGCCTTCCTGGGTTGACAATACCAATTCAGCATGAATAATAGATTGTACAGATAACAACAAAAGGTTGTTAGTGTGTGTCCTTTATGAACAAAGCGTGATTTTTTTGTGATATAAATTCAGTAAACGTAAGAATGTTGTAGGGTGAGTCATTAACATTTTGAATAATGAAAGTAAGCTACTAGCCTGGAAGTACAGCTTCACATACATGGTGATTTTCATCTTTAATTCAACATAAATTTTAGTCATTTTGACATAACTATCCCTTTCATTTTACACCTACAGTTTAAACTGGCCTTAGATGAGTGTTGCATAGTTATACTATTCACAAAGTGTTACATTTAACACTGATGATTTCAATGTGTGGGTGAAAGCACAGGAGAAGGTGCATGACTCAGCTGCAGTGGAGTATGAAAAAGCCACTATGAGTTATTTATCATAGTTGCCTTTGTTTGGGCTCATTTGCACATCCCCATAGTTGTCCAAGTTACACTGTGTGGCAAAAAAACAGACAATTGAGGAAATCGTACTCGTATCTGGTAGCCTTCTCAACCCCAGTTCATCACTAATGAATTCCGTCGAGTTCAGACGTTTGTTCCTATATCACCTGTAGCCAAATTCTGCAGACTTAACTAACATATAAATAATGAAATAATGAAATAATATAAATGGGCACCAGAGGCACAGAGAGTTAGTGAGCATTTATCAGGAGATGAAGCATTGAATAAATGTTTTTCTCCTTTTCAATGAGATTTTTTGCCCCTGCTGTGATTTGTGTGAATGATACAGCAGTTGTATGCAGAATTGTTTAAAATGTAATTATCCTGAAGCTGATGGCCATAAGTATGCAACAATATTAGAAGAGCCCTATAGCTATTCTATGCACCAGGTCAAAACTCTGCAATTCAGAATTCTTAACAAAGCAGCAAGCTTAAAACGGTTTTAGCATATACAAAGGGTATTTATAATATGTATGGCTTACAAGACCCTCATAATTTGACTGGAAGAACTCAGTCACAGCCAGGCTAATAATAATTACAGGGATATGTATTTACATTTATGTAATCCCTTATCCAGAGCAACTTACATTTATCTCATTTATACAACTGAGCAGTTAAGGGCCTTGCTCAAGGGCTCAGCAGTGACAGCGTGGCATTGCTGGGGACTGAACTTATGACCTTCCGATCAGTAGTCTAATGTCTTAACCACTGAGCTACCACTGCTCTCACACATTATGAACCACATTTGTGTAATAAATATCGTTTATCATGTTAAAATCCATATGATGGGCCCTAATTTGTGTGACAACCCCTTTGTACTCCCTATAATACAGTTGGGAAACATTGTGCATGTGATCAGTTTTACTTCTAACCATAGGAGCAACTCCAAAATTTTGGCAACCCTTTGAGCGAATGGGCAGAAATAGTTTAATTTATTTGCCAACACCAATGAAGAATATTTAAAAAAAAAAAATTATCTGTGGTCTGAATTGATGAGGGTGGACCACATGTTTTCATGGCAGAATGGTCCATAATCCTCTAAACATTGTTCTTAAACATATGTTTGAAACCAGTGTTTTTCAGAAAAAATAAAAAACATATTTCTTCAAAATAACCTATTTTTTCTACCCAAAAGGTGAATCTAAAAATTGCATTTCTCCAGAAAATGGCACAACTTTTCTGTATTTAAGAGCAATTCCATCCCCGTGAGGTAACAGATTACATACAAATATTGGACCATTTCAGAGATTTTGTCAGGGACTGTCTTTGGTTTCATCTCATATTCAGCATATTAGCATCCTACTGTGAATGAAATTAAAGACGTGAGTGGAGAACACATGCTGTGGCCACTTATCTTACAGGATCTATACCTGATAAGCCTTTAATCTATTATCTCTCATCACAGCAGTCTGACTTCTGAGATCTCATCATCTTAACATGCTTTTACTGTCCAAACATTGACCCACACCTATGTGCCCTCATTCACACACATGCAAAAAGTGTGGCTGGTAATTAGCTCGACAGTGGCAGTTTTTTGTCAGTGTGGTCTCATGCTCGCAGATTCTTTTTTTCTATTACCACGTTTTCTCTATTTTCTGACAATTTGGTCATTATACCAATTCCCACTCACTAGCCAGCTCTCCTCTTTTGCACACCAGCTACCAACCAGGGCACATGAAGCCTAGCATGTGTTACATTCAAGACTAATGAAGCCAGCCAAGTGCATCTTTTCAAACTGCTGCTGATGCTACATAACAGAGCAGCTGAACACGCTCAGAGGAAAACACTAACTGCTCTCTTCTGTACACTTCTGTATATATATGCGTTTAGACACCCAAGATCGTTTAATAAGACAGGGGAGAGAGTAGCGCCATCCTACACACCCAAAGAGCACGGCCAGTTTTCCTCTCTTGGACCCCCAGCCATGGATGGCTGGTGACGTGGTCATGATTTCCCAGAGCATTTTTGAAAGTTTGGAGAACCATATATACAGAGAACACAGATCAGGTAGTAAAAACACATGCAGCAGAAGCAACCCAAAGTTTTGTTGTTTATGCTGTATTTTAGCAAGCCAAAATACACACAGTTTTTGTGTGTTTACTAGTAATGGCGTTTCAGATGGGAGCAGGGAGCTCAGGGCTGTGAACCACAGTATCAGGGGTTAATCGTGTTTTCCCTCTGCAGCTGCATGTTTCCGAGCATGGACTCAGGTCCAGAAATGGTTGACAAGGAGTTTGTTTGTTAGTGCTGTAAGATGTTTGCAAGGAGCATGGTAATTATAGCCAGCAAAAATACTGCAGCACAGAGGGTGGGGATTAAGATTTTCACATTGTCTCTGGCTTTTCAGTTTTTCATACATGCATGCACATTATAAAATCTCTATGCTTGTGTAATTTAAGGCAAGCAAGAGGGAAAAAAAGCAATTGAAGCAATAACTACCATGCTATATTATAGCATATATTATACCTCATTAGGTTTCTAATGATCTGCTATATGTCTGCAGTGTATTAAAATATCTTTGATGATGTCTTTTGATCACCGTTTCACCCTTGTTCAAATATCCAGGTCATCTCTAGGCTGGCCAACTATTAAAAAAATCAGCACATTCACATTTACATGAAATACAACGCACTTCAGGACCAGATAGTTGAATTGTGATGGCATTTGCATTGAGTTTCCCATGCAGGTGTTAACTGGCTGCAGAGGAGTTCTTGCTGTTGGGAATAGACATCACCATCAAAACATTTAACTACTTTTTTGTCTAATGATCATGACTAGAAGTACCATTTCATATATTGTATACATATACATTGCATTTAACTAGGACATATTCCTGGATAAAAATGCATTTGCTGCTCGCTGGGCTGGCCCTAATAAATTTGGTGACCTAGGCAAGCTTCACTTCTTTAACCAGGCTGCCAAAAATGTGCTGCTTCCACAATATGGCTGGGAGCTCCAGTCAGCAAATCATCAACTATTATAATCAATATGTCTTCACACCAACTGCACTTGTACAGCAGTCACCAGCAATCTCACAAGAGTAAAGGGTTTTTTCTGTTTGGGAAGTCTTAACTGCATGCGTGGTTCTGTCACACATTTATATATAATCTGTTCAATAAAAATAGTCTGTGGTGGTTTATAGAATAATAACATTTTTTGTTATCATCTTATATAAATATGTATAATCTAAAGAATTATTACGTTATTAATAACCCTCTGATAATCATGTAATCATCTAAATTATCATTAAGTCTTCAATAGTGTCACATCCACCTTGGACATTACACCTCCACACCTATAGAGGTCCCCCTCCCCTGAGTACTAACCACTTCTTCTACACACAACTCAACTGTCTGTTTACAAAATAGTAATTGTGAATTTTGCCCACTCTATGTTTGTGTAAGCTCTGAGCCTTATACTGTATTCTATGATTGCTATTTCTATTTTGACCCATGTCTTGTTCAGTGACTACCCTTTGTCTGGTTTATTTGTGGACCTCTATGTTTGACCATTGCTCTGGTTTTGACAATGATTTGGATACTGTTTTCGGCTTTTGTAATTAACCTCCTGCAGATGGATTCTCACACATCTCCTGAGTCTTGCAATCCTCTGTTTTAAATTAAATCCTGGAATATGTTATTGGGGTCTGTGGGGATAACTTACTTCCACTTGAAGGTCTCTTCCATATCCTTTCAGTATCTTCAGTATCCATGGTCTGTTTTGTGGGAATGTGAAACAAGGTGGTGGTGATTCATTTCATTGAGGTCCCATGCATTGGCTACATGTTGAGTGCAGCATATTGTGCCTACCACAGTGAGCAAAATTACTAATATTTAGGATTTAGGTCTCATAGTACTGAGAGAGCACTGGTTAAAGTTGTAAATGACATTGGCCTCTGAGCAGGATTGTATATCATTGCTTGGACTACTTGGTCTCAGTGCAGCTTCTGGAACCATAGACCACAATATTCTTTTAAACAGACTAGAAGATGTTGTTGGGGTTAAGGGAACAGCTCCCTCCTGTATCTTATCTAACTGACTGTTATTAGTTGGTGAATGTTAGTGGTGACAGGTTGGTGTCCTGAGCCCCCTGCTGTACTCATTGTACACTGACTGTGTGGCCACTTCCAACTCTACCACCATTGACAAGTTAGCTGGCAACACTGTTGTGGTGAGCTTGATCTCTGATAACGATGAGAAGGCCTACCTGGAGGAGATTATAGGTGGGCTCTCCAGAGGGTGGTAGATCAGCTGAGTGTACCATCCAGACTGAGCTCTCTGACCTGTAGACTATCTACAGCAAGTGGTGCTGGACCAAGGCCAGGAACATAGTGAAGGACCTTAGCCATCTCTGTATTTCTTTGCAAATTACAATCTGGACTTCTGAGTCATACTGCTGATGAGTGGTTTGCATCTTGTGGTTTGGCCTCAATATTTCTGCTCTTGAAGTCTTCTTCGAATGATGGATTGTGATACCTTCACCCCTGCCCTGAATGGTGAATGGTTGTTGATGATGTCACTGACTGTTGTTTTTTGGATTTTCTTCTCAGCACTCACAATGTTTCTGTAATCAATTGTTGTTGATTACCTTGGCTGACTTGTTTGTTGTATGGTTGTTTGTACACCAGTGGTTTCTTTATTTTTCAGTACATTCCAAATTGTTGTATTTGCTATGCCCAATGCTTGTGCAATGGCTCTTAAAGATTTTCCTTCTTTTCTCAGCTTCAAAATGGCTTGCTTTTCTCCCATAGACCACTCTCTGGTCTTCGTGTTGGTTTATCCTCTTTAACAACAAATGCAGTCTTCACTGGTGAAACCCAGGGCTCAAACCAAGAGTAGACATTCAGAGCTATTAATTGTTTAAACAATTCATCTAACAGGACACACCTGGGCAACAAGAAACACCTGCTAATCACATGGTCCAATATTTTTAATCACTTGAAAAATGAGTGGGTTCAAACAAATGGTGCCAAGCTGTTTAAATTTCAGGAAGTTGTAAAGCTGTAATTTTGATATATCATCTCACATTTATCTGCAAAAACAAAAGAACTGGCCTTGCCATTCCAATACTTTCCGAGGGGACTGTAAATGTAATGTAAATGTCTTACTTGAAGAAATCATTTGTAATCCAGGCTTTTTAGTTTGATTTTGAGCTGGCTTCAAAAAGTCTGTAACTATTTTTCAGTCTTTCTTTCTTTATACATCTCTGTGAGGAATCTAACAAAAATAATCTGGTTGTGTCCAGTCCAATAATTGGCTACTACGCTTGGACAGAGGACAGCAAAACTGAATGCTTTTGGGTGATGAAGCATTTATTACTGACAATGTCAACCACTTGAAAATTAATGGTGGTTAAACCTCATAAAAGGTCATTTTTTTAAATGTCTGGTCCTGTCCATCACAGAAGAGCTGCTTTCTTTCAGAATGACTCACACACACCTCCACAACAGCTTTCCTCAAATCCATGCAGACAATACTGACATCTCAGCCAGTCCCTTAGCATCACAATGCTGTGAAAATTATAAATGTAGTACTTTGTTTACACAAAGAGAATTAAACAGACTAATTACAAAATAGCTGATCATGCAGTGGAAAGAAAGAATGGAGCTGAGCATTTTAAAATGTTCTCGATGTTTAAAATAAAAGTTTTAAAATCACAGTTGTTGATGCAAAGAGAATGGAGACAAGACACATGGGAGAACGCTTTGATTGCCTCATTTTTATTTTGCTTCTTTCTTTGTAGTTCAGACAGGACCCATCCATTCTGTCCATCATGTCACTACCAACAGGAGGGAGAATTGGCATCTGGTGGTAGCAGCAATTAATGTCTGCCAAAAGAGATGCTTTCCATCACCTTCTTTTAATAGCTTGCGTATGGAGTGCATTTCAGCAGATGTTACATGGGGATTCATTAACGCCCTGTGTTACTCATACTCCTCCCTTGTAAGCTATTATCCACAACAGTCAGTATGAGCTATATTTTAGGATTATTATGCATCACTCCCTCAGCTTACTCCCAAGGGCCACATATACCATATAAAAGCAGCATTTAAATGAAGGGACATCTTCATTGTTTAAATAAATAGCTCCAAGATTCAGCTTTTTATGAGCTTGGTCCATTATTTAAAAAATATTCACCCCAATAAGGACATGTTTTATTTAAAAATGCCTTAAATACAGTACAGTAAGGTACACTGGTTCCTGGAATGTGCAAAGCACAGATATTTAATATCGGACTGGGATTATGGTTATCACTAGCAGACATTTTACTGCCAAATTTAGTTGGTTCTATGTCACAAAATAGGAACAAATATTAGCCTAATTTAAACCCTCGCAACCCTACCCAGGCAGCTACTAAGGATGAATAAATGAGTGCTGTACTTTTATGTATATTTGTCCTGCTAGCTTCATATCTGGCTGCTCTCTCACTTCTGATCACAAGACATTTTTATACCTTGGGATCCCAGTTCTGATGCACACCTCTAGTCTCAACCAGATGCCCTGCAAACCTTTCTGGGGAAAAAAAAAAAGAATAACTGTCTCATAAATAACTACATGCTGTTTAATTTTTTTTTTTAATGGTGAAAGGGATAAGTTGTGTTTAGTGAATAGCTACAACCATAATTTATCTTGAGTGTAGATGTTTAACAATGCACTGTGTGTATACTGTGTGTAGGGATGTCACCATATACAACACATTATTCAGAATGAACAGATAATGTGTTCTAAATAGAAGGTGCACTATTCATTTTTTTTTTTTTCCCAGAAAGGTTTGTAGGGCATCTGGTTGAGACTAGAGATGTGCATCAGGACTGGGATCCCAAGGTATAAAAATGTCTTGTGATCAGAAGTGAGATATGAAGCTAGCGGGACAAACAAACATAAAGGTACAGCACTTATTCATTCATCCTTAGTAGCTGCCTGGGTAGGATTGTGAGGATTTAAATTAAGCTAATATTTGTTCCTATTTTGTGAAATAGAATCAACTAAATTTGTTAGAAAATATCATGGGCAGGTACAAATAAAAATTATAATATAAAACAATCCTGTACACTCTCTCGTTGAGACCAATTATGAACTCAAGTGATGTAGCTTAGGTTCTGTCAGACCCAGAATTCACAGTCCATGTTGACAGCTCTGGCATTTTTACCTCAGGGATTTTTCCAGTTTTCAAGTGGTAGGGTTCATTTTAAAAAAGGTAAAGGAAAGAACACCCCTTCTGGTTTAGGCCATGTCCACTTTAGGTTTAAATCCAAATACAGATGAAGCACTAAGCAGATACAAATACAGATAGTGGCATTGTGTTACACCCCCAACTGTGTGTAATCCACTCATAATGCAAGACGTCTCCTAAACACAGAGAAACGTTGAGAGCATAGATTAACCCACAAGTTTCCTATACAATTCAATCACAGATCATGGATCATTCTTTGATGTCTAAACTGTCGATCATTCTGAATGCCCAATCAGCTGTCAGCGCTGTGGCAAGATTGGCATCACTGTTGTGCTAGCAACAGATTGACAGCAGCAAAGAAATGACACTGAGAAAGAACCTGCACTGCAAAGTGGGTTAAATAGCTTGGTGTCTCTGTGCTGTGTCTGTCTTCCTTTATGTATATGAACTGCTAGTAGTGGGAGGGTGGGAGTGAGGGGAGTAGATGAGACATTGACAAATGTGTGTGCTTTAGATCAAACTGCAACAAGTGGGAGAAAGGGAGAAAGAGAAGGAGACAAATATACAAATATACAGTGACGAAGAATATGTGATACCCAGACATACATTGCATATTGCTGTCACCTCAAATCAAGGACCACCAAAGATTTAATTCATTTGTCACAACTGATAAGTGCTGAGCATATATTAACAATTCAAATTAAATCTACAATCCAGAGATGAATTCACTACAGTAAATCAAAATGAACAGTCAAGGAAACATGCTTTAAATGCAGTAATAATATTATAAATACAGAAATACACACTGAAAATTGCAAGTTTATAGGGGCATTAGACTAATCAGAGTTAATAAACATGATTGGAATGCTAAAAAGGTGGAGATTATCACTTGGGTTGGTAATCTGAAGAGAAATGAGGTGGAAGGCCAGAAACCTGACCAAGAGTATGGGTAGATTAGGATGTGATAAGAGTAAGCAGAGATAGAGCTTCCTTTGCCCAATTAGGAGAATGATAATGCTGTGCACACACAAGTCACACAGGATGAAGATCTCAGACTAAATAGAGTCATGACCCAAGAGCGATTCTAGTGTGTAACCCTTTGGGTGGCTCAGTCTCCAGTGAGAATGGATGATGTGCAAACAGTGAGGAAATAGAAATACTTCTGGAGATGACTCTAAAAGATCATGGCACGTTTGTATGTCATATCATTTTGTCCATCAGGAAATATGCAGTAACTGTAGGTTATGGTATGGTAGGTTAAAAATGTGAGATTTTACAATTTCCCTCTTAGAGTTTTGGCTACTTTGTCTTCTTATCAACTACCTGTCACCTGATGCTTGACTTGGCTCCTTTTTCTGCCCCTCTCTATTTGTGTACTATCACAAAGAAAACAGTCTTTTTTACTTTTTATATAAATCTTTACATTATCCATTGGAATATTTTTCATCTCTGTCTTCATATGTGGTATCTCAGTGCAATACATGCAATACAAGGGATTTTTGGTATGATAAATCAATAATTACTCATTAGAGAACGCTTATCCAGGCTAGCAAATTGTAAGTCATATATGACTCAGTACAGACTTCTGACTTGTATTGTGACATTAAGTGTTCAGTGAAGCACAAATGAACACAAAATGAGTGTGTAATGCTCGGCCAGTCAGGCAGCGACTTCATGGAAGGGAAGACCTTTCATTTGCCCTGACTGAATCCACATAGTGGTCATACAAAACATCTGGCAGCAGAGAGCAAATAGAGATCATGTGAGTAGACTTGTGGTGTGGAAAGCTCTACATTAGATAGGTTGGTTTAAACCAAGCAATCACAAAACGAACTTTTGTCAGCTTTCAAGCTTACAGTAAGAGATTACAATAATGAAAGGAATTTAATTCAGTTAGAGATAGACTGACCAACATTTTAGAGGGTGCTAAGATGAATAATAGATGAAACGCTTAAGTCACGACCAGACAAAAACACAGGAGTGTGAGTCATGAGTGAGCAGTGTTTTCTGTAGCATACACCTGTAACAGAGAAACATCTTTTTGCTGCCTCTCTGTTTTCTTTTTTTTTCTAGGCTTCACTACATTCACTGAGTCCATTTAGTCATAGAGTGGCTCTCATTATTTTTCAATTAAGAGCAATTCAGTCAATGATGATTTCAGTCATTTTTGTAATGAATGTCACTTTCAACACTGCTTTCTCACTGCCACCTTCAAGCAGAGGTCATTTTATCTAGCTAAGCCTCAACTATTTACTATGAAAGCATGCTCACACATGCACACACACGCACACGCACAAAAATAAAGTGAGTGAGAATGGACCATAGTCCGAGGGCAGAGAAACTCCAAACTGATCTAGTTCCAGTTCTTGGGGGAAATCCTCTCTGCCATAAATTCCATTTCATTTCAATTGGTGTGTGAAGTGATAAACAATCCAAATAATGTCCCTGAAGTGCTCTAATCTGCTTAGTGCTGGAAGATGGGTGAAGAGCGGCGTTAATTTCATCAGAATGGTGGCTGACAGAGTGCTGGTGTCTGATGTTGGAGCCCGCAGCAGGAAAAATGACCTCCTCCTTCATCTCATTACCAAAAAAAAAACCAAAGACACTCCCATATCTCCCACTAATGAGAAAACATAAGTACTCAGCACAGAAGTATAAAGACAATTGTGCAAGATGAAGGCAAAGTGTTTGTTACAAAGAAGATTTATATATACATATATAATATATGTATACACCCTATATACTTATCACCTTTTTTTCCCAAAAATCTAAATACATTATTTGCGCCCTAGACATGTTACTCCTCATAATTCCACACAATTTTTCTATTTCTGATTTTTTTTTTTTAATACTCATCAGTGATCACCAAAATCATGACAGAAAGATGGAGTTAATGAAGGCTAAAAAAAACAACTGGGTTCAAAAAGTTATGTGCATGGCAAAAAATATTGGTTTGGATTGCTATTGTTTCATTTCATCAACCTCCAGCATGAATAATTGAGGTGTCATGAAATTTTCAATCCTTTGCTTAGGCAGGAACAAGGAAAGCTACTCTGTGTGCATATGCTTGCTATAGTTTGTTTTATCATAAGCAATTTATGACAGGAGACCAAGGGCTGGAAGTGTTCGAATTAATGGACTAGTGTATGCTTAGCCACGAATGATGGGGGTCAAGAGCCTTTATCTGAAATACTTCAGGTAATACAAAGCCACAAATACACCCACCCATAAATAGACATACACACATCTATAGCCTAATAGAGGGTTTTAGAAATACTAAAAGTGCAGGTGGATATAGAGCTTTATTTAGTGCCCTCAAACCACCAAACTTTAATCTGATTTATTGATCACTTTAAAGAGATTACAGAAGCCTGAACTTTGTTTTTCTTTCCCGAGATTGGCCAACATTCCCCTGCTTTAATGGTTTTCTTCAGGGTTATTGACTGATATATTATCCTCTGACTTTGAGAGCCAAGGTTTTCCAATAGTCAATTACTCTACCACTGTGAAGCAGAAAAGAGAGAGGGAGAGGAAAAAAAGAAAGGTGAGAGGTACTTTCCATGTGCTGAGTTCTGTCAAGAAGAAAAAAAACTGTTGCTTGTTTTTACTCTTGCTGTCTTTATGCCGTGAATCAATTTGAAAGCTTACATGTATTCAATATGTGTTTGACCAACCCATTAACTGGTTTGCTTTCTTTAACATAATGGCATCATGTTGGCTTTTTGCTGTTTGTGGGTTCATTACAGTTAGGCCACTACTATTATGCTCATGATGCAAGTCTAAAAATAAGGCATAATTTTGCTGTTTTATATTTTTGTCATTTTCATGTTCTTTGACATCTGACTTATAAAGAAAAGTGGGAGTTGTAAAGATCACATTAACAAGAGGTATGATTAGGCATGCTGCTGCAATATCCAATCAAATCTCCCACTCTCCTTTAGAAATCAAGTGTGTGCAGTGCAGCACAGTGACAGTTTCATAATGATATACATTTAGATTCCACTTATACACTTTACATCAGTATTTTAGTGTTTGTGTTACAAATAGGAACATGTTTTAAAAGCCTCTAGTACAAAATCCATAATTATAGTAAAAAAAAAAAACATGCAAGGGGTCAAAGACAGCACTATCAGTAATGTAATATAATGAGTGTGTTTCACTTTACAATGCTGTTCTAGATCTTCATTAACTACTGAAGAACAACACAGTAACGATTCAGTAATTATTAATGAGTTTCCATGAGAAATTAATATAAATCACTTAACTAAATGATAAAATAATGACACTGCCTCCTCAGTATTTTCTTTGTTTAAAAAAAGTGATAGGTTTTTTTTAATCTTCCATGTAATATGAGCAAACTGTGCTAATGTTAATGTTTGTTCAGTTTATTATTATTATTATTATTATTATTATTATTATTATTATTGTTGTTGTTGTTGTTGTTGTTGTTGTTGTTGCTGTTGCTGTGCTGTATTGCACACACTTGGTTTCTAAAGAGAATGGTGTGGAACAGTATTACACATGATAATTCATTAAAAAATTATTTATTATTTAAAATAATTTTTTACAAACAAATTTGAAAGTGGGTTAATGGAGAATTTGTTACTGATTGCTACATTACAGCCTTGTACTTTTATTGGTTATTGCTGTCCATTTCTCTCTTTAGGCCTCAACTGGCTAAATAAAAACAACACTCCATCCTTGTGCTCCTCTGAGGAGACCTATTATAACTCATATAAATATTTGCATTTTAGATACTGAGGTATTGCAGTAGGCTGAGGTTTTTAGTAGGTAGTAGATCTCCAGGAGGAAGAGGCAGTAATTAATCAGTAGTTATTATAAAAGAGACATAGTTAGCTAGTAGTTAGCTAGGAGAAATGTAAGACTCAGTAATTACTGCTTAAGACTCAGTTAATTACTGCATAATTAATAGTGAACTCCTACTAACATACTTACTGAGTAATTAACTAGTATTTCTTTCTATTTTATATGAATAAGATAGAAGAATATTAATTCCTGCTTAGTTCCTGCATCGTTACCTATGAGTTGTTGAACAGTATTGTGAAGTGTTTCTGTTTCTTGTTACAAATAGAATTCTTTTGTGTCATGAATAAAATATTTATTTATTAGTAAGGTAGAATATTTATGCTGAATTGTGGTGACATTAATAGTGTGCATCTACAAAACAATGTTTTTTATCAAAGTGGACAGTACATGAGCAGGAAAACCAGATATGCATTTGCAATAAGAAGGGGTAACAGAATCACAGTTTTGGACAAAAGTGAGTTTAAAAATCCCACTGCACCCATATACTTTGAATGTCACACACCCTGCTCAGCAAAGTGCAAGTGCAGTTATTCATTAGCATAAAAATAGCAGCTGACTGATTTGCCAAATTATACTAGGAAATTACACTTGTTCCAGCACAAAAATAGAGCTCTAAAAAATTTTTGTCTATTTTAGGTAAACATGCTGTTTACCTACTGAGGCTTCCAAAACAAATATTAGCAACAGTAGAACAAGTATTCTGTTCCTAATCATTTTATTACTTCTATTCTATGTTTGTCTCTCAAAAACAACCATCAGAACCACCCAATGTGTCAGTCAGAATTTAGAGCAAACGATTTTTCGCATCTCTTACAAAATCTACTACTTTGCTTTGCTTTACTTATAAATTTGACTAATATTTAATTATTTTTGTTTACACATATTGTGTCGTTCTCTATAAACATAATGGAGAAAAAGTCATAAGGTTTTGACAACTCAAAGACAAAAGTTTTCCTAGGAGTGGCAGAATATTAGTTTTACTAGTATGACTATACTTTATAATTAGTATAATTGGTAGCACTATATTGGTTTTAAATACTAACTATAATTTTATTAAATATTTATTGATTAATTGATTTAATTAATTGATTAATGTATTGATTGATTAAGTATTGACTAATGACCCATAATGTGAGTCTTTGAGGCTAACAGGTTCCTTTATTGCAATTAAAATGGTATTTACTATGTCTGTGATAAAATATGTGACTTAGCATACATTACTGAATGTGCAGTGGTCATTTAGTTGCTGTATTTAAACTATTATATGACTATATATATTATTGGCCAAATGAGGTAAATGAAATATATACCTGCATACTCACTGCACATAAGCTTTATGGCTGTAAAAGTCTCAAAGTGTAAGCAGAAGATTACAGCAAATAATGAAGAATATTTTAATTTTCGTGGTACATTTTCCAAAAGAAGAAGTAGTTGTTGTTGTTGTAGGTGGTGGTGGTCGTAGTGGTGTTGTCATTAATAAAGATTTTAAGAACATTGCTTGTATGTATGTATGTATGAAATGCATTTAGCTACTACGTGACTTCACTGCAGTAACCTACAAACTACTGTGTTTTAAGGTGTATATATTTTTATTAGATTATCAAGTGTATTGCCTTCAAATTGTGTGAAAATGTTATATACAAGTCATTTGGGTTGCTACACTGTGTGATGGTTCAAACGAAAGAATTTCACTCCAGTAATTCGACCGGTTTTCTGTCATTCCATTCACATCAAACGATCACTGGTGAAATCACAGGTCAGGTTCATGGAAAAATGAAACTTATTATTATTATTATTGTTGTTGTTGTTGTTGTTGTTGCTGTTGTTGTTGTTGTTGTTGTTGATGATGATGATGATGACTGTAAATCTATGTCAAGCTCACAGGGTAAAGCTAAGTGGTTGTCAGAATATGGGGAAGTCATTTGTTACACCTAGTTTGGTTTTGTTTCCCCTGTTTTCTCCTGTTAATATCCTTGATGTTACATGCAGACTTCAGAATTTGACAGTTAAAGTGAAGTGGATATTCTGTATATTGAAGAATGTCATTATCTCTTACTGTTTCAAACACCAGATAGGATTTTTTGCATTGCAATGCAGTAAATCTCACAGATGCAGTCTCTTTTTTTTTTGCCTTTAACTTCATGTCCACTGAGAAGAAATCCCTAGACTCTTCTTTCAGCAAGTTCCACTGTGTTCTAAAAGGTCTCCTGTATTAGTCTTCCATTTAATGTATTTCAGAGAGATAAGGCAAGCATGCCTCTCAGGAGGAAGGTTTGGCAGATATAAAGACCATTCTATACACCAGTAGCCAGGCTAAGGAGATCTACCATAATATCACCTGTAAAGTACCAATCACCTCTGAACATGCTTATATTGAGTGTGACCTTTATTGTCAGTGTGTTGCATGGAAGAAAATCAAAATGCTCAACCCATGCTTGTTAAAAGGTTACTGTTTAATATGTGTTTATACACAGGTGTGAATTCTGTTCACAGGTATGTGTTCAGAGCAAATATTGAAAGAGGAAATAGCTTGGAGCAAGTGTCAAACACCAAAATCTAGAGCCCTCTTAAGGCAATGGAAAACACATCACACACTATTTACATGTTTTTGACACTGATGTGGCTGTCCCTGATGCCCTGGCTGCTTGTAGTGAAGAACACTGGTGCCCCCTGGTGATAGCTGCGTAGCTAGAGAACATTCAAGTATAGAATGAACAATAGCATTAGATCAAAATCCTTGTAACAGCCCTGAGAACATTACAGACATTACATTACAAATATCCTGGATCATACATTATATAAAATATTGAAATGTACACATAATAATAAATTCATACATAATAAATAAATCAATTATGATCTCATCTTTGGACTAACCATCTAATTTACACTTACATGAATAAATACACACCTAGCATTTATGAAACTAATACACTGAAATCAACAGAGATTTTTCTTTTTTTTTTTTTAAATATGATACTACACGAACACTGATGAATCATCAATTTGTGCCTGCTTTATTGTTTTTAAAGCAAATTTTCCTAAGCACATTAGATATGAGTGTTTTCAGTATATCGTGATAGCAAGTCTCTTAAAACAGAAACATAATTAATTCTAATAGTTGTGTTGCCTGAAATCGACCAGATGATCTCTCATTAGAGCAGCAGTCAGAAGGGTAAAACTCCGTGTGTGCAT
This sequence comes from Pangasius sanitwongsei, assembly GCA_037576675.1. Lineage (NCBI taxonomy): Eukaryota > Metazoa > Chordata > Actinopteri > Siluriformes > Pangasiidae > Pangasius > Pangasius sanitwongsei. The sequence goes on along the minus strand of CM075003.1, from coordinate 4,110,400 downwards.
TAACACTACATCCGAGTACATCATGCATGCAGATTACAAGAATTTAGAGGCATGACAAACAGCTGCGGTAGATAAAGTCTTCACAAAAAGAAGGAAAACCCGTGGAGAAAGCATGGAGTGAAAGCCCATGCCACAAATCACGCCCCCCATGTTCAACATTTGATCACAGAATGCAGATAACTTGCATAAATTTATTTCACATTTATCTTCTAATATTACATTTGGCTTGCAGATATCACCACGTGATACATCTCTATATAGCTCCAAAACATACAAATGGTTTGTACAGACAAACTCATAGTAAGTTTAGGTTAGATAGAGGGGCCGAGTTAATACTTATAGTTTGTATGCACATCTAAATAAATTATCCATTGAAATTTAGCTTGCGATCAGTTTGACTTACGTACGCTGTCAGGTGCCTAATATAAATTTAATTTACTTTATATAGCATTGTCACAGCTTTACTGAATTCCCGATATACAGCTAATCCCAAATGAGCAAGCAAGAGGCAATAGTGGCAAGCAAAAACTTTTGAGATGGAACAAGGAAGACACCTTAAGAGGAACCCATCCTCTTAATTTCATTAGACAACACCCCTTTCCACTTTCTTTACAGTACATCAAAATGACTTGGTAATATCACCCCTTGCTATATTTCAGTTCGAAGCAATGCTACACTTCTTGGCTTAATCTGTAGTCAGTCTATTACTCTTACTGTAAAATTAAGGTCTGTCTACAAGAAAGGTTTGGAAGCTGTGTGCCATTCACTACTGTAAATCAGAAATGTCAAAAAAAAAAAAAAAAGATTTAGTATTGAAAGTATCAAATAAAGAAATGAATGTTTGTAAAATGCATATGTAAACACTATATATGCTGTAATGTTACAAAAAAGATGTAATATTACTAAACTTGACTATTACCATGACTAGGCTTGTGCTCCAGATAAGCTGTGTCAACTTCTTTTTATTTAGAAATTCAATGAAACAGCCAGATACAATATGTGCCAATGTATACTGTATGGCCAAAAGTTTGTGGACAACTGACCATCACATCCATGTGTGGTTCTTCCCCAAACTGTTGCCACAAAGTTGGAAGCACACAACTGTATAGGATGGCTTTGTATGCTGTAGTATTAAGATTTGTGAGTTAAGGGAAAACAATCACTCTCCAATCTGCTTACCTCTGTCCTCTTCCCAGGTTATGATTTCACACGGCATTTTCACATGGCTGGCAGAAAATTACTCAGGTTAACTTTAGTGACAGCAACACAGTGCCGCTAGCATTTGTCCATAATCTACATGTAAAAAAAAATGACCACACATTATTTTAACAAAATATAAACATGCATATCCAGGTACACCCTGGATGGGAGTGTGTGACTCAAATCTGCAACTGAATGACTAGATAATAATCTAGTTACTACAATCATCATTCATAGCAGGTCTGCTTATACAGAAATACCATCACACACATGCTAGCTAGCTAGCCTGATGGTGATTTCTTTAATATCTCAGAAAGATTAACAGCAGCATATGTTCAAATCTTGGCCAATGCTGAAGCAATTCTTGTGTCACATCCTCAACTCTGAGGTGGTCAAGCACATGGACAACGGTTTCTCAGGCTCCCACATTGCTTTGTATGTCCAGGTGTCTCTCACTAAGAATGAATTAGGGTCAGTGGTACCAACCCGAAAACTTTTAGATTGTCATCACTTCAGTTTTCATAATATATTTTATATTTTGCCAAATGAAGATGCTACAACAGTCTCAGTTTTGCATTCACCAAACATCTCTTTATTTTATGGTTCAGGCATTTCTCCTGCAGCTTTGCAGACAATCTGCCCAGAGAAGGTAAACACTGCCTGTATGCCCAAGAGTATTCAGGCAGTGAAAAACATGACAACTTCGTGCCCTTGTCCTCCTCAGAGTTGTTTAAGCCTGTAACCTGTAACCTCCTGCCTTTCTCAAAGTCAGTGCACCCAGTGGAGGTTCAGCCTTTGATCAGCCGTTTAAAAAGCTCCTTGTGTGCTCCCTTTACTGCCCTCATCACTTCTCTTCCTTCCTCCTTCTCTTCATCTGGTGAATTTGCCTCTTCGCATCTCCACTGATCCCCAGCCAAGCTTGAAGCAAGAGAGCCTCTTATTCATACTCTGTCCCAGTTGGGCTGGAGGTGAAGCATGAGGATAACAGTGTGATCAAGAGATCTCACTTGGCATATGGCAAATGATTAGGGCTTATCTCACTGTCTTGTGTATGAGCAAAGAAAGGGAAAGGTTGGATCAATTAAAATGCATCTCTTGTGCAAGTGTGTTTTTACAGGCGGGACTGAACTTGGTAAAGCAGTGTCACTTAATAAGATGATTACACCATAAAATGGACCAATTAAACTACAGATTGTTACTGGAATGTGCAGTTAGTGAAAGCAGGATGCAAGGGCATAAACTCAGTGTTCGTTATAATAGGGTGGTTCTGAAAATCATTATCAAAGTCCACTGGGGCGCGGGGGGGGGGGGGGGTTGTTGGGGGGGTCGGGGCTAGCATTGATACATTTGCAGGCAACATAACTGAAAAGATAATTCAGAAACAATAAATACAAGCATGAGTGGGAAGTCCAGAAACAATATACAGAGCATGATACATTTGGCAAAGCTTTGCAACCAAAACTAGAAACAACAGGGAATAAATAACCAAACTGATTGTGGTGAAGCATAGAACAGATTAACACAATAGGGTAATCAACCAATGAGGCAAGAGACAGGGCCAAAACCAAAGCAAAGGCATATAGCCAAACACAAGCAAAAGCACATGGAGAACACAGAACAATAACAAAAGGCTTGCAGTGCTGGGAATTGCATTGAGAGGGGGAATTTGTGACAGTTACATTCTCTAGGTCTGTGTAAAGAACTTTTTTCCTCCTTTCCTGGCATTTTTCCTTGGCGATTAAAAGGTGACCTCTGTTCATTGACCTTTTCTCAATTCTGCCATTAAAATATGAAAGAAAGCACAAAGGCAGACTAAAGAGAGGCAATAACAATTAGACAGACCACTGAGTTCTACAATGAGTATGCCAATGATGTAAAGCATATGTTATGACCTTAACACTCACTTTATGTATTTAAATACTTCTATACAATGTAGTGTGTGTTCCCTATATCACTACCTATGTGGTTTTATCCTTTTCTTTTCCATTAACCGATTTAATTGTTTACCTACTACATACAGTGGGGTCCAAAAGTCTGAGACCACATTGAAAATCTGTTTGTTTGTTTTTTGTTTTTCATTTAAAATTGGAAACCAACAGAAGGTTTTAGAATTTGAAATATTAAAAAAAAAAAAAAAGAAAACGAATGTTCAGTATGCTGAATATTTAATATTCAAGATTCTGCACTATTTCTAGGTCTCTATTTAAATGCAAGCAAATGTGTGATATTGACCACATTAACTTCTTTGTACAAAAGGTCAGATATTCCTCAAGCCTAATCTGTTCTATTGAAGCATGTGTTCAGACGACAGTCCAATGGATTTGATCTAAAATGGATCATAAGGTTTTACATAAACCTATGGAGTCCATGCCAGCTCAAGTCATTAAAGCAAAAAGGGGATGTACCAAATACTAAGGATCTTGGAAATTCATGTAAATATTTCAAAAATTCTACTTTTCACTCAAGTTGTTTTCAGTAATATAATTTGTTATAATTGGAAAAGAATGCAAAGTAGAAGCATTCTCACTAGTGGTCTCAGACTTTTAGACCCCAGGGTAAATTTTGCAGGAATAGTGTGTTTTGCTTTTCTGGATCTCTGTTAGAACTCTGTCTCTCTTAAGATTAGCAAAGCCATTCAGCATAGGATTTGGTGCTTCGGCTCTTGCTTCTCATCCAGAAACCTGCAGATACAGTATGTTCTCTGCCTGGAACTGTGTTTCGTAGAAATACATAATTTGGGAAACTGTTTTAGTTGTTGTTGTGTTTTTTTTTTTTTTTGTCTTGTCTTGTTTTTTGACTGTTGAACTTTTGCTAGTTCAAGTCAGTCTGTTGTAAAAAAAAAAAAGTCTGGTCAGCTGTTTGAATTAAATTCATGTCCTAAGTAAAGGGTATGTTGAGTGACTCCTTTCTTTGCCATGTCAAGAAAACCACTCAGACATATTTCCTCTCTTTTTGTTTCTGGCCATATCAGGAAATCACAAGCAATAGCTAATGTGATCAGTTCAATAGAACTATAAAATTAGAATATTTGTCACACTTGCAACTCCTACTGATCTGCTGAATTATAAATGATATTTGTTCTGCTTAAAATACTGTCCTAAATGTTTTTGTTTTTTCATATACTATGGACATACAATATTTGGAAATTTAGAAAAATAAAAACATTAAAATGTTAAAGAAAATCTCTTTAGATAATCAAGCCACACTATCAGTGTTCAAAAAAGTGAAAATCAAAAAATTTTCAGTGAAACACACATCAGCATATAAAAATAATTGTTCTACTTCAAGTCACTCAAGTCACTATATGGTCTAAGTTGGCTCTTGGGAAGAATTTTTTCTGCACTGTACTCTCTTACTGCAAAATATGTCATTGGCATGTATTACGTTGTTAACTCACACATTATTTAAGTATTTTATGTGATGTGAGTAATGTTGTAAACACAAGGATTCACAGAATGCACATCTTAAATTATGGCGAAGTACAACCGTATGGGTAGTGTCAACGCTTTGCAATTTGAAACTGTTTCAGTTTAAATTTAAACAGTCCATGAGTTGGAAGAATGAGTCACAGAAGTCAGTACTCGAAGAAATGGAGTGCTGGGTATTTGCTGCTTAGGACTGACACTTCCCTAATCCCTAATGCACTATTCTTGAGGTGCTTGGAAAGGAATGGCCATGGGAGCAGGGTACTGGATGACCTGGGTTCCAGCAATGGGACCAGACATTGACGAAGGGATCCAATGTATTCCCAGCTGAGATCCTTAATCTGTACTCCAAACCATATCCCTGCAAATCTACCACAATCTTGGGAGGCATTTTTTTTCAAGGGTTTCCAGTCTCTTTATGACCCATTCTGAATGGATATCTGGCATATCCTCTTCCCTCCAGGGATCCAAGATAAGAAAGGATGTTTGGAAACTGAGCACTAGAAAGGCTAGTGGAAGAATAGACAAAAGAGATCTAGGTATATCAGGGGAGAGAATTATATCAATCCCTGTGCCATTCTCTACAGAAATGTATGGACTGAGTTCAGGCTCTCCAGCTGGTTAATGAAATCTGGATAATGACCTGAGGTGAGGCTGACAGACCATATTCTAATGTCCAATGTAATGTTATATGAAGGCCAAAAACCGGAACACTGCTTCCACTGTATGCTATTCAGTGGTGAGACATTCATTTTGTTAATGGATAAAACAGGAAGGCTTAGAAACCAGGGCTGTTGTTGTTAAGGAAGGTGTTAATGGGTTCCTGCAGGGAGTTATCATGGTGTATTGCCCTGTGCACATTTTGTACAGGAGGTGACTAGTGATGGTACCGATATGATACCCAGGATCGGTACTGGGCTGATACTAGCAAAAAATAAATAAATAAATAGAGATCAGTTGGACATCTGAGGAGAAAAAAGAATGAATTCGCCTGTACCAAATATGGCCTGAAATATCAGAATTGCTTGTAGCGTAACACCAAGCAAGTTTACAACGTTAACAACAAATACTGCAAATTAAACATCTGCAAGTTGCTATCATGTAAGCTGTGTGGTAGTATACAGACTGAAGGAGCAGAAAGACAAACTTAATTAAGCACTTGCAAAAGCTTCACTCAACGGAATATGGAATAAAAGAGAGCCACAACAGCTAACACTGGAAGAAACTTTTCGGGCATGCAAAAAATATTCTTCAAACCACAGGAAAGCAAAGCAGATTACAGAGAAACTGGTTAAATTTATCATACTGGATGGCCAACTGCTTTCAGTAGTTGAAAATGTTGGTTTGTGACACTTTGTCGAACAGCTGGATTCATCATTATACACTAGCAAACCAACACTCCATTTCAAATTTTTTAATGCAAAAAAGCATTGGATGAACAGGCTGCAGCTAATTGTGTTGTACACATGCTATCGGCAGAAAAATTGTGGGTCATGTTCCGGTAGAGTATGAATATGCCACCTGGACGCCTTCAGCAAGATGTGCAAACAAGGTGGATTAGTATGCATTACATGATCAGGGGCTTTCTTATTCAGAAACAGGAACAGGTGCAAACCCCAGAAACCGCTGAAGCTTCTGCAAGATTCTGGGGTGTGGCCAGTCAACCACAGCCTGCACCTTGTGGCCCTCCATGCGTATCTCTTCAAGAGCCAGGATTTACCTTAGGAAAGAGACAGATTACGCACTTCTCTGCTTTACATACAACTTTTTTCGTTTGTAGTCAATACAAGGTCAAAATCAGCTATCTTTCTTCTCACAGAGGCTGGACACAAATGGATGGACAGATAAACCCCACCGAAAGGGCCTTTCTAGCAGCAGTCTTTTTGATGGATCGAGGTATAGTCAGGAGAAAGCAAGCTCCAGGTCTAGATTTGAATTCTCCTGGGTGACAGACACAGAGGACTCTAGCTGGATAGCAGGAGAGATGGGCTAAACTTAGGCCATCATTGCAGCAGGCTAGTTTGATTTGGAGTTTGCTGTGTTCAGGACTCACTCCTTCCAGCCACTAACAGCCACCAAGGTGATAAATATGAGCACTTAGATGCTTTTTCTCTGGGTCATGGGAAGTTCACCAGCTTATTTGTTGACCATTATTTAACATCTTGTAAGAGTTTCCTTGCACAAAAAGTGTTACTAAAAAAAGCGAGTACTGTACAATACTGTTTGGTGTCTGGAATAGAACTTTGAGATATAGGCACCAATAGTAGTGTTTTTCAATCCTTGTACTGAAGATCCAATGTTTTATTGTTTTCCCTGCCTAATGCATGCTGCTGTCTGGCAAGTTGGACACCGAAGTGTCATTTGTGACAGTGTATTATACAGTATATAAACTTAAACCAAGTACGATTTCTACAGTGTTTCAGATGAGATAAAAATTGATCAACTATTTAAAAAGCAAGCCATAATCACATCTTAAGTTAAATATCGGAGAATTTGTTGTTGTTGTTGTTGTTGTTTTGTGGTGAATTTTTTTTATCCATGACCATTTCACTTTACAAAGTATCCGACATCCAACTAGCACCTCGTGTTAATTATTTCACACACACCTGCAGCTGCATATGAACAGCTGGATCTTGTGTGCTCTTGTGTGATGAGTAAATTTAACATAGATATAGTTCTGATTTGAGCCAGTAAAATTAGGTCTAATACACTCACAATTTGCGTTTTTATATTAGTAAATTTTGATTTATGAACTTTGAGGTACTGTCAGTGCCAAAATTAAAATATAAGTGTAAGAGAGTCTTGGTGGTAAGCATAATAAACAATCAGCAACATACTGGTTTTTGACACTTCAGTATAATAAGGAAATATTCCAAAAAAGGGAAAAAAGAAAAAAAAATTGAGGTGTTAGCAAAACTCAGTTTGCTAATAGTCATTTTTAAATGACTTACCTTAGCAGAAACATATGGTAATCCCGTAGAGCAATTTAAATAAGGGAAATCATTCCATATGAACAAACATCAGTGACACAATGCTTCAGAAGCATGAAATACCATTTTTGTTAATAAATGATTTCATTTAAAAATGGCTTATTGAATGTTTAAAATAGCTACATTATACTTGATTTTATTAAAGTTGTATTGTTTCACTAGGCTGTGGTGCAGATGTCTGTAATAAAATGATGCATCTGAATATACACTATGATAATTTACTACTAAAATAAAAGGCTCTAGTGTGAGAGATGCTGATAAATTAAGTGCTGACCCTCTATTTTGGCCATTACATTTATTACCTTCTAAAAGTTACTGGATGAAATTGCAGAACCAGTCAGGCTTGATCGCAAGCCATCATGAAGATATAATGCAGGAGGTCTTTCCCCAAATGCATTCAGCTTATTAATAAATTCTACACTGTTGTCCTCACACCACTTTTCCAACCAGCTGTTTGGTGCAGATGGTCTGCTAAATGGTTCTTATGCTCTCGTACAAATGTGCAAAACCTCAGAATGATTCTAGCTGTTATTTTCTTCTTACTGTCCGACACATTTGTGAAGTCCCTCTTAAGTATTTCTGATTTTTGATAATATCTTGCTTAATCCTACATGTAATAAGTAAATGTTATATTTATTCAAGTTTTGAGACATTTTTTCAGTGTTAGATTTACCTTTAGTTGGAAGATAGTACAACTGGAGTGGAGGCTCTAAGACAAAAAAAAAAAAAGTTTAATGTTTGGAGTATGGTGCAAGACCCCTGTCTCCACCTATGCGGCTACATGGATAGCATATATACAGTATATCAACACAATGCGTGCGATTTATGTTTGTCATGTGCACACCAAGAAACCTGAAGCTTTTGACTCTCTCCACACTTGTTCCATTGATTCCGTTCCTCCTGAAGTCAACAATCATCTCTCTGGTGTTATCAACATTACGAGATAGATTGTTGTCTCTACACCATTCTGTGAGCTGTTCCATCTCCTCCCTGTATGCTGACTTGTCATTGTTGCCGATCTCTCCCACAGCTGTAGCATCATCAGCAAACTTGACGATGTAATCGGGGCTGTAGTTTGCAGCACAGTCATGAGTAAGCCTTGTACACAAATAATGTAAAGGAAATAATGAAAATAATGTAAATAATGAAAAGGATAGGAACATCCCAAGCTACAATAGTAGTGGCAGATTTCTATTCCCAGATTGCAACAAAATGATATCTATTCAGAAGCTGATTTGCAATTCCATGATTTGAACCAGGCAAGAACTAAACCTGTAACTCCAATAACTGAGAGACAGGAAATGAGAATGTTGAAGGCAGCAGTGAGATCAAGAAGGAGCAGATGCCCCTGAGTCAGCAAATGTAGTAGAAAATGAAACTACACCCAGCCTTATCTGTTGAGCTATTCTCAGGTACAGGAGGTCACATAAACATTTGTGGATGTGACACAAGCGTGTAGGCCTCCAGTGCCTTGTCTTCCATTTGTTCTTTCAGTCAAGTGGCTTGTGTTACTGCCTGTGTGGAGCTTTTCATGTTTAACCTGTGTCTGTATAGGTTTCCTCCCACCTCCAAAATACATGCCAGTAGGTGGATTGGCTATTCTAAATTGCCCCTAGGTGTGAATGAGTGTGTAAATCTGTTTCAGTGTTCCAGTGCTAATGATCTGTAGCTCCTGGTGTTATCTTGTGATGATATTAATTTAAGTAACAAAACAAGTGACCTGATGGTAAAGTATGAACACAAATACTCCAATAATACATGAAATGGCTAAAAAGAATAGTAGGTGTTGGCTGTACAGGTAACAACCCTAAGTACGATCTCTTAGATACAATTTATATAATTTTTTATAAATTAAAGAATTACCATGTGTAATAAATATTGTTGGTACGCTGACATCAGTACTAAAGCGATTATAAGTAAAGAATGATTTTATGGTATTGATTGTGAGAATTCTCTCAAATTCTCCCACAAATTCTCCCAAATGCCAACCCCATTATCTTGCTTAGCATTACTTTGAACTAGCAACTGGGAATATGGAAACCATAATAGAAGAGTAATACAGTGTGAGCTACAATGTGGACATTCAGAGGTGGCAACAGCACCAGAATTTAAAGGGAAACAAAGCCTTTATTTTTCTGAGTGTTAGGACCAAATATATGGTCAAATGCCAATAGAAGGATATAAAATGGTTTAAAGTGCCTGTGCAGTGTGTGACCAGGGCAAAAACAATAAAAAAAAAAAACCCTTTTAGAAAAATGATCAGTGACACCTTCCCTACCTACCGAACAATGTCTCCTATCAAAAAAAAACTGCCAGTCACACCACACTCCCAGTATTATTAAACCAATTGCATATGGATATGTACAGAAATGTGCATGGGCAGCTGACATAGGCCATGAGGATATGCCAGAACCAAGAAAATTGAGGAAATCCATACCAGAATGGCCTAGACCATTCAGACTTTGCAGAATCTGGATAGATGTATAATATGAACACAGACTGAGCTCAACACTTAGTTACATGTTGACATCCACCATAAACTCCCTTGACACCTTGTTGAACCATTTTATAAACACTCTCAGACACATGCTTTTTTATGGCATAAGCAACTTTTGGCACCTGTAATAACAGTAATCAGTTCTTGCATGTGTTTAAGCACAGACTGTTGTAGACTAGACATACCTTTCTTGATTACTAGCTTTTATTTTCTAAAGATCCTGAAGGCAGCTAGCTTAAAGTCACTGTCTTAAAAGGCACTAAGCTCATCTTTAATTTCATCAGGGAGCCTAGGTGTGTTGTCTTGAAGTCCAGTTATTTCACTAATCCAGAATCTAAGGCAATTTCATTTTGATCTTATATCTTGCCCAGGCTGACAAAACACTAGTGATAGTGCCATCTTTTAAAAGCTGTACAGGGGTTCTACCAAATTAGAGGATGCGGTACCTGGTCTGTGTTGCTCTCTGTGATAGAGCTTGTGTTTATTACAGATAGAGTCTTCTGCTGTAAATAATGACAAAATGGCTGTAGGATTCTGAATATTTATGTATTGTATGTGAAGGAGGGACACAGTGACCAAGTACAGTCTCTCTCTCTCTCACACACACACACACAAACACACACACACACACACATATCTGTCACTACAGTAAACAGGACATAATCATGTATTTTACTATGCCTTCATATGACAGGTGCAAACACCAGAAATACCAAGATGAAAGAAGCACACACAGTGAATGGCTACTAGAGAGAGGGAGCTGTCTCTGTGTTATGCTCTAATTGGCGACATTCACATTATGGATGACAGTCAGACACTAGTCTAGCCATGAGCGGAATGCCAATTTGGTGATTAGAGGACCACAGTAGCTGAGCTATTAAAATAAATAATGTTAATTTCTCAAAGCACAACGTTGTAATTCAATGACAATTTTTAATTTGTAGTCTGCATGTCTGTGTATACGATCATCATAGGTTAATTTACATGGACTCAAACTGAGCTGAGACATTTGTTTATATGTTAAAATTAATTCCCATCTTCTAAGTATGCATACAAAACTACAGCAGATGCAAAGCACAAAAGACATTAAATTTCAGTCAATTACAGGACAAGCTGTACAAAGTACTCACAAAAGCTCTGAAAATCCATGACCATTTAAAATACTCAAATACTTCAGCTGTAATCAGCAGGTAATGACTATCATCTTCCTTTAATGTTATCTTTTCTAGTTTTTAATCCGAATAGTTACTTTTTTGAGTAGCTTTATTTTCTATACATCCCTCCTTTTTTCTTAAATACTTTTCTTCATTATGCCATACTTTATTAAAGGCAAATTGTAAGAGTTTTGTTCCATTTTGCCACATAATTATGAGCTTCGACTTAAGCACCCCTTTTTTCTCCAATAAGCAAACCCACCCCCATTGGCTGCTAGTTAGTTTGCCAGCAAAGAACATAAAGGCCTTCGGTTTTGGGGACTTGAAAAGACACTGTAATTACCTACTGCTTTGATTACCTTTCGTTTGGAGCATTTGGGCTGTCGGTTCAATACCTATTACTTTGCACACTCTTGTGATGGCTCCAGTTCCATTCACAGTAAAGGGGGAAGATTAAAGAGGACAATAGTCACAGCTTTCTCCGTCTGCTGAATGCTTTAAAATCTATTGATCGTGCGGAGAATGAGCCTAGCTAGCAAGATTTGGTGTCTAGAATGGTTAGGGACTCTTTAAATAAATGCGGCAATATTCTTTAAAAACAGCACTAGCATTTGCAGGAAAATTGATGTTCTCATGTTATTCAATAAACACTTATGAAACGAGTGCATAATGTTACTTTTGAGAAACAATTCAACAAATTTTCCTTCTCTACTGCATATTAAAAAACTTTGGAGACTGTTTATGGCTAACCATTACTCAGTTTTTTAAATATTTCCAGTATTGGATATATTTCTCTCAGGAATACTCTAGTAATGTCATGAAAAAACATGAAAAATTTCACAATTGTGTTCAAAATAAAGCAATTATTGTAGATTTCATTGACTCTAAGCAGGATCTAATCTGGAAATAACACATACAGTGCATATGAGCATGGGCCGCTGAAATTTGCCTCCTCTCTTAATGGCTTTACTCTGGGATATATCATTAGAAGTGGTCAAATTTCTCTCACGGACCACTTAATCTGGCCTCTCAGAGAGATTGTTACACCTTCTGGGTTAACAGACCAGCAGAACATGCTTGTGAGCCAGAGATATAATCAACATGGCTTTCATTTTTAATTTATAATGTCGTTTAGGTCAGTTGGATATGTTTTAATAGAAACTAAGCACTTTCATAGCAACTAACATTGATTTTGTTTAATGGTAATTGCTCCAAAAAAAAAGTGTTACATATGAATAATTACTTAATTTTAAAATATTACCTTGAAACCTTTCCTGTCTTTATTCTCACTTTAAATTAAGTAACATATATTCAAATTCATATGCATATGCATATCAACACATGCACATTCATACCCCACCAAAACACACACACACACACGCACACAGATGTAAACCTACACACAATATCCTTTCCTTTTATACATTGGCTTTTTTTCCTCAGTGTGCTGGGCTGTGATAAAGAGTTGTTACCGGGGCAACAAAGACCTAATTCAAAGGCTGGGAATTGTTAGTCACTAACCCCTGCAGAAAAGTAAGGGGATTTAGGGTGGGGGTTTGTGATTGGGGGAAATGAACAAGAGAGACAGTTAATTACAGAATGCAAATTATGTTGTCAGAAGAGCCATTCAAAAAAGAGTCTTCTCCTGCATTCCTGCTCCTCCCTCTGGTGCAAGTTTAATAAGCATCTCTTTCAAACAGCCCTGCCAGTGGCTTTTAGAGAGAGCTGCAAATAATCTCAGAATGATGAACAGAATCGTCTCACCTCCTCCAGGCCTTGACAGCCTAATTCATGCAAAATATGCAGCTGCAAAGGAAGCCATGAGCACATGAGACTATCCTCTTAGTGCATGTTGAACAACATCTCCCATTAGACTTGCTTAAAATTCTTCATCACTCACTTGCAATATTAAACCTTTTATTTTAAAACCTTTAAAATGTTCCTTCAGCAACACATAGCACCATGTAAGCATGTGTTACAGGGCGATTTCCATCAGAGATGGGGCCTAACCTTCTAACACTGGGTGCTACATTTAAACTGTCTTGCAATACACAGCACATTCAATTTAATTCAGTTTTATTTGTATAGAGCTTTTATTAATAGTCACAAAGCAGCTTTACAGAAATATAGATGTAGATATAGATGTAGCAAGCCAGAGGCCTGATAGGAAACACCCCCTGAGATGAAGAAACTTCGAAAGGATCCAGACTCAAAATGACCAATCCTCTTCTTGGTGACACTGAAGAGTGGGATTATAACTTATTACTCTTCTACAGTTGTATACTGTAAGGAAGGACAGTTCTGTAAGTGCTGTATACTGTAGTCAAACAGCACTAAGTGTGTTGAAAGGATGTTCTTTATGAGCATCTTAGTCATTAAAACTACAGCAACAATTACATCTACAACAGCAGAGAGCGAGTCACAAGCAATGGTGGGTCATCTATAGGGGCAGGTGGAATAGAGCTCCACCATATAGTATATTAGCTGTTCAACAAATATTAAGCCTCATAAAGTCCTCATTCACATCTCCATACATTTTAAATTCTGTTGAAATACTAATTACCTCTGTTGAATGACCAGCGATTTAAAAAAAAATGTTGCAATATGACAGATGATATAAGCTGATGTTCCAGTGATTTGCTCACCTTTCTAGATGTTGCACGATCATGGGGCAGCACACTCACTGCCCCATTTAGCTCCATAGAGTTATTATTGCACCTAGTATTTGAAAATGGGAACTGCAACAAGCACCAATCTGAGCAGGGGTAGGAATCATGCTGCTCTATGCTCACTCTATGAACTTTTTTTAGTGGAGGAGGAGTAGCCAAGAACAGTTAATGACAGGGTTGCCAGAATCATGTTTTTTACACCAAATTGGACTAGTTTAACAATACATTGTGACCACTAAGATCTTGTTTTATAGCAAATAATCCAAATTAAATCTAATACATTTCCACAAACAAAGGCAAAATGTAAATGTAGACAGTGTGTCTATGATGTACAGAACCATTTCTCTTGTAAGATAAATTAGGAAAGGGAAAGGGGAATTGTTGAGTGGATAATGCCCGTACATCAGAAATGTGTGTGCACCGCAGTTACTGTGTTTCCCATGCAAAGGCTGAAAAAAAAGAAGAAAATGTGGCTCCCTTTTCCAATGCCTGGATTTTTTGGGTTAGTTTCAGGTCTTTTGTTTGGTTTCTGAGATATACAGTAGTTGGGCTGGAAATTTTGCTCAAACCTGGCCAAAGATATTAGCACATCTGCATGTACCTGGCAAACGGACATGCACGGGAAGCACATCTGCTGTATCAAACATAGGTGAACAAAAGTAAGTTTAAAACCCCTCAAAATGAGCTGCTAGATTGTATGCTGGATGACTGTATGTTGTCGACTCTCAACCACATATCACGAGGTAACTCTAAAAATTCACTAGATAGTAGTCTATAACATAAGTCAAGTGTGATAGCCTTTCTACTTAATTTTGTTTGAGGCTATGTCATTATTAATGTTGTCCTGCCCCACCTAAATCTACGATCATGAGCCTTTCCTGGTCACAAGTGCAGAAGGTCCAAGCAGAAGAAGCAACAGGATGAATCAGGAAGATCCAGAGGGTGAGAGGAGCCACAGCAGTAGTCGTATGTGGTCCCTGTAATCATTCATATTTACAAAATGAAACCCATTTGAATGCATCAGCATTTGGGTTTTCCTGCTGTGACAAGATTGTCAAAAACTGTTTTGGAGAAGTGCTTATACTTCGGTCTCATTTTTATTCAGGCCAAGTGTTATTTGTCAGTTTAAGTGGATACGGATTTCTATGTTTTACACAAATTTCTTCTGAAGTGAAATCAATAGAACTGCACGCGCACAGGGTTTTCGAACCCCACTTATCTTCAAGCTTTTGATTGCTGCACAGTCTTCAGTGTGCAATATAAGAACACTGCAGCTTGAGTCTTCTGAAAGCTCTTCAGTGTTTGAAACAAAAATAGAGATAACTGTAAAAGTAGGAGGAGGGGTGGGGGGGGGGTCAAATCACACCCATGCCAGCCCCCATCACAAAACCCTATTATCTTAATTGTACAAGGCAGGCAGCTCCAACCTAAAGGTGAATCAAAGTGATCAGTGCATTTATTTTAAATTAGAAACCCATGCAGACACACAGGAATTTGTAATTACTTATGCTAATATAGTAGTGATACAGCAGGCGAGTGAGGCGAGGGGAGGTTTTGACAAAGGTGCTGTAGGCAGTGCATGGCAGAGCTGGATGGAGAGAATGAAAGCAGTATCACTGAGGGTGTACTCTAATTAAAAGCAAAATTAATCCCACCGACATGGAGGACTAACTACACACAGCCAATCTCTCAGTGCACCCCCAGTGGAGAGCAGGAGCAGCTGAGTGGTAATTACCGTTATCTGCAGCTTGTTTTATTAACATGTCCTCAGAGAATGGAGGAATTACGCTCATCTGCAACACTGGCCGATTCCCTGTTTGATAGGTGTTCATGAAAAACATTTATGTTGGATGAAGCGCAACCATCCATGCAAACTCTCCCAATATGGCTAATAGCAGGATGTGAATCTATTAAGCAGTATAAGATAAGGGTTCAAGAATTGAGGATTCAAGAATTGGCTAAGTGGATTCAGAGGCACCAGCTGAGAAATGGAAGGAGGGGAAAAAACAGCTTGGACGTGAAAAGGGAAGCACAATAGGAAATGTAAGAGGAAGGCATCAAGCACAGAAAAAACACACAGCAGGTCCTGTCTGCGGAAAAAATAAAAATAACATAAAATAAAAAATAAATAACCAAGCAAGAGTGTTTTTTTTTTTTTTGCGGGGGGGGGGGGGGGGTAAAATTTTAAAATAAAAATTTTTAAAAAAATTAAAAATTATAAAAAAAAGATAAAAAAAAAAAATGTTTTAAAATTTAAAAATTTTTTAAAAATTTAAAATTAAAAAAAAACCAAAATTTTTTTATTAAAA
>CM075003.1:4056585-4094146 GCA_037576675.1 Pangasius sanitwongsei | reverse complement strand
CCAACACAAAACAACCCCCACACACCCCCCCCCCCCCCCCCCCCCCCCCCCCCCGGCCGCCCCCCCCCCCCCCCCCCCGCCCCCCCCCCCCCCCCCCAAAATTTGAAAATCAATCAAACTTTGGATTTATTAATGTCCTCACATTCTTCTGTCCAGTGAAAGTGGAGTTGAGGGGAGATGATAAAGCAGAGTAGGTCAACTAAATTGTTTTGATATAATTATTGTTTTCCCTGTTTATTTTCATATTTATATACCATTATATTTCATTTACCTGATAGTGTTTTCATCTGTCTTTGCTTAGGATTACCGTGTACATGGTATTATCCCAGCATTACAGCCCCCATCTTAACTGGGGCAGTATTCATAAAAAGGGTGAATATGGAAATACTAGTTACTAAAAGAATTAAAATTTAGTGGGGCATTTTAGAGTTTAGAGAGTGGTGTGGTGGTACATTTAACACTTTTAATCCCAAATTTGTCCCAGCTATGTAGGTACATACAATACATTTTACTCACTGAACAGTCTTATGGCACAAACTGAAAAAAATAGGTAGGAAATATTCTGGTGGGAAACTATAAAGTCATCAGTTCGTGTGTAATATCCAATTGTTTAAAATATTTAAAATCATACAGCAAAGATAATATAAGCACAGAATTTTCCGATGAGCTGATGACTTTATAGTTTCCCACCAAAATATTTTTCTACCTATTTTTTTAGGTATTAATACTAAATATCCATTAACAATTAAAAAAAAAAACAAATTAGTTTAAAAAATTTTAATGGATATTTCAATATTTCAATAATTATCAATAAATAATAAAATATATAAACTAAAATATAAAATATCAGTCATAGGCCCTTTGAAGATTATGTGCAATGATATGGGAGTGTCTGTATCATAAAATGTTTTACTTACTGCCTTTTATAGAAATCTGATGCCTATAATGTGTTTTAAAAACACATTTGTAACCAGTGGGATTAAATGAATTCATATTGTCATGGCTGAAGAGGTTAGTTTGCTGTTCATCTTTGTCTGCCCCATCTCAACCTTTGACTGATCTGAAAGATTTAGCGGCTTTAAATATGTGAACTGACCCTGCATTAGAATAGTTACTTTTTGTTTGTATTCACTTTTATTTGGGTTCTTAACAGATACACCGAATGTCACTGTGTGTTCATTCATCACCCCAGAATAGAGAATAGCAGCCATGCAATTTCACACCCAGTGCAATGGTGTGTCGCTGGTGTAGCAACCTGAGCCCTGCTAATGTAACCCTGGGGACCAGTTAAACAGGGTGGAGATTTACATCCTGAACAAACTGCACCTCTACTCAACAAACCAAGGTGGTTCCTTATAAACAGTGCATGTTTACACATGATTATTGCTCGTGCAGTGAAAGCTGACAATTAACTAAGTGCAGACAGCAAACCTAAACTGATTGAAATGCAGAGAATGACTCTGCGGTAAGTGTATTCTATTTCAGATGTCAGATAATACTTCCCATTCAAATATTACACACTTCCCAATTAATGAAGAATCATAACAAGCAATGTTTGTGCCCTTGGCATAATTTTTTTTTTCTATTTAGGAGGCATCTCTTCAGAGTTTTGCAGATTTAAACTGAGTTCCAAGCTTTTATTGAGTGTCTCATCTTCTGATCCAAAAGCTTTGTCTCAGCACCTTTTTCATAAGGGATCCTTCTGAAAGTCCTTTCTTTTATGAACAGGTTGGCAGTCACTGTTGTTATGAACATTGAACTCCAACAAGAACAAAAAACTGTCCTTCCTAAGCAAGTAAAATCTCTTTATTAGCTTATATATATATGACTAAATCTTTCTATGTGCTATAGGACTTTGACCAGGTCAGGAGTTTATGCGGCAGTTTCTACTCCGTAATTACTTCAAGGGAACCACTTCAAACTAACCTTCAAGGCAGCCGAGAGATTTTCTCAGTGTGGTGTTGAAACAGACTTGTCATGATGGAGTCTATTTTCATGAACAGGGAACCAAGGAGCAGTACATATTTTTTATATCTTTGAACATTAGCACAAGTGGTAATGTGGTGTAGAGTGACGCAAAATTTAAAAAGGGGGGGTGTTAGGTTTGAATTAATATATAATCAAGAGATGTGGTTAGACTTGCTTTGCAATATCTGAACAAACCAGCTCCTCATTCCTTTTAAGAAGAACATTGACGTTTTTGTAACGACATAAGAATACACTTACAGATTTTATACTGACTTTTAGTTATAGAAAAAAATGGCTGACAGAACTTACAGCAAATATATTTTCAGTCTCCGTCACTAGATTTTATATAGATCATTTAGTGGTAATAAACACAAATACTTTGATACAACAGTACAAAATTCACAATCATTGAAATACAATGAAGGCATTAAATACACAGATATTAGGCTAATGAAGAAAACAAAGTGCAATAAAGAGGAAACATGCTGAAATTCAAGGAATAAAAGGAATAACACCAGTGCATGCTGCAGACGTATATATTGTTCCCCTTGGCATGGCTTCTCACTATAAAATTACAAGATTCATACTATATTCATACCATCTAGGTTTGCAATTTATTTCCAAAACAAAATAAATGCCAAATTCGCACTTTGTTTTTATCACTGGAACTGAATGCTCATGATCACTATATGCTAATTATGTCTAATCACACTGCAAGCAAACACATGTTGTTTATTGGGTTGAAAAAAATAGTGATTTCTCCAACGTCTGTTTATTAACAAATCACTACATATGGCAAAAATAGACGTCTCGTGCAGGAGAGCTTTATCTCATCTGCTTCATGCAGCTCCACCAGTAAAAAACATTTCACACGTTTACAGTTTTATATGCAGTGTGTAGGAGTGTGTAGAATTACTTGGTCTTTGGTGATGTAGAATTTATCTTTTAAGAAATAAGTGTTAAAAGACAAGCCCAACAATTTTATCTGGAAAGACAGTGATGTGTGCATTGATGCATTGATGCTGCTGACCATTATGTAAGTTGGTTATTTTAATACAGTAATGTTATTATGTGTCCTGTGCATAAACCATCCTGTGAATGAAACGCGCAGCATGACATTTGGATGCACGTTTTTAATTGCACATCTCGCAGCTGATGTGGATTGAAATGCTTCTGTGAAATGCTTCATAAAAGCTTTCAGTGGGAATTGGTCTTTAGTAGCCACAACTGCGATGTGTGTTCATATTTGTTGCAAATAAAATAATTAATTCTGTAGTATAAATAATTCTGTATTTGGGTGAAGTGGCCTATTTATTTTCAAGTGAGGTGATGTGAATCCCTTATTCCTGTGTCTGCAGTAAGATGGGTTCTTGGGAAGTGGTAACACACACACACACACACACACATCTTTGGAAGAAAATAGATTAGAAAATCCCAGTGTGTCTGCAGATTTTGGACATCACACCCTCCCTCGAAGGCCTCCACCAATATCAGCACAGCACTTTAATATATGACACAAAAATAGCCCCGGAGCACAAAGGCTCTAAAATAGCAACCGCAAATTTACGTTTGGGCTGCCACAAAACTAGAGCCCAAAGTCTCATAAGTTTTACGGCAGATATATACAGTATAAAACATCAAGAATGTGCCAAATCTAATGTATGTACTTCAGGTTGAGTAGGTGATTAAAACATTGCTATTTGAATCAACATGCATGTAGCATGAGATAAGAATCATTCGTTAGTTCTATGCTCCTTACATAGTTTTTAATCTTAATCAGGATACTTGGGCTAGTGGAAATACACCCACCTGAAACAAGGATAAATTGTCCTCTTTAGCCAGAAGCAGAGAGCAAAGGAGACGACAGGAGAAATAGGCAAGGCAGTTTCTCTGCCGTCAGAGTTCTGTTCACCCCCTACCTCCACCCCAACCCCCAACAACTACCACTACCCTCCCTTTCCGATTCTGCTTGTGTGAAATGCGCAAGGTTCTTATCTCTTAGAAACACACCAGCCAGAGGAGACACAGGCAGCGAGAGAGGATAGAAGGAGCGGGAAATAGACAGTGAGGGAGGAGGGATGGCAGAAAGTGAGGGAGAGGCAGTGTGTTTGAGAGCATTGAGCCACGTGGACTGCACACTAATCGCAGTGGCGCTTGGTATGCTATGAGCTTCACATTTGTTTTGAGCAGCAGCAAACATTAATCTAGTTTAACACCAGAGTAAGCGCGCCATACAAGTGCTCATCTTACTGCGCACAGTCACCTCAGTGCTCTCCAGTGTAAACCAATGTCAGAGCACATCACCAGAACAAGATTGTTTAATGATCATTACTACCTAAAAGAATCAGGAGCATTTACATGAATTGTCTAATGGAGGAAAAGTTCTCTTTACATGTGCAGTAAAGCAGTGACTAAGAATTACATTTGTTGCCTGAGTTCACTGTTGCTGGTGAGAGATCACATGAAGGGCAGTGCAATAAAGGGTAAGTGTGAAAAGGAGAATCAAGTGAGGTGTAAGGGTTTCACAGTGGAACATGGCTTTATTACTGCAAATATTTTCTGCTTCAGTCACTGCCGTCCACTGATATCTGTCTACCATATCTATACTGAGAAAATTGCTTCTTTTCTTTCCTGACAAACATGATTGCCTTTTGATAAAAGACTATAAAGGTGTGTGTTGCTAAGGGAACAAAATGAGGAACACAAGTGTCATTGCTAAAAGCTGAAAAATAGGACAATCAAATCACAAAATCAGTATTAGCACAACTGTTGGTGCCATTATTGCAAACAATTTAGCACCTACATTTTGTGTGTGTGTGTGTGTGTGTGTGAGTGTGTGTGAGTGTGTGTGTGAGAGAGAGAGAGAGAGAGCTGCATGTAGTATTAATGCTGTACTCCATTAGGAGAAAAGGGCATTGTACATCAGCTAAACAGTTTTTATGAGTAGTTCTAGAGTTTTTAAAATCCACATTTTCAGTGATTTCTCATCTTTTTTCTTGTGTGAGGGGTATATTAAACGCATGTTTGCGGAAAAAATGTTGTACACTATTTATTTATTACGTAGTATTATTGAAATACAGCACACAAATTAGTTATCGCTATCTATTAGTTAGCATTATTATATATTATTTACATTGTATGATTTATTATATATTGTTTACCTGTTTGTAGAGCAGTTTATTTAAACTATAATGCAGTGTTGCATTTTAAAAAGTCATAAATAATTATGCATCACTTGACTCATCACTTGACAGCACTTGAAGAATGTGACCTGAAGATCCAAAAAAACGTCTCCACAAAATTATTCAGATAAGAATTTGCCTTAATTTGAAATTCGTAATTGCTCACACATGCCTGTAATTAAGGTGCAATTATCCTCTGCTCTTTTGAGCACAGGTACAATTGATGCAGATGTTGCCAGTCATTGCTTTAGCCAGCGGGCTTCACCCCAATTTGTTTCCACAGGTGCGCATATAAAGGTAGAATAACATCATCACTGGGGGTTAACATTTCAGCATGGCATTAGCCCAGTGAATCTATGCCTGATACTGGAAAGATAGAACTTATTTAAAAAGTAGACAGAGCATATAAAATTAGAATGTAATATGTCCTGTGTAATTAGTAAATCTCCAGACACAATCTAATAATTAGGAGAAGAGGGGAGATGACCGGGTGGGGAGGGGAGCACGGAAGAAAAGAGCATACTTTCTGCAAGCATTTGTCAAATGAAATCTGTGAAGTGAAGTGAAACCCGTAAAGTGGAACTTGTGGATTAGGGTCAAAACTGAATTTTCAAGTGGCAAATATTACTCACTTATCAATGCTGTCTTAATTTAACCTTGAAACTTCAAAATCACAGAAACATGAGAATTCACTTCATATGTTTCATATATTTTATTTGTCTGTGATTAAATTGCTGACAAATACCCTCACATTTTAGTGAAGGCACTAAAATCAGACCTGAAAGGTTAAACTGTATGTATTTTGATATAATAACAGACCTGGACTGCCCTCTAGTGGTCATAACACAGAACTCTCGTATACAATAAATTGTTAACTTCTGCATGTTTGCACATTACTGCCAGGTTGCCATCTACAAACCAAAAGCTGAGATATCTTTCACATCCAACTTTATGTGCCAATTTGTAAACAAGAGTAAACATAATTATGTATAATGACTCCCAAAAAATTAGCAATTTATGATTTTGATCTAATAACAAAAGGTTTTTAAGAGCTGCATCATTTCTGTTAGGGTATTTTTTTTACTGATGATGCCTCATACAAGAATAGCCATATACATTTTCCGCACACCATGTCTATATCTTGTAAAAGAGAGAAGCAGTGGCAAAGAGGATTTAGCTATGTCTCCATGGGTGGATTTTCTCCACTGCTGCAGAGTCCAGTCACAGCCAGAAGGATTAAATATAATTTCCTGTTCTACTACATATGAAATTCTATGCTTAGTGAATTTTAAATCTGACTGGGTGGCTGGGTAGGCAGTGTGGTCCTGTCTTTTTGAAGTGTAGCAAAATCACTCATTTTCCATTCCTCCTTGCACGTTCCCTTCTGAAATCAGCCTTCAGCCATCGGTCTTCATATTCATATGAGTGAGCTCGTGAAAAGTTATGAGGTTAATGGTTAGCACAAATGTTTGGCTTTTTTATGGCTTTATTTGTATACAGGGTAATAATATGACTTTCATTATAATTTCCTTTTTTATTTCTGGCACGTGCAAAATTTTCAGGGCACTTTACTTACAGGACTGGACAACTGAATAGGATTAGGACTGAATCAGCAGGTATGATGTTTAAGAATCACAGTTGCTGTTATTTTATTCCCCAGAGATACTCTACTATAGGCTAAACATCGGGTGTCACATCTTATCATCCTGAGAGTGGAGTTATCACACATGCTTCACTTCACACAGACAGGAGACAAGCAATCAGTGGTGACATTGTCACAACCTGGACATTTCCCACAAGAGCTGTTTGACAGATAAGAGTGTGAGTTTGTGCACACGTTACCAGATTACAGATTATCACTTTAATTAACTTTGAGATTAATGCTGCATGTAGCAGGATGAGCGGGATGAGAAGTTTCCAGACATCAAGCATCAGCATAAGATTCTCACCAAGTTGCTCTACCTGCAAGACTTGCTATATATATATGAACTTGATGAACTTCATGCATCAAGTTTTGCTTTGTGTCTGGAGAATGCTCTGATAACACCACATGACAATACAAGAAAGCTTGGTGTTGTCCTGCTAATCAGTGGTAATTCTCTCTTCATGTTGCTAACCTTGACTTAATCATATATTTTTTTCCCCTGATGTTGGCCACTCAGCTGTTTGTTCAGTCTCTTGTCATCTCAAGATTGGATTACTGCAACCCACTCCTGGCAGGTCTTCCCCTAAGCACAACCAGATCCCTTAAGCCAATCCAGAACACAAGCTATACACCTTGTTTCAGAACTCACAGTGTTCTCCTACATCACTCCATGGCTGTGTTCCTGCCACTGGCGTCCTGTCCTCAGATTAAAAACAGTACTTACAGTACAATACTTGCTTATGAAGCCAAAATTGGACCATTCCCCACCTACCTGAAGATCCTTCAGGACACAGGAAAGACACGCATCAACACTCTTCGCTGTACTGACACCATGCTAGAATGAACTTCTGCTGGCTATGAAAACAGCTGAGTCACTGACTGTCTTCAACAAAAGTTTGAAGACCTACCTCTTCATTATACAGTTAAATGAAAATTAAACATTCTTCGTAACAAAGAAAGAAACAGAGAGAAATTATTTTCACATTTTCTCCCTGCAAACTGTTCCCCAGTTTCCTTCCACCTCCCAAAAACATGCAGCTAGGTGGACTGGCTACTCAAAATTTTCCCTAGCTGTGAATGAATACATAGAAATAAATATTCGGTTCTCAGTGTGGATATGGAAATATGTTGTTGTTCTTTCAGCTGCTCCCATTAGGAGTCACCACAGCAGATCACTGGCCTGCAAGCTTGATTTGGCACAGGTTTTACACCGGATGCACTTCTTGACACAGCTCCCCCATTTTTATCCAGGCTTGGGAACAGCACTGAGAGTACACTCCCAGTGTCTGCATTGGTGAACCCGGGCCACAACAGTGAGGGAACAGGATCCTTAGTCGCTAGACCACCATGTAGGTATGTGTGTGTGATAAAAATCTTCCAGTGTCTCCTGGAATCTCCAGTCTCCTCTCTTCACAGAAAAACATCACTGATTCATGACAATAGGGAATTTGAGGGAGTAGTGGTAGACATGTAACAAGGTATCATTGCTACAGATTATAGCTCCACCAGACCAGTGGGTGTAATTGCTTATTGCATTTATTGAACTATATTGTCAGCAGCAGTTTATGATGGATTTTGGTAGAGCAGGACAACATTAAAAAATGGCATAACCTCAGCCAAAATTAAGTCAAGAGCCTATCACACTGGTGCTAATGTAATAGGCAGCTGAGAGTCGACAACGTAAGCATATAGTCTAGCAGCTCATTTTAAGTGGTTTTAGACATACCTTTGTTCAACTGTGTTTAATAGAGCAGGTGTGTTTCCTGTTGCCAGTGAGGTGCACACAGAAGAGCTAATCATTAATCATTAACCAGGGTTGCCACGTTCCAACTACATTTCCAGGCCAAAAACTTCTGGAAAAACCATACGAAAGACCTGAACCTGTCCCAAAAAACATATTTTTCTTTTTTTTTTTTTCTCAGCCTTTGCATGGGAAACAAGGTCACCATGGTGCAGATACATTTCTGAAGTACGAACATTATCCACTCCATAATCCCTGGTTCCCTCTCCCAATCTTTGCTATACATCATAACACACTGTCTGCACTTACACTTTACATTTTTTGCAGAAGTTTATTAGATTTAATTCCAGTTATTTGCTATAAAACAAGATCTTGGCAGAGTACTTTTAAACCATCCAAACTGGCGTAAAAACTGCAAACCTGGCAACTCTGTCATTAAGTGTTCTGTCTGCTGCTTCTCTTCCACTGGGAATATTTATAGCGAGAGCATGGGGTAGCATGATTCCCACCCCTATTAACACTTGTTGCAGTTCCCATTTTTTTTACCACTAGGTGCAATAATAAATGGGGCAGTGAGTATGCTTTATTAGGAATCTAATACATAGGAACAAAACAGGGAGTGTGAAATTGTCAGGATTGGTAATTAGGGTTGATTTATATCAGGAGTGAAAATATTGTTTGATAGATAAAGAAGCTAAGGGATGTAGATCGGATTGCTTTAGATTCAGAAACACATAAAATTAAATATGTGGTCTCTGGATTTGTTCTAGAGGAGAATAAAGAATTGTTACAATATTTTCAAATACTATATTTCTTTATCAGGTAATTTTTATATAAGTAAATCAAAATGTTTGCTGGCTTATAATGGGGTCGGAAATCGTTGTCAGTAATGTTTACAGATAATGAATGTGGTTTAGATTTCCGTAGATATTTAACACAAAAGGGCTCAACTCCTGTCATGAAGGAATTGGGTGTTGATTTAAATTTCCTCGGGTTAAAGAGAAAATATGTTCTGCAACCAGAACATAATTTCAGAGGTGAATAGATAGTTTTGTTTTTTTTCTGTAGTTGTCTGCGGAACAGAAGAAAATGGTCAGAGATATCCTCCGTGTTTGCTGAGGTGTGGAGGTAGATATTGCATAGACTGACTTGATGGAGCATGAAATTCCTCTTTTATATGGTGTCCCAGTATATCAAAGATTACATCAAATCAATATAAAGCGGTGAAAACTCATATCAGACTGTTGTTACAGATCATAACAGATCGTAATGGAGAGCTGCAGTCCATATTCTTCACCCATAGTCATTTTAGAGAGGATTCAATGTATCTGTGTGTGACTTGTAATGAAAAGTAAGATTGACTACACTAAATTGCCCCTATGTGTG
This sequence comes from Pangasius sanitwongsei, assembly GCA_037576675.1. Classification (NCBI taxonomy): domain Eukaryota; kingdom Metazoa; phylum Chordata; class Actinopteri; order Siluriformes; family Pangasiidae; genus Pangasius; species Pangasius sanitwongsei. The sequence continues at coordinate 4,084,224 of CM075003.1, read as the reverse complement.
AATGAGTGTGTGAATGCCCAGAGTTCCCTGGATAAGCTCCGGATTGATCATGACCAGGATAAAGCGTTGCCGAAAATGAATGTATGGTGATTAATATATCCTATGTTTTTTTTTAAAAATTCCATCCATCCATCCATACTCTGTACTGCTTATCATGGGGTAACCTGGAGCCGATCCCAGGGGACGCAGGGCACAAGGTGGGGGACACCTTGGATGGGGTGCCAACCCATTACACACTATGGACAATTTGGAAATGCCAGTCAGCCTACAATGCATGTCTTTGGACTGGGGGAGGAAACCCCCCCAAGGCACAGGGGGGACATGCAAACTCCACATACACAGGGCGGGGAAGGATTTGAGCCCCCAACCCTGGCGGTGCGACGCAACAGTGCTAACCACTAAGCCACCATGCCCCCCTTTTTATTGAAAATTATTATATTAAATAAAATCTTTGAGTTATCAACCCAAATAAGTGCTGATCACTCTTTATTTGCTTTCTATTTTCTCAACTCCATTTTATTTTGCATCAATTTTAAACCAAATGTGTCAAAGTTTGTTGTGATTTAAATGACCTTACATTACTGACCACTAGATGTCGCCATACACAATTGTTCTAGTCCTGACGGCTATTTTCTGTACAAGAAGAAAAGTAAACCGGAAGCGACGACCTCAGGAGCTGAGCATGATTTAGTATGCACCATTTTTAAGTAGCTTTTATTCTTAAATGAAGGACATATCCGTTTGATAGGTTTTTAAGTGATATAATACACTGTTGCGTACAAATGCCTGTTTTATTCTATTTTACGCACTGACTTTAGGCTTCAGAGATTAGAGTGATCTACTGTAATGTAATGAATTTGGGATCATCACTCTGCTAAATGAAAACCTGTGTAAATCTGAGGCCATAGGCACTTCCTGTAGATTATTATGGCCCAAGTAAAAGATGGAGGAGTTGGGTCATCAGCCACTCAGTTTCCTCATCAGTCCACAGATTCGTGTGAAAGGATTTTGTCAGAAGAAGAGATGGAAAAACTGAAGAATGACCAGGTTCAGGTGTCAGACTTTAAGCAGCAGAGGTTGGAGATTGATGCGCAGAAAAACTGGGATTTATTTTACAAAAGGAATACCACAAACTTTTTTAAAGACAGGCACTGGACTACAAGGGAATTCGAGGAACTTAAAGCTTGCAGAGAGGTGAGCTGTTGATGCTCCAGTGCTTTGTGTGGAAATGAATGATTAATGGTTAACTGGTTTGTTTGGCTTTTCAGTTTGAGGCCCAGAAGCTGGCGATGCTGGAGGCAGGATGTGGAGTTGGCAACTGCATCTTCCCTTTGTTGGAAGAGGACCTCAACATCTTTATCTATGCATGCGACTTTTCACCTCGAGCTGTACAGTTTGTGAAAGTAAGTGCCAACGGTTGAGCAAGTGTTCCTTTCTTGCCGTCTCTTGGGTGTGTGTAAACTTTTGGCCTCAACTGTATTTGCAATATACAGCAATATGCACGTTCATTAGAAATGCACAAAACATCATGAACAGCGCAAGATATGCACAGTATATACTTTCACAAGGTTTGAACACTGATAACTGATACCCACACTGTTTCTAGCTACTCTGGATAACACAACCTTTCTAAACACAAAATACAAACATGCTGTGATGTGTTATCAGACTGGAATATGGTTAATGTCCTTACCTCAGCAACATTTCCATTTGTTGTTGTTTAATCATTAATGGACCCTCATATAACACTCTAAATTGTGATAGTTATGGTCAGGTCCATAAGTATTTGGACAGTGACACAATTTCATTCATCAAACCAATTTCATTCATCAGCGAGCCATGAAACTGCTTATCAGTCAATCGTCCACTTACTTTTGAGCCTGTGAAAATGGACGGAGTCTAAAAAAAAAAAAATGGCTGTAATTCCTGAACGGTTAATGCAGTATTTTTTTTTTTGTTAAACCCCTTGAATTAAAGCTGAAAGTCTACACTTCAATCACGTCTTGATTGCTTCATTTCAAATCCACTGTGGTGGTGTAGAGAGGCAAAATTACAAAAAAATTGGTCACTGTCCAAATACTTATGGACCTGACTGTGTTTGTGTGTATCTGTTTATTTTGCGGTTGCCTTAACTTCCCACGTTTGATCATTTGGAGCTGGCTGATAAAGTTGCACAAATTTCAAATGTACTTTCTGTCTTATATGATAATATTGTTTATTTTGTTTGTGTGTGTGTGTGTGTGTGTGTTCCTTTGTGTGTGTGCACGTGTTCAGATGCATAAACCACAGGTTTTAAACTCGCTCCCTCATTCATTTTCTTTTAATTCAGCCCACTTGTAATTAAATAAAATAAAAAGTCCAAGTTAGTGCTGGTATAGCGGTTTTAAACCCTAAAAAAAATTTTTTTTTTCATGTTGATGGAGAGCAAAGGCAGTTACAAGAGAAGTGGCAGACTGAACCCATGATTATTCTTAACATTGATACAACTGTGTGATTTGTTTGTTTTTTTTCGCAAAGGAGCTGCGACAGTCACGATTCTGGCACAGAAAGTTAAATATGTTAACCTGACCCACAATCAGAAACTGGTTAATGTTGGAGGATTAAAACAGAAGGTATTTATCGTGGTGCACATCAAAGTGCTGCAGTACCTATTCAATAAAAATGAGTCCTCCTGGGCGTGGGAGACATGACAAAAATATCATCTTATTGTAACCGAAGACGTTTCTATAGTGTATTTATGTGTGATACCTGTCACAATATATAGGACTTATAACAAACCGCCAGCACAGCTAGTGTTGCGTTTAAAAAAAAAAACTGTTGCATTAAATAAAAAACGAATAATTCTAATAAAATTTAATTATAAATAACAATAAAATAAGACCATTTTAAATTGTCCATCCCTGTGTCCTCCTGCATGTTGACAAATCTTAATGAGTTTAGGTTAATGCTGTACATGCTCATAAAAAAAGCTTGCATTTGCTTTCCAGGAAAACTCTCTGTACTGTCCAGAGCGATGTCTGGCATTTCAGTGTGACTTGACTAAAGACGACCTCCGTGCCACCATTTCAGAAAACAGTCTGGATGTTGCCACTCTGATATTTGTCCTGTCAGCTATTCACCCTGACAGAATGCACCAAGTCGTGGAAAACATTTATCGGGTAAAGTGACTTATATAATTAGATGCTGCATTAAATGTAGATATTTTTAGAGTTATTTTCCCAGACCTAAAATTCATTTAAAATTATTATACAGTTCCAGTATGAAGAAAATCAGGGTGTGATTACTTATTGGAATGTGATTGAGAGGTAATATTACTGTGAACTTTGACCTACAAACGTAATGTGTTGCAGTGTAAAAGGTAGATATTAATACTTACTTTATCAATACAATCTTTTAAAAACTGTACATAATGTTTATTAAGTATGCAAGTGATTATTTTTATTAAACAGACATTTTGAATGGAAATGCGAGATTGTGGGAAAAAAAACAGGCAAAAACAAAAACCATGATATCATTTCTGTTTGGGTGTGGCAGGTGTTAAAACCAGGAGGAATTGTCTTGTTCAGGGATTATGGCCTCTATGATCACGCCATGCTGAGGTTTAAGTCGGGGAGCAAGCTTGGGGAGAATTTCTACGTGAGACAGGATGGCACTCGGTCCTATTTCTTCTCCCGAGGTTAGTCTCTCTTAGTATTTTTACCAGCCTTTTTTTCTCTAGTGAGTACGGTATCATGACCTCTGTGTTTCTCTTTCAGAGTATCTGGCCAATCTGTTTCAGCAGGCAGGGTTTCAGACTCTTGTAAACGAATATGTTCTGAGAGAAACTGTGAACAAAAAGGAAGGACTGTGTGTTCCACGAGTATTTCTCCAGAGTAAATACCGCAAGCCTGAATGACTGTGGTTTTATCAGTGCTGAATAGATAAAGACATGGAATTCAGTGAATAGAGACCATATTTTTATGCATTGTATGAGTCAGTATCACTTTTATTAATTGAATGAATTTTCATACCTTTGATCAAGTGTCAAATAAATTAAATGTTTTGTATGATCATACTGTATTAACTAATTTAATGCACTTTTTTATATGTAACAGAGAGTGAGACAGATGTGTAGATATGCTCACAAGTCAGTTAGCCATAACCCTGTCATTACCACCTTTTACCACAAGAGGGCAGCATGACAGCATAAACGAATGAATAAATAAATGAATCAATGAAATAAATAATAGACAAACACTAAGTGGAAAGCTTAAGCATCTCATAGGGGAGAGGGAGCAGTTCACTTTAGACATTTCCATCTCAGCTTTCAAAAATGTTTTAATTGTGAAACCTACACAGAGTATTGTGTATTATGTGTTATTCTTTTTTTCTTGCATACATACTTATATTTTTCAGACCTTAGAGTAATATTTTTTTCCCTCAAATTATTACAACTTTTTAGTAGTAAGTACTTTTAAAACTGTGTCCTTGAAATGCTGTTATGGGAAGAGTAATCTCTTGTCTCAGCATGACTGTTCATGAGAATTTCTCTGCATGAATCTGGGCTTCCAGAAACACTTTCATTTGCAAGCATCTGGAAGTCTGTGGTTTTTATTCTGTGCTACTTTCATCTGGGTTGTAAAATTCAAGTTAAATAGTTTTAGTCATGCAGCTTCCCACATGCTAATTCTCTATGGAAGTTTAAAAAAAAAAAAAAAAAGCCATTGCATTCTTAATATTGAAAGGACCATTACATTCATAATATTGAAATATATAAGGTTGAAAACCACACATGTATTTATTTATTTTGAATTAACATCCTTGAAATTCAAGTTATCTTTTTTCAGTGTTCAGAGATTCATATTTTAAAATTCAGGTTTTCAAAAAAAAAAAAAATCAAATATGTATACTGATTAGCCATAATATTAAAACCACCTGCCTGATATTGTGTAGGTCCCCCTTGTGCCACCAAAACAGCACTGACCCATTGAGGCCTGGACTCCACAAGACCTCTGAAGGTGTGTTGTGGTATCTGGCACCAAGACATTAGCAGCAGATCCTTTAAGTCCTGTAAGTTGAGAGGTGGGGCCTCCATGGATCAGACTTGTTTGTCCAGCACATCCAGATGCTGGATGGGATTGAGATCTGGGGAATTTGGAGGCCAAGTCAACACATTGAACTCTTTGTCATGTTCCTCAAACCATTCCTGAACAATTTTTGCATTGTGGCAGGGCGCATTATCCTGCTGAAAGAGGCCACTGCCTGTAGGGAATACCGTTGCCATGAAGGAGTGTACTTGGTCTGCAACAATGTTTAGGTAGGTGGTATGTGTCAAAGTAACATCCACATGAATGCCAGGACCCATGGTTTCCCAGCAGAACATTGCCCAGAGCATCACACTGCCTCCGCCATGCCTTCTTCCCATAGTGCATCCTAGTGCCATCTCTTTCCCGGGTAAATGAGGCACACGCACCCAAACATCCACATGATGTAAAAGAAAATGTGATTCATCAGAGCAGGCCACCTTCTTCCTTTGCTCCATGGTCCAGTTCTGATGCTCATGTACCCATTGTAGGTGCTTTTAGTAGTGGACAGGGGTCAGCATGGGCTCTCTGACCGGTCTGCGGCTACGCAGCGACCCATACGCAGCAAGCTGTGATGCACTGTGTGTTCTGACACCTTTCTATCATAGCCAGCATTAACTTTTTCAGCAATTTGTGCTACAGTAGCTCTTCTGTGGGATCGGACCAGATGGGCTAATCTTCGCTCCACATGTGCATCAATGAGCCTTGGGCTCCAGTTCACTGGTTGTCCTTCCTTGGAACGCTTCTGGTAGGTACTAACCACTGCATACCGGGAACACCCCACAAGACCTGCCATTTTGGAGATGCTCTGACCAAGTCGTCCAGCCATCACAATTTGGCCCTTGTCAAAGTCACTCAGATCCTTAGGCTTGCCCATTTTTCCTGCTTCCAACACATCAACATCACAAACTGACTGTTCACTTGCTGCCTAATATATCCCATTCCTTGATAGGTGCCACTGTGACGAGATGTTATTCATTGTTATTCACTTCACCTGTCAGTGGTTTTAATGTTATGGTGTATATTCAAATGTATTTTTCAGTGTTCACAAATTCAGATTCAGTAATTCAGTTTTTAAATATTCAGAAACCTGTATTCAGGTTCTTAATTTCAGTTCTCAAATTCAACCAGTCAAACCCATGTTGCAAAATTCAACAAGAAAAAAAAAATTTCAAGTTTAACATCCGGGCTACTCAGGGCTAGGCAAAGGCAATCGAGCATGGAGCGTGTTGTGACGTCGTGTTATTTCTTTATCAGTTAATAACTGTCGTGTTATCTCTTTATCCGGAGTCTGAAGTGGGAGTGTGGGAGAATTAGCGAGTTATAACGGAGCACACATGATACTATTCATTCATTCATTCATTCATTCACTCATTCATTCTCTCTCTCTCTCTCTCTCTCTCTCTCTGCACAAAAGTTAAGAGGCGGTCACACTAGACTTTCAGCATGCGAAATTCCTTCTGGGACTGCGGCGAATATGGGCGGCAACCTGGATATGACATCACGGGCCAAGGCTTGTTAATCCAAGCATCGTGGATTCTGACGTCCTTATTGTTGCGACAGTGACGAAAGCATCTTCAAAGGAGAAGACTGTGGGTTCACCCTATCCTCCAGTCGCAGAATGAGCGTGGAGAGTTTCGCTCTTCACCACAGCGAACTTTGAAACGCAGCGAAATGCAAAACTTCTTCGCATGAGCTTGCGTTTCTGGTCTCCAGCATTCACATGCGTATAAATGGAAGTCAGTGGAATGAAAAGTGTAGTGTGACCGCCCCTTCAAAATATTAAATATTAAGTATATTAATTAAATATTTAAAGATTTTTTAATATTAACTGGATATTTTTTAATATTTAAAATTTAGTAATATTAACTTAGTAATTTTACAGGTTCCTGTGCAAATGTTCAGTAGCAAAGCAAAGCTGGGATTAATACAATCCGATGCATATTCAGGTGGGGGCGAATATATATATATATATATATATATATATATACATATATATATATATATATACATATATATACATATACACACACACACACACACACACTCACTCTCCCCTATTTTAATAACCGGTCGGATGGTAATACCAGGTGTGAACAGGGCCAGAGACACAAGTCAGTGGACGTTTTGGCAATAATGGCCTTCCATACGGTGCCACTAAGAAAAGGGGCGGGGCAGTGGCGCTCCACATTGCGGTCTGGGGCTACGTTCTAAACCGCATACTACCATACTACATAGTATGCCAAGATACTACGCCGCTCTACATGGCGCATACTGTGTAGTATAGTAGTACGCAGAGGTAGCCTTGCATTTCAGCCACGGTTCTGTCTCACGCGCGCCGTGTTGTGCTCAATATGAGCCGCGTTTACACAGGAAGGGTCTGTTTAATTCTCGGTGTGTGTGACTTCGAATTAAGACACTGCAAGCTTTAGGTAGGTAGTGTAGATCATTCATTCATTCATTTATTTATTTATTTTAAAGACAGCATTTTTCTAGGACAGCAGGGAGCATTGTTTTGGACCATTGTTTGAATATCAATACCAGCTCCCAGGAATCATCTTCACAGAGCATGGAGAACGCAGAGAAGGAGAGCAGGTCTGATGGAGAATGCGACTCAGCTGAAGAGGAAGAAGTGGATCCCCGGGTTCAGGTACTGGGGCTCTTTTGCCGCACTGTGCTTTGGGTATTTTATTAACCAAGATGCTTGTTGTTGTGTATGCAGTGTGCAGTGTTATGAAGGTTAAAGCACGTGACGTTTTTGTACACACACTGTCAAGCCCATGCAGTTTCAGTATCAAATGGATGGTGTTTGCCTGGGCTTAGAAGAGTGGGCTCAGATCAGCCAAGCCTCCTGTCACTGCATGCCTTAGACCAAAAGGTTCATGATTTCATTCCAGGCTACAGCCACATCTGCAAAACCTGTAGCTTGAGAGTGTTCTGTTGCTTGATATTTGTACCTAAGACATTTGTTTCCCATTAGAGATACCACACAGCATCTGGAGCGAAGCACTCCCACAGGCCATTGCTTTCAAAGCTTTACAATATCTTTTTTTTTAATCTGCTGGAAACTGGCCTGTCCTTTTAATCAGATGCTGTGATTGTTACTTATCTGTTTCTTTTTTTTTATCTTCTTCTCCATATTGGTCATCTTTTGATATCAGGGGGAACTGGAGAAGCTGAACCAGTCCACAGACGACATCAACCGATGTGAGACCGAACTGGAGGTACAACACTGGATTTATGTCTTTACAACCTTGATGTACTGAAATATCTGATCATTTTCTCCCATCAAATTGTTCTGTTTAGTGGTCTGAGTCTGAATCTTGAAGCTTCAGGTAACAACATGGCTAAAGGCAATACAGACTGAATGTTTAGGGAAGTTGTAAAGCCTGTCTGGTGACACTGTTGTATGTGTATGGTTTGCAAATCAACAGTGTGGTTTTCACATCTGGCACATGAAAATATTTGCTGATTATTTTGATGTTAACTTCACTGCCTCATTTAACTTAATTTAATTTAAATGGCCCAGAATTTTCACATTAGAATAGTATTAGTGTACTATGATGATTCAAATCTCAACATAAACCATCATTTCTATTGGTTGGGCAGGTTTTTCTGATCTAGTTAAAGGAATACTTCTATTTAAATACCTCTGTTGAAGTTATACTTGCTAAATACATGTCAGGTCTCATGGCTAGCTGCTCCAGCTGCCAGGCTATATACATTTAATGAGCTGTTAAAGTTTCCTGTCTGTATCTGCATTGGTTAGCAGTTGTAACCCAATGAACGTGTAATAATGTTCAGGTTTTAATATCAAGCGCTGGTCCTTTTCTTTTTTAAATCTCATTTTTTTTCTGTGTTTCTCCACCTGCATCTGGCTGCTGGCTCTGCTTAAAATGAAGGAAATAATTAACCAAACCTGCTGTCATTATGGCACAGAGCTGTATGAAAGTAAACAGCCAATCATTGCAACCCAAGCAAGTTATTGTATTAAACGTACAGCAGTCCTGCCGAGCTCTAGGTATAAACCTTTGATCATCTGTGACTGTGGATCTTAGGGAGGGTCCATAGGTTTAAATTCAGGAGCAGAACTATATGGCAGTATTGCTTCTATATGTGTGGCGGCCTGGGAAAACCCTTCATGTGGTTCTGAAAATATGTTTTTCTTTTGCATGTATCTCAGAAGTAAAGTTCTAGCATTATTAACAAAGGGAGAAAATTGCTTTTAAAGATTCCATTTCACTTTCACTGAAAGGTTTTTATAACCTAATCTACTTATGGAAAAGGATCATTAGTGCCGAATTTTAGAGATTTAGAAGTTTCTGATGGTAAATGAGTCCTCACTTTGATTATCAGCATCATCCACATCAGTCTCTGTCTCATCATCTGAGGTAAAAGGGCATTTAAACATGAACCTCATCTGTGTCTCTTCACTCCACTGATCTCTGTTCACGCTAACATCGCTGGGGAAATAAACCTTGTCCGCTATCATCTGTAAGCGCTCAGCATATGTAAGCACACTTCTCTTTTTTGACAATGTGACGACACATCACAGGTAATTTGAGAGCTGGTATCTGATTACAAACAAAATTCATGAGGCTTATGTCCAATATTGATACGGCATGTAGCTATCTAAAAACTTGATCAAACCCTGAAAATCATGGACGTATTTAAGCAGACTGACTGCATTTAGTGCTGCATTTATTAAACTGGCTCCATACCTAACATGATGTTCACAGGCAGAAAGCCAGGTTAGAACGCAGCCTAAGTAAAAACGTGCTGTTTTGGTAAAATCAATGTAGGTTTTATTGAAGTAAAGATTTCAAAGTATATTATTGGCAGAAAAACAAAATTTTGGTCAAAACCCAATTTTTTTGTCATATTTGGTTTTCCAGAATTTAGCCGAAATTACATCTGTCTAGTTTTCCCAGACCACCTGATAGACTGTTGTGTGTGAAATTCCCAGGAGATCAGCAGTTTCTGAAATACTCAAACCAGCCCAACTGGCACCAACAACCCTGCCACGGTTAAAGTCACGGAGTTCACACTTTTTCCCCCCATTCTGATATTTGCTGTGACCATTGTTTGAAGCTCTGGACCTGTATCCGCATAATTTTATGCATTGTACTGCTGCCACATGATTGGATAACTGCATAAATGAGTGTACAGGTGTTCCTATTAAAGTGACCAATGAGTGTATATGGAGTAGACTACATGACTCAGCTTCAGGCTAGGTTTGCTCTGTCCGCAGTGGCTGAGTTTTGGTGAACTGTGGTGTCCTACAGATCCTGTTCTACGTGTACTCACCAGACTTAGTGCCAATATCCATCCTTGTGCCTTTATGACAACCACCAGGAACAAGACAAGATGGTGCTGAGTGCGGTTATTTTGTACTGGCAGTCTGGAATAGCGCTCATTTCAACTTCAAAGAGTTTTCTATGAGCATTGCTGGCATTCAGGATTGTATGGGGACCTTTATGTAAAATCTAAAGGACCTTGTGTTTGGAGTCTTTTTTGAAGGCCATGAGATTTGATTCAAATAGCAATTAGATTTGTGTCTAAAAAGTGTGTCATGCCCGTCGGAGGTGTAGATTGCTTTTAATATTCCTGCTGTTACTTATCTTGACACATGAGCACTTAGGTCAAAATCAACTGATCTTTTCTTGAAATAGATACAATTCCATGTAATCTGTTTAACTTTTCGAACTCATATTTTCAGTGTTTTTCTAACATGGCCAGAACGATTGCCTTTTCCAAAAGAAATAATGGATAGCCTCTTTCTTGTGTATCTTTGAATGTAGCACAAACAAGCTGTGTTTTTCTCCACTCATCCAGCCTCTTAATTTCTTTTTTTTATCTCAGAAGTAAATCTAATCTATTTTGAATAACCTTTTTTCCCCGTAGGACAGTATATTATTTTAAACTGGGAATGTGAATGCCTGAACAATTGCTCTGGAATCCCGACCATTTCGTCATTCCAGTAACCTTTGATTCTGGTCTAAGTTCACGTGTGATGTTTGGTGTTTATGGTTCCCAGGATGCAAGGCAGAGGTTTCGCTCTGTGCTGGTGGAGGCCACGCTGAAATTGGATGAGCTGCTGAAGAAGATCGGCAAGGCTGTAGAGGACTCAAAACCCTACTGGGAGGCCCGGCGAGTGGCACGGCAGGTGAGGGACTCTCACTCATAGCTCTGCCGAACTCTCCCCAGCCTCCCCTCTACAGAGTGGTTAGTTTTATGCCTCTCTGGGGAACATTATCTGCTTTATAGTTTCTACTTGACTCTCACACATGTATTTTAATCATTGCTTACCTCTCCTGTTTTCTATCATGTGGCAAAGAAGTTTCTTTTTTAGTAGATGCTATTTGCTTAGTTTAGGCTAAGTCATCCGTTACAGACCAGAAACAGGTTGTGATATAGTGGAAAACATCCACATACCAGAGATGTTCACAAGTCATTTTTTTGTAAGTCTTTGAAGTCAAGTTAAAAATCAAGTCCTTAGTTATAGGATTCATAAAAAAAAAGTAAGCATATTAATTTGATTAAAATAAAATAGTGTATCTCATATTCATTACAGTATACAGGCTACATATAATACATGCTTTGTATATTATAATATGTGCTCAATATATTTACCCATAAAAACCATACATGAATAATGATAATCCTTTATGAACATTATAATCCATATATTATCCCATATATTGTATAAAAATGGCAATAATCTATGTATTGCAAAATATACTTAAGGGATTCACCTACTATGCTTTAATTAAATGCCAGATGTATTTTCCTCTTTCCAGTGAACTGTAACTTGGTGTTCTTTGGACTTTAGAGAAAATATTTTTGCTCTCCCATTTATTTCATAAACAGAGTATTGACATTTTGGGCCACTTATTATGAGCAGAGTACACAGAGAGTTCAATATAAGCCGCAGGGACAAGTACTACCATTTTAAGAGGCTTTATTCCTGAAATTAAAGTTGCTCAAATATAGAAACACCTTATTAATGTGCTGTTTTGTCTTTTAGTGTTGGTTCACAAGTCTGTGCTAGGTTATGTAGAAATATTAGGCTAACAAATGCCTTTGAATTAGAGTAGAAATAACGCTACCTTGGAATCACAAGCTTTACATTGTAATAGGCAGTTGATTTAAATATGAATTAAAACAAAAAAGCAGTTTATCTGACATTCATTTTAGCACACAGCTGTTTAGCAGAATAAATATTAATCATCATATTCAGATTTATCTTGATTTATTGTTGTTTGGAATAGACAGAATGTGGTGAAAGGAGAACAAAGCTCTGTAGCCGGAATAGAAAAGCAGAGAGAGATTATGCTAATCAAAACCAGCAGCACTGACAGATTGACTGTTTACAGACAGACACACTAATGGCAATGTGATTTGATTGAAGAGCAGCGCATTGTGGCCAATAGGCCATTATATCTTTGTGTGAAGCCAGTCTGACAGAAACTGATCCCCTTAATCTTCCAAAAAACCCAAGCACCCATAACTCATACTGGCTCTTGTCGTGTTTCAGACTTGACTATGTGATTTTGCTGGAAAAGACCAAGACGTTGTCAAGATGAACCGCTTCTAACTTCTCTACTCTTTCGCTGTCTTTTTCCCCTTTTAATTTTGCTTGCTGTCTCCACCCTTCTCTCTCACCCACTTGTTTTTGCCGGGTTGTTAACATCAGGCTGAATTGTATCCTGCTTCCCAATCTTGCACAAACTGTTCACTGTCTGTGTCACACGCTTCCCCAGACAAGAGCTTGAATATAACCAAACTGATTACAGATTGCCGTCTATGTTTCTGCACTGAATGCTGTGTGTTCTTGTTTATATTCAAATGGAAACATAGTGTTGCCTTCATCAGCTTTAGGATTTTAACAAGCATGACACACTGAAACATTGCTATGGAAGGAATAAAACATGGTGGAGCATGCTGTTCTAGAAAATAATTAACAGTGAGGTGATGTGGTGTGGCCCGATACAAAGTTTCTTATTTATAGTGTTTTATTCAACTTATACTGCTGCAGTTTGCTAACAGTGAAATGTTTTATTTATTAAAGAACGACATGTAATAATTTTTATCTGTTTATTGTTACATTTAATGTCGTGAAACACTCATTAAACAGCTAGTTACTGTTATCACTTACATTATAATACCTATAAACAGTCGTTCCCTCACCAGCCTCACTTTTTCTCTCTCTTGACGATAATATGACAGGCTGCGTTTTTTTTGTTTTGTTTTTTTTTTGTCTTGTTATTGACAAACTCCAGAGATTCCCATCTAACATACATTGTGTAAGCTGACACTTATAGAAGCGATAATGTTTATAAATGGGCGCATTAACATAAACCTGTGATTTGCCTGTCAGAGCTGCTGTTATAGAAGCACTTTCTGACCAATCAGAATCGAGAATACAACAGGGCTGTGATATAATTAGTTCCCCATGGGACCCACCAGACCCGGAGAGGTTTTTTTTTTTTTTTTTTTTGTTAACAAAATGTCCTCACCCACATCCGCATTCTCTCCGTTTTGTTGAGCACTGGTTACTAAGTGTTCAGATAGATAAGGTTATAGTGCTGCTTGTTCACTTCTTTGCATATCATCGTCCTGTAATGCTCACCATAGGATGTTTTTAGAGTGACACAGTAGGAAACCGTGATTCATCACAATGTTGCATTCTCCTCAGATTATTTACTAGAAAAGTGTGACAATTGGGCACTTGAGGTTCTTTCATGAATACTTTGGTTTTTGAGCCTTTTAAATGTAAGGGCTTTTGAAGGCTGATGATTCTGGTTTAGGAATTAGCTTAATCGGTGTATATTTTCAGATGAAGTAAATTCAAGCTAGAAGATTCTGTTTGCCAAAAATTCTCTAACCCTTGCTGTCCATGACCAGAGATTCATTCAGAGATTGTGTGCCATGCTCCACTACATGCAAACATTTGGCATTAAATGGGCTGGGAAATGCTGGATTATCTCTGCATTTCTGTACATTTATCATTATCTTTCCTTTGTTCTCTTCATGGGTTCATAAACAGAGCCTTCATAGAAAAACGATTTCATTTATGAAGTGAGCTAAATTATTAAAAGATCCATCCTCATGTATGAAAAAGTAATTATCCTTTGTAATGAACTCCATTCCTAAGACTCATCTGAATGATCAAAGTTTCACTGACAGATCGCAGCGATGTTTCATAGCTGAAAGATTACAAATGTGCTGGAGGCAACGCAGTTCTGTTTTCTGAAGGAACGCAGAAACCCATCCTATACTTTGTAAGAGACTAATAAGTGCCCACAGTAAGTGTGGGTAAACATTCATTTGCATAAAACCTGTCTATTGTTGATCAAAACAGACCACATGGGGTTGGAAAGCTGTTTTAATTCAAAAGCATCAGAGTTAGTGAATAAGTATTAAGCCTTAAGAATGTGTAAATTGAAGACGCTCATACAAGAACCAAATTCAGTTCATAGCACTGTGGTTTTGGTCCAGGAAAAAAAAAAAAAACACTCTGTTGCAGTTATAATAACAAAGGTATACTCGTTAGAAGATGAGTAGAAACAGGACTCAGGGGATTAGTATGAAAACTAATCACCACTTTGCATTTAGACTGACCGGTTAAAGGCATGGTTTGCAGAATTTTGTCAGTTTATATCTGGCCATTTTTGTTATTTTTGTCTGTGTGTTTGTTTAAATGTTTTACAACTCATTGCTTCCGGATGAAACCTGATGTAGAAGTTGATGTTTGGAAAGTCCCTTTAGCTGTTCATCTGTTGACATGCTGGGCCACTTTGAAAATTTGTTCTCTTTTTTTTTTAGTGTGGCTAAGATTAGGAGGAAAATGAATCAGATACAGAAGTGACAGTTCCACTGGTCTTTTTTTTTTTTTGAGCTTTTTCTTTTTCCTTTGTTATCTCAGTCTCTATCGCCTTGTCACCTCTCCTGTCTTCTCTCTCCTTCCTTCTGTGATTGATGAGTCTCTGTTTATAGCATGAGTGCTTGCTGGCTGAATTTTCCAAAGTGGATGTGAAGGGGAAGATCTCGTTTTTTTGTTTCTGTCTTTTATTTAAATCCTGAGGAAGTCAGGCTATTGTTTTTTGCGCTGTTCATACTGGAAATAGTTATAAAACCTCAGCTACAACCTCATTTAGGTTTCTCTCTTCCCTCTTCTCAACTGCTGCTATTTTCTCCCAGTGAAATCATAAGTGCTTGCCAGTACAGTGTTAATACATTACGGTTCAGTACGGTTTCAAACAGTGAGTGAAAATAAAACACCAAAAACAGCCATCAGTGCATATGAAGCAGCCATAAAACATTTTCAAGCCATGTAGAATGCTCCAGTCCAGAGTACACTAACAGCTGAGCTCTTGAATATGAGCATACAGATGGCATTCATAATTGTAGCATATTATCTATATTTTTAATGTACAGCAATATAATACTAATATGTAGCATTCCTACATATTTTAGTGTATAGGAATATGGTGTAGAGTTATGCATATTGTGTATTGGATCATTGCTTTTGCTGTAATTGGGTTGAAAAATCCATAATGTAAAACAGCCAATATTATGTTTTATGGCATGTATTTGTTCATGAAACTTTATTTCTCTCTATAACTCTCTCTTCTCTGTATCTGGCTGTATTTATGTTTGTTTGCACATAATTACTTTGCCAAATCACTCTATTATTTATTTATTTCTTTGCATCTTTGCAGGATAGACTTCTTCTATGGTGCATGTGTGCTTTAGTTAAGCCATGTTGTGTCTGAATGTAGACTGTAAGCACTGAAATGTATGAAGCTTTCTGAGGAATGAACTTTGAGAGAAGGCAGACCTCATAAATGACCTCACGTGGGATAAGGTCATGTGGTATAAATATAGGGCAATAGACAAAAGTAAATCAAGATAACTGGGTCACACTGTGTTCCAGGCATGCCAAAGGATGTTTTATTATAAGGAGTGTTTTTCAAAACACATCACACCAGATGTATCCGGATCCTTGTTTTGTTCAGTTATTTAATAAAATCCAAAAGCCATGCGCAGACTGAATAAGTGGCGGACATTTTAAAGAGAGGAACGTCCTGAATCAGCTTCTTGTATAATAAATAACACAGTTCCTCAGTTCTCAGTCCCTAAGGCCAGAGACACTCTTGTCCCATTAAAGTTAATGATACACTTTAACAAGTCACAAAAGAGTTTCTGTTCAAATGAGGTTGGGGAAAAAGTAAATGAAAATGCTGTCCTGTTTTTTTAAATGAATGTTAACTTCATTTGGCCTCATGCATCTAAATGTGATGCAGCTCTGAATAGGGATGAATAATTTAACGTCTTGTGGTTGTTTTTCACAAGTGAACAACTTTCAAACATTTCGGTGTGTTTTTCAGTAAAATGAGTTTTAGGTTTGCCTGTTTCTGATTCATACCCTTACATATTACCTTTGAACCAGAAGCATTGAAGCTAAAATATATAGTATTTATGCAGTGCTGTTTATGCTCTGGGCCATGGAAGCCATTTTGTTGTGTTGTCTGAATTCTCAATGGGAAAATTATACTTTCTGAATAATTCACTATATTATAACCCATAGTGCACTGTAAATACAGCATACAACTAATGCAAACTACTTCCTCGCTAAGTAGCATAGTGCATAGCATTTTCTTTCAGCTCGAAATGTACTTCATGTCAGAGTAGATAGTGCAGTAGCCAAGTATGTGAGTAAGTAATGACAAAAACAACAAAATGAATGAAATAAACAATGTGGAGCATGCTGCACAGCATATAGGTTTGCGAATTTGCCACAATTTAGGGTTTCCCCCTTTTTTTGTGCAAACATTTCTTCATCTCAGAAGTGTAGCAATGCACCATCTTGTTATTTGATTTGAAATGTTGTAATTCCCCATCATTATGTCTGCTTGAATGAGAACAAACTTAGCAGACCAGAGAGCAAGAGAGAGACCAAAATGTTGTGGGGAACATGGCCTTGAAGGAGTGATTCATTTTCAGTTAATTGAAAGATTCTTTAGGTTTTGGTCACTTTTAATCTCATCTTAACTTTCCATTTGTGTCTCGTTCATGGTGCCTTGATTGTGTTGTTCATACTTCCCTTGATTGATACGTTAACTATATTAAGAAATTGTTGCGTAATGTAGTTTTGATGTTTGAGTATGTCGGCCAAGTTAAAGTTTCAAATAATTTATTCTACTTATTTCTTTCTCTTAATTATTAGCGTCTGGTGAGTGATGACAATCCTCCTAAGATTATTTTTTTGTGGTTTACCCTCAGTCTTGTGTACGTGATCACAAAATGTAGTGCAGTGATTAAAATTTGTGTAAATGTACAGAATTTCTGTAGTTGTTAATATAGTTGTTAGGACTGTTAAGTCTTTTGCTGCAGCAGAGCATTTGTTACATACCGGGGAAAGTATGTAGAAGGTTAGTTTTGCATTTCTCATTTGGGTGTTTGGGGAAGTAGAGTAACAGTAGTGGTTTTGGTTGAGGAACATGGAGGAGAGCTAGCTGACAGTTTCATGAGAAATATACTAGCCTGCTACTTTTTAATCATCAGATCTTAACATGCAATGCTTCTCATCAAGGTGACAGTTCTGTATTTACTACAGTCAGGATAGATCTTTTGTCTTTTAATTCTTACCTTTTGTTTTTATTTGATTGGCAATTAAGCAACTCATGACTTGTTTTCTGAGTAAACTGGAGCATTAATTACAGGTAGTTATTTATATCTTAATTGAGCTGTTCTGCTCAATGTGCTGAAATACAAAGGTAAAGATCTCTCCAGTATTTCAATTCAGAAAGAGATATAAGCATACAGGAAAAGGCTTTAGTGCTTATTGTCATATACAGGATATACGCTGCAAAGAAAATAGATACGAAATAAAACACAGTCAAAGTAAAATAGTTGCAGCCATTGAAGGCCTTTGTGTAGTAGTCAAGCTGAAAAATTACTCTGGCTTTTTATCTTACTGAGTAGCGCCCACAGGATAAATGGGCTTTGTCTGTAAAGAATTTTCTTCAGGCATTTACTGTGCGTACCAGTGACAGACAGATTACAGTGAAGAGCATAAAAATAGCAACGGATTATGATAGTAAGACTATGTTCTCAAATAGGAAGCATTTTTAGTTGCAAAGTCTGTACCTCTCTAGCTCCGGTTATTCCTTTGTTTTTTGGTTCTATATGAACCATAGTGTAACCATAACAGTTTGCTTTGTGGTGTTGTTTCAGTCCAACTGACACCAGGGTCAAAATTCATCAGTAAATATAATGCATACACTACAGAGGCAGTGTTGTGTAGTTATATAGTGCCAGTGTTGAATGAAAGCAGACTGGAATATGGGATGAAAAGCCTAAAGGCAAGCTGGTCCTACAGCAGAAGTTCCTGCGAGTCTGCTCTGTATCCTGGCATCATCCTGCTGGTGGTGTCACACTGATCATGCTGCTCTGTGCCTATTTCCTAGGCTCAGCTTGAGGCCCAGAGGACAACACAAGACTTCCAGAGAGCCACTGAGGTGCTTCGGGCTGCCAAAGAGACCATCGCCCTGGCCGAACAGAGACTGCTGGAGGAAGACAAGCGGCAATTTGACTCTGCCTGGCAGGAGATGCTGAACCACGCCACTCAGAAGGTGAGTAACGTGTCTCAATGCAGTCAACTTCACTAGACATGTGCAGATAGGTTATTTGATAACCGGTGATATTTAACAAGCATTATGTTGTTGAAATGGAACCTTTAAAATATCCATATTGTCACATGGTGGACAAAAATAAAGAGTAACTTTACTGAGGCTATAAAAGATAGCTGCCTGTCTCATAGCTAACATGACTCAGTAAAATGTCAGCAGAATTGACATAATGATCATGGTCTCTGAGAAGCTTAGACTTCTATGTTTACAGTCTATTTAAACACAACATCTCAAAGTTCAACAAGTGCCAAGTTAACACAGCAGTGTTTAAACAAATTGCAGTAAAGTTGTTGTAAATGTGCTGCATTTGAAGGTGATGGAGGCCGAACAGACGAAGAGCCGCAGCGAGTTGCTACATAAAGAGACAGCAGCCAGATACAATGCAGCCATGAGCCACATGAAGCAGCTGGAGAAGAAGCTTAAACGCACCATCAGCAAGTCCAAGTGAGCGTTCTAATACACATGGTTGAGCAGCACAGTTTGCCTTTGATATTTATAATGACTTCATGTTATGTGACAGTATTGATTTTCCAAACTGGAGCAGTGGATTTTATTCACCTCAGGCACTTTCATACTGAAAATATAGTGACATAGGAGTACCTTTGAATGCTTTACTCAGCACCTATTTGATAAGAGTAACTGATTCTTATTACATGAGAATGTAGTGCTTCAGTGTGGATTTTAGCTTCATTTTCTGCTTAAAGTCTATTTTCTGGGCACATAATCAGGAGTGTAATTTCTCCTCTGCCAAACTGTACTTCCCACTTTGCATATATACAGTTTCATAACAGTCCAGCTGCAGCTTTACGGTGCAGGCAGAGTGACAGGCAGGTAATCCTCCTCCTAGCACTCACGTATACCTGGTAGGCAAGGCAAATTGTTGCTATGGCATTACGTACAGTTCTATTCATAGATGCATCTTCTCTCTGTCTCAGGCCTTATTTTGAACTGAAGGCAAAGTACTACTTACAGCTAGAGGTAAGCTTTTATAGGATTATATTTCTATATAGTCCATATAGTGCACAGTGTACTGCGGGAATATGTGTGTACTGCTGTCCATAAGTTTTGTGATTATCATTTAGCAGGTACCTTTGCTCCTTGTGTGACACACACTCACTGTCTCTCTCTCTCTCTCTCTCTCTCTCTCTGTCTGTACGTCTCTATCATTATAGCAACTGAAAACGAATGTGGATGACCTGCAGGCCAAGTTAACACACTCTAAAGGGGAGTATAAGACAGCTCTGAAAAACCTAGAGATGATCTCAGATGAGATCCACGAGCGCCGGCGCTCCTTAGCCATTGGCTTGCGGGAGAGAGGAGTGGGCTCAGAGGGTGATGGGGTCACTGGAGATGACATCACCAACTTCAAAATGGAGTCTGATGGCATATCCAGTGAGTACACACTGATTTCTGAAATTATTGATACAAATATATTAAGTGAGTGTCCCAGAAGTCACTGTATTATTATTGCTGTTGATAATTATTTTAAATATGAGTTGAATTTTGTTTTTATTTTGTTATTTTTGGTATTATTTTGATATCAGATTTAGTGCATCTTCATGCGAGTGGACAGCTGCAAATATCAGTTAGAATTTTGGTTTACAAAACAGAAAGAGTGAGACGTGCCACATTTCTGAAGGGTAAACTCTGCCCTTGTGCTCTGCAACAGTGACATATTTATGGAGCTGTCTATCAGACTAATGTACAAGCATTTTCAATGAATCAACAAAAACATTAAAATTTTTCCTTTTTCCTGGTTAGACTTTTGCTTGCACAGCAGCATGGTTTGAAGTTTTATAACTGACTTTGCCTAAGAGGCATTTTTATTATAATGGCATAATGAAGGCCAAAGAACGATAAGCCTCTGGCGTGCGGTGTTTATGAACTAGGTGACATCTGGATGACAGTCACAAGGTCAGGTTTTAAAAGCTTTTATTTGTATCTAGTACTTATTCCTTACGGTTCCATGACATTGTTTGGATGGATAGTTGGCGTAAACATTGTGTTGGAGTACGTTTCTGCTAGCAATACGACTCACCTTTCTCCATCCTGTCTCACTCCAGTGGCATCCGAGACATTTGAGGATGAGAACTGCAGTAACAGCGCCATGTCTGAGGAGGATTCACAGTCCACATGTAGCATGAACTCTGGAGGCAACAGCCCTTTGCAACTGCAGTGCCCCTTCTCCTCTTTCTCATCGCCATCATTTACATCTTCATCCTCCTCCTCTCCCTCTCCTTCATCACGGCCATGCAGCCTGGAACTGCCCAGCACTGTTTCTCTGTCGGACTTTGGCCTGATTTCACCTATCCTTGGACCTCGAAGTGAATGCAGTGGAGCGTCCTCACCCGAGTGTGACATGGAAAGAGGTGAGATGTTGCGTTGTTTTAGGTTTAGGTGTGTCAGTGTGTGTGCTGATAAGTGAAATGAAGATCTGTGTTTTCTGTGTGTATATTGTTTTCTGTTTGTTTATAAGCTTCATGTATCTGTAGGAAAGGTATCTACCTGTATATTAATCTTCCTAAGGTTATCATCCTCTTTTTCTACTCGAAAGCAAGGCTGGGTGACAAGACAATTTCATTTTGTTATTGAGATTATTCATGTCATGATGCCTTTCTTAAAGAATCATTGGTCTTGTCTTCTACAACCCTGATCATCTTCATTAGACTGCAAAAACATGACAGCAAATGAAAATATGATGAATATAATCAAATTTATCTAGTATTTCTTATCATAAGATTACAGTAAACCGAATATATGTTTATTAAACCAATTTCTAGACATCCGTAATACTTTTTAAATGTTCTTATTCTAGTGGCAGATAATCGTACTTCTTTCTAGAAATACATACATGTTTAAAATGAGCAAAGGTACCAACAGAACTTTCAAGCTTGAAATCAGTACAAAATGTCTAGAAGGAGGTTTAGTAATTATATATTTGATTTATTGTCATCTTGTAATAAATACTAGATCAATTTGATTATATTTGAAGATATTTGGACTTGATAAGATGTCATTTTTTGCAGTGTATTTCATAAGAGTAACAAATATGATCAGATGCTAATGTTTGCTCATTCTTTTTTATATTGTTTATTTTGTTGTGTGTTCCAATGGGATAATCAGCGAATCTGAGGATAATCAGTAATACAATAGAGTATGTCTAATGAAAACATCTTCAAGTATCGTGATATAATATGTATATATCTTATACCCCGGCTCTGTCGAACTCTCAAATCTAATTAATTGTTCAGAAGCTGTTGATTCATTTTTGTATAACAGCACAGCTCGGAGAGTTGCTGCAAGGCAAATGACAGGTTTCTGTTAACTCGAATACATTATCATTTCCATAGTAACCACTTAAACAAGGACATGCATGGTGGATACTCCACCTCTAGGATTTTAAGAAACTGGTTACTGTAAAGAGCCTTTTAATTAGCAGGTTTGGAAGGAATCGCTTTTGTAACAGAGGTAAAGTCGTAATTTAAAATTTTCAGATGCGGAAAAGTCTTTTTGGTTTCTCAGAAACATGACAAACTGCATTTTTGACTTATTAGAGAAAAAGAGCAGCCAGGGATGGAACTGTTTATAGCCGTTATAACATTAGTGATAACAGCAACAAACTTGTTTCTTGGGCATCCTACAACATGAAATGTAACTATAAATGGATAAAAAGTATGACATTATTCAATAATATATAAAACTTGTTAGCATGGTCAAATTGCTGAGGTGTAAAAGGAATGAAACTTCTGGACATGCTGTTAAAGGAAAAGAACCAACTTTGTGGGAGGCAACAGTAACGATGTTATCATTATCGATGGGCCACTTCACACCACGCACACCTGTCACTGATTGTTTTTTTTTTTTTATATCATCGTGTCCCATTGTGTTTTATTCCTTGCATATTGCTCACTCCTACTATGAAGATGGAGTTGCTCATTTTTATTTATTTCCTGTGCCACATGCACCTGTGCCTCAGGGGATTCTCTTTATCATTGTAACAAGTAACACTGATGCCTCCGCCAGGTGCAGAAATGAGAGATGACAAAGCAGAACTTGGGCTGAGGCCATTATATTTCCTGCCTCTCAAAAACTGGCTACTTCCTCTCACTCTCCGAATATCACCAGAGGCATGCAGTAATTCACAGTTGTTTCAGTTTTCATATGTGTGTTTGTGTGCACGCAGGTGACAGAGCAGAGGGAGCGGAGGATGAGGTGAACATCGCTCTCAATAACAACACTGGCAGCATTAGCAGCATTAAGAACCGCTTCCATTTCCTGTCCCTGAAACGTGGGCAGATGGACAACGCCAAAACCACAGAGCATAAACCGTTGAGTATGGCCTAGAGTGTCACCACTGCTTAATAGGGGCAGAATTAGCTGCTATTATCCCATCAGTCTCACCCATGTGAAAGATGTAGGCAGCTGTCCATCTGTACTTTTTTTTTTACCTAGGATTCAGCATCATTCATTTTGCCAGGGATGTTCTGGATCTTACTGGCTCTTCACTGAGCAAGATTAATTCTGGGGAAGAGTTATAGGAATGTGTGCATTTGAGAAAATGGGAATAATTTCTTACTGAAAAAAATAAGAGGAGAAAACTGAGTGATGGACGATAACGATAAGTCTCATTCCCCAGTTTTTAGCAGGTCGTGGACAAGCTACTCCTGAGCTGCTCATATAAATAATGCTATCAGAGCTCTGGTTTTGGACACGGGGCACCGTAGAGACATTACTGACGTGATGAAAGAGGAAGCAGTCACAAACAGTACTTCCCGATTTAAACAGATTTTTAATTGGCTGCTTCTGTAGTGCAATAATGGCTCATGTGCCATCATGCGTGGATCACTGTTCCCCACATGCCCTTGTTCAATGCTTCTCCATCTACACTTTAACGTCTGCATTTCAGCTGCAGCATGATCATTATCGCTGAAATGTGCATGCTGCCATATCTGTGTCTTTGTAGAAGATGGACTGTCACCACTTTCACTGAAAAAAGCAATAGATAACAATGCAACGTATTATGTACGGCTCTTGTTTGTAGATTAAAACATGGATTAGAAAGGCGTAACCTAGTTTTACACTGTTGATTAACTGTTATTGTTAGCATTTGGGCAGAGACTATGATGTGCGCATGAATATTAGTCAGTTCTGTAATACTGTAGCTGCTGCCGCTAGATATAGAGGCACAAAGCACACCATCGGTCTAGTCAGTTTTTTTCACCTTTTGTTTGTTGTAGCTTTTTGTGTACTTTTTTGTGTATTTACATTTATGTAAATTTATGTGAAACAGCATCATCATAAAGCTGTGATTTTATATCTCGGTTATTCTGGTCATTTCCTGGGTGTGAGTAGCTTCTGTAGTTGTTTTCCGGCTTAAAATAAAGTAATGTTCTGATCACTGTAAACTTTTCAGGAGCCCTTTCTGTCGTATTTTTTTCTTTAAGTTGATCTGAACGAGTTCACAGCAACATTCGGCTATGCAAAGAGAAGTGAACTATCTTCAAAAGAGCGTTGGCTATTTTCTGCACCTGAACAAACTTCAAAATATGGAACATGAACTATATCACCAATTTGGTTGTTTCACGACATTCTTAATAAGTGTTGAATTATTTCTCTCACTAATGCACTTTGCCATTTTACTTAAACATACACGGTTTTCTGCTTTTCAGGAGGGAGACAATTTTTTATAATCAGTGAATCATTCGTTTTATAGCACATCTGGCGCACATGGGCGTGAAGGAAAAAGGAGTTCTGTTGTAGGCTGCTACTGGTGTGAGCTAAACCTTGGGACTCAAATTGGGACAAAATTTTTACCTGTATTTCCATTAGAATCTCCAATGAAGACAAATCGTCAGGCAGCTGCTGATAGCAGGTCGGGCTACAAAATGTGTTTATGCACAATGTGATCTCAACCTTCACATTTTATTACTTCAGTTGATGTAAGTGCATCTGAGGGATGAAACCAAATTAGAAGATTGAACATGGAAAACATTACTCTCTATAAATATCCACATTCTTTACATTATGTGCATCCCATCAATACCATATAATAAAGTAGATAACTATACATATTAATTTGGCTTCAGTGTGATCAGAAAATAAAAAATGAGCACCACAACTAGGGAGAAAACTTCTTCCTTCCCAGAAATAAGATGTAATTTGTGAAGTAGCAAAATAATCAAGCTGGCGTGACTTAATGTATATAGAGGAGTACTATGATTCTCACATTCTCACGCAATTACATCGTGCTCCACCACACTTACGTTACCAAGGCAACGTAACATACAATAGTGTAAAATTTAACATTTTTTAGTTTATTGCAGTCTCCTGAGTGAAATAAAATAAACATGTATGCACCCATGTTGTCAACACAATTTTGTGCATGATTCTGGAGCATATGTTTCTTACTGATTCGCAGCTCATTCCAATCACTGTTCAATGTCAGTGAGAGCCAGACCAACCAGAGAGTGCCAAGTAAACAGTCTGTGATGGTCTGTTCGACTATACAGTGGCAAGAGACGCAACTGATGAGAACAGAGGGACAGCAGGCATGCCCATACCAGTGGGGAAACTGATACGAGAGAACTCTTTATTCCTCAATCTTTTGGGGTGTACCAGCTTATAATAGTGGCTGCTGAGTTGTCACTGGAGCTGAGACACTCGAAGAGGAGTTGCGCTGAAAAAATCTAGGAAGAACGGCCCTTCTTGGTTGGGGAGGAAAGTGGTGGGGATGACGTTGTAGATGCCTGCGGGGACATGGTCCAGCTCCATATAGCAGAAACCACACCTGACGAGGACAGAGGGTGAGAGCCGGTTATGCATCATGGTGCTACAGCTTTTTTTTATTATATTCCATTAGAAACTAAGCCCAGAAACTGACTTTGATCCATCCTATGCCTTGTTTTTTTCAGGCAGTAATAGAATTAAGGCAAGTGTCTGATTCCAGAAAATAAAATACTGGCTTCAACATATCCCTGTGAGCTGTGATATAACTTCTTTATATTTCATTGCATTTCATGTCGAAGTATAAACTGAGTTTCTAAGTTTAATTTCATTTACAAAACACTGGTAATGTGATCTAAAGAGCACTAACTTACAGTCAGCAGCAGGGTGCAAGCTGCATGCTGTAGGCATTCAGTGGTGATTTCAGCAGAGCCCTCATTCATCTTTCCATTCACTTCCCTGCCTAATATCATATCCCCCTAACGGTATAAAATCTAAGCATTTGAAATTTTTAGTTGAATCAGTATTTCGCTTTCTAGCACCTGCTACAAACAATTTCTCCATGAATAGCAAAAGTTCTGTTCTGTCTGCTCTTCTGTTCATAATAAAATAGTCCATGTATGAGGCGGGACCCTAAAATTTCCTGCAATTCGAAGGTGGCGTGTGACATGACAACTTTACTGATTCAACTAAAAAAATCCAGACGAAGGCAAGAAAAAAACTCCTATGGGAAAGTATCAGGAAAAAACGTCCAGAGAACGTCCTGGTGCACCCAGAACTGGATCTTGCACCACGACAATGAACCTGCACACACTGCATTATCAACCAAAGAGTTTTTAACCAGAAACAATACGGTTATCGTTTCACATCCACCATATTCGCCAGATCCCGCTCTTTGTGACTCCTTTGTGTTCCCGAAATTAAAAATGAGACTGAAGGGGAAAAGATTCACCACCATGGAAGAAGTCCAGAAAAAAAAACAAAAAAAAAAGATGACTACAGGAAATGTTTCCTGGAATGGGTGAAACGCTGGGATAAATATACCGCATCACAAGGAGAGTACTTTGAAGGGGATTAAAGGAGAAATGCTTTAAGTTTTATAACACCAGTTTTTTTTTTGTTTTTTTTTTTAACAATGCCAGGAATTTTTGGGTCCCCCCTCATAAATGGTTTACTTTCAGTCTCTACTGAATGCTGAAATAACAGCGCACAGGCCTATATAACATCCGTAAGTAATAACGTGTGTAGTATATTTGAATGTATTCCAAACATTTGGATTCATTAAAAAATGTTCAACTATTTCCCCTCCCCTGTGCTAAACAGTTTGAATAGCAGTGCTTTAGAGAGACGTTTATGACATTTTCAGGCACTATCAGCATCAGTACTTCACTTTCTGTATTTTTTTTTCCATTCTTGATATGATACTTTCTCTTGTGTCACAACAAAATGGTAGTGCTGAATCAGCCTCCTACATGTACACTTCTCTCTGTGTGAGAACAGCAGGATATTACCTGTAATCTCCACTGCCCTTTTTCTGGATGCCTGTAGTCTTTGCGTCTCCTACGGTGGACACGGTCAGGACCTCGAAACCCACGCTGTACTGCCTGTTGAGGGAAGCCGAACAAAGTTCAGAACACTTCAGAACACTTGAACACATTCAAAACACTTCAACACTTTACTCCCACACACTGCAGAAAGCACACCAGGCTCATAAACCAGGCTGGGCTACATAAAAAATGTAGAGAATAAATGACCGATCCTTGGCAGCATCGTAGGGTTTTGATTGTGTGCTAAGCGTGCTAACTGCTATGTATCTCAAAATTAAGTGGCTTTCCTAGAAGATCAAAGTCTACAAATACAGATAGCTGACAAATTAGGAAAACACAGTGGCTCTGTTATCCTGTGGGAGGTATTTTGCTGGCATAGTTTGTGTCCATTAGAGGGAAGAGTCACTCCAAATCAGTACAGAGCTGCAAAGCCACAGGGCACGAAGGCTCACTGGTTTAATGAGTATGATTTATGATGGAAATCATATGCTATGGCATTTGCAGTCAGCAGATCTCATCCAAAATTAACACCTCAATTCAATTCAGTTTTATTTGTATAGCGCTTTTAACAATGGACATTGTCACAAAGCAGCTTTACAGAAATAAATG
>CM075003.1:4001208-4046354 GCA_037576675.1 Pangasius sanitwongsei | reverse complement strand
GGTCAGAGTGATCTCTTCTCTCAGGTCAGAGTGATCTCTTCTATCAGGTCAGAGTGATCTCTTCTCTCAGGTCAGAGTGATCTCTTCTCTCAGGTCAGAGTGATCTCTTCTCTCAGGTCAGAGTGATCTCTTCTATCAGGTCAGAGTGATCTCTTCTCTCAGGTCAGAGTGATCTCTTCTCTCAGGTCAGAGTGATCTCTTCTAGGATGATCCCAACCCCAACCATATGGCACACTGAATGGCTTTAAAATGGTGGTAGGGCCTTCACAGTCACTAGATCAAACCACCAAATTTCAGCAGCTATAGGAGTTATTTTTTACCGATGAGTTAGACAACACTAACACTTTCCAACCACCATCAAAACACCAGGTGCAGGAATATCTTTTGGAAAAAATGATGTTCACTAGTAAAGCACAGTTCCAGAGACTTTAATGTCAGTGTGCACTGAAGCTGTTCTGGTGGTTTGTGTTGGACCAACACCTGACTTAGACACTTTTTCTGTTTTGTCATGTTTTACATCTACATTGGGTTTATTCTATTTCTGTTAGATGTTCTTTTAAAAAAAAACAAATCTAACCTTAAATAAGTCACAGGCTGCAGTGTGTTTTAGTTCACACCAACACATCAATAAGCTCAACTGACTTAGCCTGCTTGTTGACCTACTTAGCATTGAATCGAAAGTATGTAGCTTACCTTGTAAAAGAAAATAGCTTCATTGTATTTCCCTTTCTGATCGTGTGACACCGCTGATTTTGCAAATTTCACGGCGTCCACCTCCAGCGCGCTGTAATCCATACTGAGGATGAAGTGCCACTAGCTGACCAGCTAGTGCTACAGCTGGGATTAGCTACTGCTTCATTGCTGCTAGCTGAAGCCTTAACGCTAAATATGCTAAGTAAACCGGGGCTTTCCAGACAGAGGTGAAATTCCGCTTTATACGGTATTAAGTCACGAAAATATAGTATGCTGCTAAAAATTTCAGTGAAATTTACTATCAAAACAAACACCTATGTCGGAGTACCAGAAACTTCCTACCTCTGCTCAATAACAAATCCCAAAAACATTCCGTTTGGTGGGCGTTTCCCGGAGCTGTAAGCGTAAACTATTGGCTACATCTCAAATGCCGCTTTACTCCCTATATAAGTGCACTACATAGGGTACGAAATAAAGGTTTGTACGCACTACGTCATGCACTAGAGATATAAACAGAGAGCTATTTGGGATTTAACCAGCGTGTCATTTACCAAGATGTGCGACGTCATGGGGAAATCCACGCTGCTACAGGCTTGCCTATAATTCCTCACGAAACATATGTTTGTTTTTAACCTGCGACCCAGACTGCGTTTTGATAATTTCTTTAACAATGAATACTAAATCTTAGTTTCAGTTTCGTGGTCATTTAACCACTGAAAGACTAAATGAAAGATTATTAGTTGAGGAATTGTTTAAACCCAAACAGTCTCTAGATAATAAGATTTAATTCAAGGTCTAGTATGCAGTCTCAAAGGATGGAAGGTATGGAAAGTAATGCACACACACACACACACACACACACTAACTTCCTGCTGATCAAAATAGCTAAGGTATTAAGCTAAGACTACCTTATTACAGACTACCTTAGCAAATGTTATGAGTTCAATGTGGTTATAAAGAAAATGTAAGCCATTACCAAATCACAAAGCCTGGCCTAATGAAGATGTGTAAGACCAATCAAGAGATTTAAAAAAAAAAAAAAAAAAAAAAAGCTGCATATACCAGGCAGTGAAAAGCAATATCATATCCTAGCTCAAAGCCTGCCCGTTCCCAAACTTTTGCTAGTCATATGGAAAAATAATACAGGCCACCACAGACCCTAAGAGCAACTATAACAGCCTATACCTATAGTCCAAGAGACAAAACCGTCATTTCATTTTATCAGTATGAACCATATAAGCTAATGTAATGATCAGTAGTTCAAAATTCACCATGTAAATTCGTACAGCAAAGCACACACAACATTTTACTTGTCATGAAAGAGCAAACTATTTTGTACCGTCAATCATTCGAACCTACTTCTCCTCGGTTGTGATATCTTTACAATTAACAGCAGCTTTCAATAATCTATGCCTTTCTTCAGATAATATCTAACTTTTGGGGCCCTGTTTTGTGATAACGTTCCCAACCTTGTACAATCTTAATTTGTTTTGTTCAGCTGGTTGATGTATATGGAACACTGATATATACCACAGTGCTGCAGTCTTTGCACAGAGATTCATTTGTGTAGGGAATCAGAGTGGCAGACAGCAAAGTACACACATTTTTTGTGATGTCACATGAAAACAAAGGATTAAAAAAATAACATTAATAAAATAAAATAAAATCCTAGCTGGTGCGGATCCCCATGAGTCTACGCAACATACACACAGTTCTCCACACTGTTCTAAAAGCCATGCTTTTTGTCTTAGGTCGGCATTTAACACAATTATGAAACTATTTGCATAATCTGACAATACAACTTTGGATTAATTTGGAATAGTTTAATTCAAGACTACCTTTTTACATATGCATTTGGATTGTTGTGACACACTTCCTCTACATTTCTTGCTCATGCACCCTGTTCATGTAAGACTGCACCCATGTAAGCAAAAGACATTAAGGTCATAGACAAGACAACACCTATTTCTTTGGACTGAATACTGCCAGTGATGTGTCATCAGGAAGCAGGGGAGTAGGGAGTAGGTCAAAAACCTACACTTGATCTGGATGCTATATATTTGTATGCTTTAGAAAATCGGAAGCCTAAGAATGGTGCCTCGTCATGATTTTGGGCAGCACGAGTAGCTTGGCTGCTTCACAGCTCCAGGGTCTCCAATTCAATTATGAGCTCAGGTTACTGTCTGTGGAGTGTGTTCTGTGCATGTTCTCATTGTGCCTGAGTTCTCCAGTTTTCTCCCATCTCTCGAAAACATGCCAGTAGGTGGATTAGCTACTCTAAATTGTGTGTGTGTGTGTGTGTGTGTGTGTGGTGTGTGTCTAGATCCACCAGGATAAAGGCATTAATGAAAATGGCTCTTCAAGTTCTACAAATGAATCATTTTGAGTGGACTGTCAAGAAACATTACAGTCTAGCTGGGAAACAAGACCAGAAGGCCCTGCATGATGCATGATGCTGAAATCAAAAACAGTGTCAAGGACTTAGTTTTATTTTTATCTGGCAGGCATTATAAAAGCACGTTCTTTTATTCCAGCAGATTATAAAACTTCTTGATTCATGCAGTAAAGCTGCTGAGCTCTTCTTTCACTTTCCTTCAAAACCCACAAACACAATGACACGTAATAATAAACCAGAAATGCTGTTCCACCAGTATATGTAACCTCTGTGATCTCAAACACAAATACATCAGGATTTAATATTCCTTTATTCTACATAACTTCTATTTGGAGTTTGATGTTTATTTCTATATGTTGACCTGTGCCTTATTATATATTTAATAATAAAATAATATGTCTGCACCTTAAGTAATTAATTAATGCTATTATTAGGGGTCCAATCACTGAAGGTGCTGGAACCCTATTGTAATTGTTAAGATTTTCCTTTGTTTTCTTTTATTTATTTTATTATTATTATTATTAATAATAATAATAATAATAATAATAATAATAATACTGCCTCATTAGTTGGTACTATGTGGCAGCATTGTTTGTTTGTTATGATTATAGTGTACAGTACTGCACATCAGACTAATCTTAATAAGCATTGGTCTCATTCATAGAGCAGCCAGTGGAATTGGGCAATGCTCAAAAAATATGACCATCTCATTACCATATATAGTGTGTGATTATAGACAGGGTGTTTATATACTGGGCGATTATACAGTGGGTGATTACAAATAGGGTGGTTTCACCCAGGGTGATTATAGAGTGAGTGATTATAGGGAGGGTTATGAGTGGGAAATGTGAAATTTAGGAAATGTGAGGAGGTAATGGCTATACATTATAGCCTCCACACACTATCACACCT
Source organism: Pangasius sanitwongsei (assembly GCA_037576675.1). NCBI lineage: Eukaryota > Metazoa > Chordata > Actinopteri > Siluriformes > Pangasiidae > Pangasius > Pangasius sanitwongsei. The sequence goes on along the minus strand of CM075003.1, from coordinate 4,042,354 downwards.
TGAACAGCATGACACCTATGACAGGATGCTATTTATTGATTACAGCTCTGCCTTCAACACAATACCCCACCTCCAACAAACTAGTCTTCAAACTACATAACCTTGGGTTCTGTGCACACCTGTGAAACTGGATTCTGGACTTTATAACCAACAGACCACAAACGATAAGTCTGGGTAAGCATTCCTCCTCCCCATAACACTAAACACTGGAGCACCACAGGGCTGTGTGCTGAGCCCTCTGTTATTCTTTCTCTTCACACATGACTGCAAACTTATCCACAAGTCACATCATATATTTTGCAGATGTCATGACCATCATAGGACTGATGTCTAATAACAACAACAACAACAACAACAACAGCCTACAGGGAGGAAATCACAAACCTGGAGATATGCAGTTGTAATAACAACCTGACTCTCAACTACAAGAAATCCAAAGAACTAATCCTGTACCTCAGTAGACAAAAACACAGTGTTCATGATCCCATCATTATCAATGAGGAGAAGGTTGATGCAGTCAAAAGTTTTATATTCCCCAGGGTCCACATCATTAACAACCTATCATGGTCCATCACTATAACAGTGATGGCAAAAAAGGGTCAACAGAGGCTCCATTTCCTAAGAAGTCTAAGGAAAGCACAGCTCCCCCAACAGCTCATTCCAAACGTCTACCAGTGCACCACTGAGTCCATAATCACTTACTGCATAACAGTGTGGTACTCATGCTGCACCTCACACAAAGACACTCCAGCACATCATCAGAACAGCACAAATAAAATCACCAGATCACCAGAACTTCCAACACTGGAAGAAATTTGCAGAGCTTGCAGCACCATCGAGCCAATAAGATCTCCAAAGACCCGACCCACCCTGGCTAAAGCTTCTCCACCCATCTCCCTTCTTGTAAATGTTACAGAGCCCTGTACACCCATAAAACCAGAGTGAGCAACAGCTGTTGCTACAGTACTCAACACCCAGTGATTACTCCCCCACCATACATGGGGGAAGTACCTTGCATTACTCTGCAATACACCACTATGGACATCAGCCATCACACCATTCTCGAAGACAGTACGTCTAATCAACCTTTCTGAGTGCAATAAATGTGAATAACCATTCTGTGCAAGACCCTACACTACACTTACATTGTGTAATACTCTGCGTACTACACTTATATATAATTATTTATTTATTTGATATCTCTCCACAACCTACTGTGAATAACGCAACAACCTTCTTCTACACATGCACTTTTGAACTTTATTATTTCCACCTCATTTCACTTTCTACTTTATTTATACTTACTTTATTTATACTGACATTTGAATATTATTATTTTTCATATTTGAATGTTTTTATTTGCATCTTTTACTTTATACCTATTGTCTTATCCTTTAATCTGATGGCATCTTGTTGTATTTGTACAGTGACAATAAAGTTATCTTATCTTATCTTATCTTATCTTATCTTATCTTATCTTATCTTATCTTATCTTACATGTGGGTAAATAATTGTCATTATTTGATGCCTTTCTATTATCACAAATTTTCTTATTATTAACCCCTTTTGTGCCATGCCATGCCATACTGATGCACCATGCCTGCCTACACCAAGCAGTCAAGCTGTCAGACAGCACAAGTAATTTACCAGCCATCATTTCTCTGCCGCTCACATCTTTGAATGAATAGATCGAGTATAGCTTTCCACTGGATACATTCATACCTTAATACCTTCATACCTTCAATAATGCAAATACTTCAACTACCATGTCATATACCTTCCACGTATCCCTCCTGAAATTAGTAATGTCGGGCCCTCTGGATGAAGGTTAAAAAGTATTGAAACTCCACTACCGTTGAACCTGGAAGGATAGCCATACAGTAAGAGCCACACTCAAGTCCAGACAACATTGTGAAAAATTCCAATAACTCGTTGACTTGGAGAAGTATGGACCATCACAAGATATTTATACACAATTCTGCACAGGGACTTCTCCATTCCAATCAGCTCTACAATTAAGTTGTAGGATTCCCAATATAAGGTTGCCATATAGAGGATTATGCTTATATTGACATTTGTAACATGTTTATTGGGTAAACATCAGGAGAAAAAGTGGCATGAATGCAGTAGGGCTTTATGAGCTTAACAAAAAAAGAAATAAAATCACAAATGCATTCACCTTTACATGGGTAATAGTTTGCACCATATCATTCTTATTATCCCATCAATGAGACCTTATGATATATTGCATTGCTTAGTGTTTTGTTTTGATATATGATTCTATCCCTTCCATATAATATTATAACCATCTGTTACTGGTAAACAGTAAAACAGTGTTAATTATTGTATTTCATATAAATGGGACAGGTCTGCTTATTATCTATTAGTAAAGTAAAGCTAAAATTGACAGTTAAAATTGTCAACTAAGGTTGACATTAGAACCAGATATAAGGTACAGTATTATTTATTTCTTTGGCACTATAATACGTTTTGGCCAGCTTCCTAACCAGAGTTTGCATGACTGATTGTTTTATTAGTTCACTGTAATGTTCTATCCATTGACCACAGCTGTCTACAAAACTGTGGTCAAAGCTGTCAGCCTTTTCTGAGACCAGCTGACAAACTCCTCTCTCATCAAAGACATAATTTATGGTGAGAGCGATTACATCGTTGCCCTGATCTCTCACAGATGCTGCAGCCTGTGGTAGTTTCACTCTGGCTGCAGACACAGATCTACCATCTGTAAACACAACCGCTTTCTGCAAAGTGCTGGGCTGTCCTCTGTTGTGCATTTCTCTGCTCAGGAAGCCGAGGGCAGCTGGGAGGTCTGTGGCACCACCCATGAAGTGCACAGTTCTCAATCTGGACACAGCATCATCTATATGGCTTGTAAATGGGACCTCAACCCTCTGCTGGGAATCACTGTACTGGATTTCTGACATTCTCAGCAAACTATCTTCATTAGATGAGAGATTTGAAGCCATATTCATCACAACGTCTGTGGATTTTGAAGTTTTTCACGCCCACACTTGCAGATCTATGCAGCATGAACACTATATCCATGGCTGCTTTAAAGTCAACTGGAGGAACATCACAAATTAAATTGTAATTATATAACAAACAAGTGAATGCACAAACATCTACTCAAAGAAGCAAGACTCAAATTACCTTTGCAGGTGTAATCTGGACATTTCTTATCTGAAACATGATAGCAAGGAAGAAACACATTGTCAGTGAAAAATAACATTTAACATTTACAAAGACCAGTAATACTTTAATTTGACCTTTTTCTCTTAGGTGAACAAGATCTGATAATCTCTGTAAAATAAATGTGATTTTTCCCCCTCTATTTTCTCCCCAATTTGGTCATCTGCCAATTCCCACCCACTAGCCAGTTCTCCTATCACACGACAGCTAACAGCCTAATATGTGCTTCCTCTGATACATTTACATTACATTACATTTATGGCATTTGTCAGATGCCCTTATACAGAGCGACTTACAATTATCTCATTTATACAACTGAGCAGTTGAGGGTTAAGGGCCTTGCTCAAGGGCCCAGCAGTGGCAGCCTGGCAGTGCTGGGATTTGAACTCACGACCTTCATGATCAGGAGTCCAACATCTTAACTACTGAGCTACCACTTTAAGCTAGCACACTTTTCTGCATTTACTGATTGAGAAAGGAGAGAACCACAGCTAATGTTACTCTCTAGGACTCCTGGACAATCACGATCACCTGATGATAGGGTAAACGCTTTTCTGTTCCGTAACCCGGGAGCATAAATTGGATTTTTAAAACCGATCCTTTACGTCTGAGCCAAGTATGTGAGATTTCATGTTTGATAAACCTATTAATACAACAATCACTTACAGTCCACTAATTTGATTGGACAAATAGTGTTCCGAGAGTCCTGATTTAGTATAACAGGACTGGTACATTTCACTGTTTGTATCACTCTGCTTGTCTGTATTTACTACATAAAACTCCAATTTGAGCAATAGTCACAATACAATAGTTACATTTAAACCATTATTACATTTACTACTGTAAATGTTAGTTGGTCTGTGTGTTGCATGGCAATATGCAACACTCTATCCAGCTGTGGCTTCTTTGGGAAGTATTTTCACTGACGGAAATCATTGTATAAAACAATATCACACTTGTAATATACTGCTGTATTGAATATCAGCACAGCTGTGATTACCAGTGTGCCTACTGTTGAATCGGTCAAGCTGATATTCAGTACAACAGCACTCTTGCTCACGTGATATCGCTTAAATATGAATCATTTTCATACATATTTCAGGATACTCTGAATAATATTTGGCCTGTACCTTGGCAGATGTAGTTAATTATATTTGTGAAGAAGAACTCTTCCAAAAGCTGAGAGTAATCTGTTATTATCAGATTGTTATCAACAGGCTGGGAGTAGGCCTGTTCATAGACGTGATCTACTGCAGCATGGTCGAGTGAGGTGGTCTGTGGAATGTCCCCAATACCAAGCCACACTACCAATAAATAAGTGAATCTGCATCACTAAAGACTATGAGTATGTGTCAATCAACAGTTTAGTTGTTGATTTAGGACAGTAAATGAAAAAATTAATTTTATCATGTAAATCATAAACATTAAAAAGTCTGATATTGCACAGAGAAGACAGGAGTTTGGAGTCCCGTGTATCAGACCTGCCATCGGTCAGGACTATGGTCACTTTTGAGAGAGCTGAGAGCCCCCAAAGGCCTTTCGGGGAAATTCAAGAGCTTCCCTGTTATGAGTACCTCCAGCAGTCCAGTGCATGTTCTTCATAGCACTGTGAGCAAAAATTTCAGTAAGCATAAATTTCCATTAGAGGTCAGTAGGTGTTGATTAATTTTCAATAACAGCACAGCTCAGACAGGCAGTGCAGCGACACAGCAGGTATTTTTGCCACCTCACAGCGCCAGTGTCCCCAATTTAGCCCCTAGGTGTGAACGTGTGTGTGTGCATGGTACCATGCCATGGACTGGCATCCCATCTAGAGTATAGTCCTGCCTCACACCTCACCAGCAGGGGAGGCTCATATAAATGGGCTAGAGGGGCTTAGAGGGGCCCCCCCACTGTCCTTCAAAGATTGAAAAAAAAAAAATCAATATAATGTTTCATGTGCGGCATCCAAGTCATCTTATTTGTGGTTAACAAATGTTTTAAAGAGTGTGACAGCGCCACCAGCCACTGTAAGAAAAACACACAGAATATGAAACGATTCTGTGATATGAAGCAAGGCTGTGTGCTAATGAGTGCTGTAGATTCATGCAGCCAAATCAGAGACAGCCATCATTTATCATCATTTGTTTTTGCTCAAATATGTTTGGAGGAGAAAATAAAAGTTTATTAGACCGAGCACACATTGTATAATTAAAGTATAAATTCCGCAAAAGGACAGATGGCAAAAAAGTAGGTTTAGTGTTTTTCGGTTATGACAAAGAGTTTCTGTTTACTGTGTTGGCTATTTATAGAAAATGAAGCATAAACCCAGTAGAGCATTATGAAACATAAGCTTAAAAATGTATAACCCATTAATGTAGCTTCCTAACTGCCTTGTGTGTGTGTGTTTTGCCCCAATTTCTTTCTTTTTTTTTTTTTTTTTTACATTTATAGCATTTAAAAAACACACTTGTCCAGAGAGACTTACAGATTATTATTATTATTATTATTATTATTATTATTATTATTATGCTCCATGATGTTTTATTCCTTACTTATTATAGAGCATCCCCATATGCACTGGCTGACATATTAAGCATATGCGTGTTATTTGTGTTATGTAAATTTTAGTTTTCATGAGGAATGCCATTAATTATAGAATCTATTACTATTACCTGCAGCTGTGCCAGAAAATGAAGGCAGAGGAAGATCTGACCTTTCGAGCTGAGACACAGTGGTGATGTTGGAATCGTGTATAAACACCAGCTCCCGGGTTCCTTCATGACCGTACTGGACTACTCCCACTCATGAGCCAAGCTCATTCTACGCATAAATACACATACACAATTTTATGAATTATTTTGTCATAAAATCGATGCTCCCTTTAAAAGCGATACAAATGGTGTGTATAAGTATGTTATGGAAAAACCTTACCTCTGGCTTTTATGTGGGAGATCTACAAGGTCTAGGCAAAGGCAAAGACTGTGGCAGATTTATGGTTCCACCAGTCAGTTATAAAAAGGATAAATGAGCTGTGTGCAATATGCTATCAGCATGCCTGAATGAGTCATATCAGTTTCTAAAGTTTGCAAGACTTACCAAGGCATGCTGAAATGAGAACATGAATTCCAGTCAGTTAGGAGTTCATTTCAAAAATGTCAATTTTAATGTCTAATTTTATAATTAATAAATATTTTAATGATAGAACTACAAGCATGACATCTTTCACTGCATATTCACCACATCATTAGATGCTGTTTAAAAAGCCGTGCATGAAACAGGCATGATAGCTCTATGATGACTCTTCAAGGTGCAATCTGTGAATAGTGTGTATAGATTTAAAACCTAAGAGGTTGGATTGATGCCAGATGTACAGGCTTGCATTATAGGCACAACCTATTAATCTCTATGAACAGTTTGACAAACCTGTATATGCTTTGGCTCTAACTTTTCTACTAATAAAGTGTTAAAACAGTATGAATTAGTTCATTAAGGTATGGAATAAAGAAAATGAAGGAAGTAAAATTAGTAATAATTCAGAATGTTTTTCAAATTGCAGTGAAAGTCTGGTCTATAACCTTTTTTTTTTTAAATGGAGTAAGACACAAAATAATGCTTGCTATGTATGTTTTATGAACACTTCCAGCAAAGTTTTTGAATTATTTCCAGAATGTCACATTCCTGAGAACAGAAGAGTGATATAATTATGTTAAAGCAACATACATTCAGAGAACATGTTCATAAAATAAAACTTGAATTATCTGCAATGAAGCTTGACAAATGGTACATAAGGACAGTTAAATGCAAAGGTTACTAATGTTATATCTACCACATGATAGAAGTACCCAAACTGAATTGCAATCACAGTTAACCATTTGTTATTATGCTTATACCTTTAAAGACTTTAAACACCTTAGAAATACTTTTTTCATCTAAGTACTTCAAACATAGAATCATGTGTTAAATGGATTAGTTTAAACAATGTATCCAAACAATATACCAAAGAAACAGGACTGTGTCAAATAAGCTTTCAGCTTTTTTATTTAAAAAAGAAAAAAGAAAAAAAACCCACTATTGAATTGTTTTTTAATAGAGACTTCAAAGCACATCTGTAAGTTGCTCTGAATAAGATTGTCTGCTAAATGCTGGCCCTGGGTGTCCCACTGGTCCTGGAACTCCCTAAATATAACAATATACAGAATTGAATAACTACAGCAGGCAAAGAGGCAGAATTAAGATAAAAGATGATCCCAACCTTTTGCCTTATAGGCAAGACAGGAGCTAAAAGGCCAGCAAAACCTACATTTTCTCCATCAAGTCCAGGATACCCCTTTGTGCCAGTAGGGCCATCTTTACCAGGGTGATCATTCTGCTAGAACACACAGACTTCAACTCAGGAGTATATTTTGTGAAGGCTCTTTTGGGTACAGCATCCAGACATTGAACCCATGCTCCAGTATCATAATCACAAAGAAAAAATCTGCTGTAAAGTTCTTCTTTTTCTTGGTGCAAAAAAAAAAACAAACAAAAAAAACATTGGTATGGGTTATTGCCTGGAACGGCTGTAACTCATCCTGCTTATCTGTGGCAACTATTTACATATAATTCTAAATTTATTGTATTTGAATGAAATGACATTACATAATTGCCATGGTCACCAGGCAGTCCGGTGTCACCTTTTAATCCAGGCAGTCCTCTGATGCCCGAACACACACAGTGCAAAAGGCTTCCATTAACAGCAGACCTAAAAGCAGACAGTGTACAGACTATAGAAGACATTACTTCTAATAACCAAGAAAGGTAAACATGTCACTAGAGAGTAATCACATGTACAGTATACATTACTATATAGTCTTGATGAATAAAGGCTTTGCGTTATACTGTGTATACATTATACGCTAACACCAAAGTTGGTCCCATGACTTTTGAATAATTATATGAAACCGTTGCAGTCAGACCAGTGCAGTTTATGCAGAACGGGCTCTAATACACCAGTGGAGGATGGGACTGTTCTTAAATATACAACAGCCAGTAATTTAGTGGAGAACATAAATCTCTTTTAGCCTTAGCTCTCTGGACATTAATTCTGGTTTGCCATCATGTTTTTAACATGTGGCATTTAATCAAAATCCTTATATTTGAAACATATCACTGCCAAGTTTTATACCATATAGTGGAAATTGCCACAAAAGTGCCATCATGATCTAACTATAGTGCTAGACAGAACAAATTAAGCAAACTTGCAAAAAAAAAAAAAAAAAATGAAATAAGGCCATAAGCCCACTGATTAATTAAGAGTTGGAGTTATTAAATTCAGTGGATGCCCTCCGGCATAAAAACTGTGCCAAATCAAATACACACACCAATGAGCCGCTGTGGCGTCCCCTAACGGGAGCAGCTGAAAGAGGAACAACAACAAATTGCCTCAAATACCCTCGAAGTGCACTTCAAACAGGAAGTTGGCTATTGAAGAAAAACTATGTCAGACATTTGATCTTGACCCTGTTTGGATCGATTCCAAAATCTAATCAGTTTCTCTGCTGATTACTATAATAATGCCATATAAATCCTACCAACATTCAACCACTAGTTCTTGAGGTATCACGCTAATGAAAGTCTCAAACAGATGGACAGACTCATTTATTTGTGAATAAACGAGAGGCACGACTCTAAGAGTGTTTATGTCCTCCACAGCACAGATTTCAGCAACACCACTGGATTGGACTTGTTCAACACTGGCACCAACAAGAGACTTGTGTTGGAGACTTCCCTGTTTAATGTCCAACTCCAACGTCATTTAAGATGATTGTTTGGGAGATGTGTTCTGCTGTATAGCAGTTTGAGAATTTGGTCAATAAAATATAGACACGATTAACATTAAAATGATATGAGTAATTAAAATAGCGTTAATAGAATTATATTTTAATTCATGCTCTATAAAATCTGCAATAATCAAAACTAAATAACTAAAACCAGATAATTCGGACGATTTGAGATTTATGTTAAAAGTACCTCTGCAATAAGTAAAGGGGTAAAATGCATTGAGGAACTAAAAATATTAGGTAGGCTTTACCACATGTGCATTGTGGATACTTACTGAAATAGGTTAAACCTTACTCAATAAAATACGGGGTAAAATCTATCCATAAAAAGTGGCCACAAATTGCTCACTCTTTGCTGATTTTTTTTGAGGGATAAATTATATATGTGCTTTTTTTCGGTGAAGGAGGGATTTTCTGGCTCAATCTTAAGGCTCAATTTTTTCCATCATCTTGAGCACCTCATTTAGCCATGTACTAAACTGAGTGCATTTCAAACTACATTTATTTATTTATTTAGTACTTTTTTTTTAATATATCATGAGTTTCAGTGAAAACAATCTCCCCCTTTTTCCCAAGCATTACAAGGCCAGAGTGTAATACAGATTACAATATTACCCAAGAGGGGTTTCATTGGAAATGCTGGAGTTTCTCCCATAACTGTAAACTGTAAATCTGCTTTCCTTGAGCAGTAAGAAAAGGAAATCTGTTTTCTAACCTAAGCATGTGCACATTTCCAAATGTTGCAGACAGAGATACAAATATGTGTACAATTGAGACCAAAAGTTTACTTACACCTAAGCTAAAGATATTTAATCTTGGTTTTTCACAACTCCACAACACATTTCATGTTACCATACATTTCTTTCGGCAAGTCAATTAGGACATCTACTTTGTTCACATCAGAGGTCATTTTAAAACAATCAATTAGAGACAGATTTATTTCAGATTTATTTATTTTAATTCACTATATCAGAATTCCAGTGGGGCGAATGTTTCCATACATTAAGTTGACTCTGTATTTAAACAGTCTGGAAAATCCCAGAAATTGAGGTAATGACTTTTAAAAGCTTCTGATTGGATAATTGTCATCAGTAGGAGTTAAGGGAGTGTAACTGTTACTGTTAAAGGGCCTACCTTTAGAGCCAGTGCCTTTTCCCCTTGATAAAATGGGAAAATCCATGCAACTCAGCCAAGACCTCAGAAAAAAATGATGGACCTCCGCAAGTCACATAGGGAGTCACATAGTCATCAGTAAGAGTGTCACTAATCACCATCTAGGATAATGCACAGAGCTTCCTTATTGTCTTGCGGCATGTCATCTTCCAAACGAGGCAAAGTCTTGTACCTCAAATGAAGTAATTTTTGGCACTTTCGCTTGTGGAAATTTGTGTATTTGCTAAAAATTTCAATGTGAATACATTGCGATAGAAAGATCATAACTTCAAATCAGCTGTTTTAAATGAAAGAGACAAGCTTTGTTTTTTTTTTTTGTCTATTTACCGTATTTTACAAACAATTGTATTATTTTTAATAGCAGATTTTTAGCACATCCATAAGCCAATCCTGTAAAGACTACAACAATGTGTTTCTGAAGCTGGTATCACAAAAATTCTCAAATTTATAAAGTGGTAAAATATCAAAACAGTTTGTCTGGCACATGCACCAGCATAGACTCCAACGTAGACTCCAGACGATTAAACAAAACGTATTAGAATTAGTATGATTATAACATTAGAAGATACGGTACTAACCTTTCTTCATCTTCTTAAACCCAGATATCCCTAGAAAATTAAAAACAGCTTATACTTAGATACTGGATGAAACCTTCCATTATTTCTGTAATTTCAAAATAATTTAATGAGATCAGCAAAACAAGTTCTTTTTTTCTAAAGTATAAACAGTTAAATAAATGTGCCATGTTCATGTCCAAGCTTAGCACTGTTATACCTGTGTGTCTCCTACATGAAAAATTAAACTTCACTTACTTCTTTGCACATATAGGCATCAAGCTTCAATGGTTTTATTTTTTAATTCTCAGTAGGACTTTCTATACAACTCCACTGGATGATTTTCTTTTACATATGCAGAAAATGAACATCTATTTTCTCCTGAGTCTTGCGACCCCAAAACTTTCACTTGAACCAAGTAGTTTCTGGAAATAGAACATGCTGTTTTGGATTATATTTTTTTGGAATTTTTCCTTGGAATTGTAGACCTTGGCTATTCTATTTTGTTTCTTTATGATTATTATAAAGCAGAATTATTGCAAAGGGATTATAATCATCCATGTAATTCCACAACATGTTCTAAATATGATGTAAATAAAATGTGCATACCTGAAGGTTTAAATATCCAGGTTGTCCCAGTCCATTAGATCCATCCTCACTCTAGTGATTGGAGAAGGAAATATTTTAATAAATAGGTGGCAGAAACAAATGTAATGTGAAGAGTGATGCAAGATTACAAGATTGCAAATATTATAAGTTTTTACTTTTGCTTTTAGATATGCCATTGCAGTAGATCATACAGGATATGTGTATGCCAGGAAATCGCTGTAGTCCTTGTGAACCTTTAAAACCCTGAAAATAAGTTGTAGACAATGGAAACAGATAAGGCACATGAAAGAGCATATATTGGCAACTATAAATTTAAATTCAAATTTTATTGGTCACACACACATTACGACTGTTCAGTTGCCCAAAAACAGAATTTACATAAACCAGAATTTACTTGCATACAAGTAGATAAACAAAAAAAATATTTTAAAAAATAATATAAAGAATATAAATGATAGATGCCAGAAAAAAGTGTGGAAAAAAGAGTGTGTTATTGCAGTTACTTGGAGGAATTTGGTTCTGTGGTTTGGCAGATTTGGACTGTGAAAAAGATCAAGATAACAGGAAAAAAAGTATGGGTTGACTTTTATAAACTATGTAACTGGAAATAGGAAATAGAAAAGATTTGAAGCGAACTGCCACAGGCATTGGAACAATCTTGGAACTTGGCATTATCATTGAATTTCAGCATGATTGAGGTTCAGACGAGGTTACAGAGGGGCCTGTACCCAACCCCTCTCCAACAGTCTCTGCCTCAAAACACATGCGCCAATGACACTGTGTTGCTCTGGGCCTCCTGAATCACTCGGCCCTCCCCAGTATGAGGCCCTTGACTCCCAGGTCTTAAAGTAGAGGATTCAAATAAAGGATATGCCTTGTGCCTCTCTTCACTATAATATTCTAATTGAAATTGTAGTCAATAATAGAATACCCAGTCAGGGGCGACTGGTATAAATGGGCCAACAGGGCTAAGCCCTCTGTCTTTCATGGATAAACAGACAACAATATGAGGTTTAATTTTTGGCATGCACATCAGTATAAAAGTAAAAGTAAAAAAACTAAACACCCATTGCCCAATTGAAGTATAAAATAAACAAAAAGACAGAGCTACATCATTTCTGTTCACCATGTTGAATATTCAGAAGAAAGACAGCCTGAACCTATTGGATCATTATGGACTTGATACACTTAAAAAGATAACAGTTAGCAGCTACATATTTACACTTTAAGTGTGTGTTTATGTGTGTGTTTGTGTGTGTAGTTTCATTGTCAAGCTATTGATAGATTTTACATACACACACACACACACACACACTTAAAAAAATCTTCACTTTGATCATTCTTTTTGACTTTATAAACCATTCCTATAGCCTCACAGAACAAAAATGCAGCCCATGCCTAATAAACCAGAACCATATTTAGAGAGAGAAATAAAAGAGCAAGTCCTTTTTTCACCTTAAGTCCAGGTTTGCCTGGCTCTCCTTTATTCCTTTACTCTGCTTAGACCCTGTCATGAATCAGAAAAAGAATCATAATTATAAAATATCAAAGGGATATCAAGGGAAACCAAACAGTCTAAATGGAGGACTTGCTACTGAGCCCACTTCCCCGGCCAGACCTTCATGTCCCTGAGCCCCAACCAGGCCCACATTGCCCTAGGGTGCGTGGAGGAAATCCAGCAGTGTTAAACAACCTGCAGTAAGAATTAAACACTACCATATAGGGAGTGTAGTTCAGCTGCTTTACTGGCTCACCCTGGACACCACGGAGTCCTGTAGGTCCTCTTAACTCTTTCTCTCCTCTAAGACCCTGAGAAATAACATACAAATCTAAATTACATTTTTACAACAATATCCAGCAAACAGATACTACTACACAGTTGCTTTTCCATTAATTCAATATGTCAAGAAATCATCCAAAGATAATTTGTTCTTTCCACAGCCAAGAATACATACCGGTGTGCCAGGAAGCCATGTGCTGCCAAAAACGTTCTGTGCAAGAAAGAAAGTTCAATTCAAATATTTTTATACTCTTTGTTGGACACTGAACAGAGAGCAGGAGAAGGAAAGTCATTCAACTACAAGAACTGATTTATAAGAAACAACAGCATTTCAGGCTACTATAATGTAAAGTACTGCATTACATAATGACTCAGATAGGCAAGGACTCACACGGACTGGTTTTGCTTTCATGAAATTGACTAAGAAATACTCACTGTAGCTGTTGCAAATTTAAGTCAGGGTTAATTTGATCTCACTTTTTATTAACAGGTGGTTGGAAGGAAGGAATACATAATTCACAAACATTAAGGAAAAATGATCCACCTCACATCCTGCATAACTCGAACATCAAAGGATCCTCTGATTATATGACACTGTGTGCTGCTTTGAGAAGGATTACTCATATGTTAGTGACATTTGATATGGGGAACAGTTCCCTGAAGGCGCAATACAGTATTCTTAAGGTTTCTCATTTTTGGTGTTTTATCTATCAAATGATAGATCAATAGATAGATAGATAGATAGACAGACAGATTGAAGATTAGACAGTTGAAGGCTGGAAAAATGTCGTCTGGTCTGATGACTCTCAATTTCTGATGTGACTTGTAGATGGTAAGGTCAGAATTTGGCATCAACAGGAAGAATCCATGGACAAAACCTGGCTTCTGTCAACAGTCCAGGCTGATCGTGGTGGTGTATTTGTGTAAAAATCTGGAATACCAATCAAGCATTCATGCATCCCTTTATGGTCATAATTTACCTATTTTATAATGGCAACTTCCAGCGTGATATCACAGCATGTCACAAAGCAAGAGTCATCTCAAACTGGGTCTGTCTGGACTGGGAAGTCCTCAGATCTGAATCCAACAGAACAAATTTGGCATGGAGTAGAACAGGAGATTTGTAACATTTGTACAGCCAACAAATCTACAGCAATTATGTGATACAATCATGTCAAAACGGCCTGTACTATCAAAGTTAGGCGCATGAGAAGATGCTTTAAGTAGGGGCAGTTGAATGTAAAAGTGTGCACTAGCAGCCCCCACTGCCCATGACTATCCTCACAGGAATGTTCCCCAGAACTTGCAGAATCCATGCCATGAAGAACCGAGACTTCTGGGAGAATTGAGACTTCTGTCCTTCTCAGTATTAATATGGCATTCCTAATAAAGTGGACAGTGAGTGTAGACAGACAAACAGATAGATAGATAGATAGATAGATAGATAGATAGATAGATAGATAGATAGATAGATAGATAGATATGGCTGTAAATTAGAGCAATACAGAGATTCAAATTCATGTCAAGAAATTTCAGTGAAAAGGATTTCAGCATACATAATTAGTTAAATCCGCCAAAGTCTCTGCTGGCAGGGAAGTCTGCTAACAGAGTGTGCTGTTCACTGGAAGTTCTTAAGAAACCAAATTGCATGACACTCTTAAATGGCCATATGTGCAGGCATCTTACTTTCTCAAGACTGTAAACTATATTTGGTTTCGCAAATTATTTAATCATAGTGTATTAATTAGTAGACTAGATCTTATTAGTTTTGATCAGTAATGCTCAAACTATTACATTAACATTAGACTTTTAAGCCTTTTGCCTCAATGCAGTGGAATTCTGAAAAAAGCTGAAGCTTTCCTAAGAACTTGCTTTCATGAAATCTGGTTAACGTTCAATCACCAGCTTGCTCAGATGTGATTTATTTATCTTTTTTTTTTTTGTATTTATTGAATTAATCTTCTTATTTACATGTAATAATTTCCTAATGGTGGCCCCAAACAAAAGAGATAGTGTTATATGTAGCTGTTTGGTTGTTTAGAATAAGACTAGGTATGTACCACAATTCAATTTTATTTGAATAGTGCTTTTAACAATGGACATTGTCACAAATCAGCTTTACAGAAATATACAAGTTCAGGATATAAATTTTAAATTTCTGAATTTTTCCCTAATGAGCAAGCCACAGGAGAAGGTGGCAAGGAAAAATTCCCTGAGACGATATAACGACGAAACCTTGAGGAACCAGACTAAAAAGGGAACCCATCCTCATCTGGGTGACACTGGATAGTGCAATTATAAATAATTCCCTTCTATAACTGTCTAATACATAGCCAAAAAGTGCAATTGTGTAACCACAAAAGTTCATCATAGTTCACACATGAAGTCTATTTGTTGTTATCAACTGTTATCAACTGTTCACTGATGGATACTTGACTGCAAAACTGTTTGTAAAACAAACTATAATGCCTCATCTGCTTTATATAAACTTTAATCAGACATCCCAAAGCAAAAAGCTATCATGTGCAGGAATATAAAAACACTGGACCTCTGAACTCTTAACTGAACTGTCTTGCTCACTGTCATCATCTGGGCTTCAGCCATCAAGCAGAAATGTTGAATTATCTGGCTTCAAAAATCATAATGTATGGACAATTGAATAAATTATTAAATGCTTAACTTCTTTCACAGCAAATAAAGCTGTTAATTGCAAATTGGTTCCTAACATCATCGCCTCTGTCCCCTGCACTCCCGACCAGCTCTGGTCTCCCAGACTCCCAGAATAAAATTTAAGAACCATTATTATTATTATTATTATTATTATTATTATTATTATTATTATTATTATTATTAGGGGGCCAGGCACCGAAGGTGCATAGGCACCCTATTGTTATTCTATGTTTTCTTATTAGGGGGCCAGGCACCAAAGGTAATGCGTATCTTCGTATCATCATGAAACTTGATATGTGTCTTCAGAACCATGCCCTGAATGTATTCAAGAAGTTTTGTGACTGTGCCACCTTGTGGTCAAGAACTGTAACAATTTTCTTTTATTTTCCTTATATCATTTGAAGAGTTTGTGATGAATTCACAGTTCATTTTTCCTATAATTCCTGCCGACCATCTTGGATTTTGTCACAAACTGGTTTTTGTTACCCCTGCCACCAAATCTGGCATCCATTATCTTCAAAGTAAGCCTCACAAAAATTATCAAAAGAATTTGGAATACTCCAAATGGTTTGTCCGTAATGGGCCAACAGATCTGCCAGCGAAGCCACAAAACAGGAAATAAGGCTCTATCTCAGCAATGACCTTGCACACTGACACAAGTCTTAGTAGGCATCTTCAGGACCATGCCCTGAGGCTATACAACAAATTTCTTGCCAGCGCCACTTACTGGTCAAAAGTTCCATCTAACTCACATTTTTGCTGCTCCTCCTCCAATTTTTGTCCAATCTACACCAAATATGGATCACATCATATTAAGACCTATCTAAACTTGCAAAAAGTGGGGAAAAAAAGCCCCAGACTGATGAGAAAAAACATCAATACCTTAGATGTTTTTAAATTGCAAGAAGAAAAAAATATTAGGTCAGAGCGGTAGCAATCACGACCACAGGTCAAAGTAGCAACAGACAACTCCACAGGTCACAGCAGTGGTGGCAGCTACAGCAGCAATGCCACCCTGCTGCTCATGAGGTTCATCTAGACCTTCCTCCTACTGTCAGAAATTCCACCACTGTCCGTGGTCAAAACATACACATCATGAGTGAAACTACAAATCACTCATGAATCCCTTTGCCTAAAGTTATGGCTCTGCTTTCCTGTGATTGCTTAGACAACAATTGTAGTGCGTCTGCAAATGTGCGGCTTACCAAATCTGAGTGCTTGGCCCCTGAAAATGCGGCTTACAGCTTTAATTATTATAATTATTTTTATTATTATTATATAAGTCACAGCACTAGATCTGTCAATACAGCTGAAGTGGTTTTTGATGAATTGTAAAAGGGAAATTTCAAAATGGTAGACAATCAAACCCACTTATATTAGTTCCCAGTGATCTACAATATGCTCACAATAAAGATCAATTAATTTTACTGTAGAATTTTGAAGTAACAGCTCTGCAAAGTGTTTTTGATTTTATTGTTGTGTTTTTGATTTTGCTGTCGTGTTTTTGATTTTGTTGTTATGTTTTTGATGTTACTGTTGTGTTTTTAATTTTGTTGTTGTGTTTTTGGTCTGTTGGACATCTTTGGATGTGTGATTCCGTTGCTCTTCTAAAAAAAACATGCAATGTAACATAACAAGCAGTGTTAGTTCAGTTTTAACTGTAGCTGTTTACCACTAGATTCATTCAGTGAGTAGACACATTTCAGAATTTCATGTTACATGTTATTTCATGATTTTCAAAAGGTAATAATAATAATAATAATAATAATAATAATAATGAAATATGCATATGTATGCAAGATACAGTAGCTAATCTAAATACTTAAATCAATCAAGTTTACTTGCTGTTTTGGTGTGACTGGACACTGTGCCCACAATCTTTCTCCCATGCACATTTACAGATCATCTACAGTGGTGTTTAGTCTGAAAGCAGCAAAAAAAAGTAATTAAAATTCTTAGCAAACTGCCTAGAAAGAAATGTTTTTGTTCAGTGAATAGAGATGCAATGGGAAAGCTCAAGCAGTGTCTTTTAGACTGCACACTGACCACTGGGCATATATCCCAGAGATTAAAAGACCTGTTGAAGATGAGAAGAATGTATTATTGCTCTTATTTGTTTTTTAGTTTAGTGCTACACCATTTTCATTTGTGCTCAACATTTGCAATTTGGGCATCACAGTAAATTAAAACAAATATGACAAACAGCAATTAAAAAAAAGCAATCAACAGCAATTAAAACAAAGAATACTGCATATGAACATTACAGAGGACTAAAAAGAATCATCTGCAAGCTTTAGCTGAAGTGTTAAAACTACAGAGTTTTGGCCTGAATTAAAAAAACATGTGGATGTTGGAAGAGTCTGGACGTTTGGAAGGAGAAGAATGCAGACATTTTAATGGGGAGGAAAAGGAGGGAAGACAAAGAAGAAAGATCTGCAATGAACTAGAAAGTTTGAAAATCCGGTATGCCAGATCAATAACCAGTAAATAATCAGTCACTGTCATCAGTCTTATCTCCAAGTAGCCTAAATGACATTTGATAAACTTGCTGACTGTGATGACATCCACCTCTTAATTGGTAAAATAATGTTTTAAAAAAAAAAAAAAAAAATTATTTATTTTTTTTCAGGAGTCTAGTCTCTGCTTTCCCCTCATAATCAAGGACTGTCAGTGTTGTACTTCCAGCACTTTAAATAGGGAACACCATCATCACCATAAGCAACATACAGAAAACTGCTGAACAGAAATTGTTCTTCATACAACAGCTGAGGAAACTCAGCATTTTCCAGCCAATCCTGTCTCATTATTACTGATGACACTGTGCAGTCGATATGTGTGTGTGGGGGTATTTTTAATTAAAATCCTGCTCCCGGCTACTCCCTAAGGAATTCTGACTAATCCCATCTGCTCTGGCCGACAGTCTTGAATAATCCCTCTACTCCTGCAGTTATTATTTTGTTTGCACCACCAGATTAAAGTTACTGAAGACTAATGAATGTGGTAAATGTGTTGTGCAGTGCCATGTTTGGACCCAGTACACTCCCATATTTATGAATTTAGCCTTACATTGTCCCATGAGCTTTATATTTGACTGCTTGCATGAACATAAAAACATCTGCTCCAGCAACTTTTGCTGTTAAGTCTCACAGGTCATGACACACACACCCCTACTGTGTAGCCAGCAGTAGCATACAATCTGCACTACTGATCCCACCCACCCATAAGATTTAGCACGCTTAACAGGAAAGATCCTGCTCCATCAGAACAAACACCACAGACCACCTAAACAGTGTGGCGTCTATGTCTCATCAAGCTGTCTAAGACAAGCTGAAGACCCAAGCCCCAACTCTGCCAATCTTCTTGCTAAAAAAAAGACATGCACAAGTACAAGAATCTATTATAATGACCATAAAGAATATTTATGTGCAATATGCTTATAATGTATTAATATATGCCTATAATATATAATATAAAATAGGTTAATTTACTTCCCTTCCTGTTGTGTATACTCATTGCACTGAACTGTGCCACTTTGCTGCTATGCTGTATACAGCTACACAGTATATTATGAGTGTGTCAGATATATGTTTGTAAGTGTTGCATTCGGTATGTTGTATAATATTGCATTTATGTTGAATCTGGTTTAAAAAAAAAAAGTTAGTGTGCATTTGGCAGATTTTGGTTCTGATGATGATAACTCTACTTACATCAGATCCCTCATCTCCTTTATATCCCAGCAAACCCACCATGCCAGGCTCCCCCTATAGACAGAAACGGAGTGAGAGAAAACTTCTCAGGTTTTTTGAGAATCATGAGTGAGGGTTAAAGTATTTTCTTATCTTTTCACAAGTATCAACCACTTCATTTAGGAATACATAATTAAGAGCCCAAAAGATTAAACAAAGCCAACTTTATTTTTCTTTCACCATGTGTGGAACTCCAGGCTAGAAAGAGTGATCTTCTGGTGATTTTATTTGTGCTACATTAAGTTATCGTGTATAATACAAGAAACATTTCTGAAGCACTAACATTCACTGTCTATGTAGCCTGTTCCTTGCAGGCTGGAGCTGCTCTGTAAATTATGAAGCATGAAAACAGTCACAGTTCAGATAAACCAGTGAAATAGTTACTTCATCTGGTTTTCATTAATCATAAAAGTCTTTACTTATGTTATGGTTGGATAACTACCACTCTGATAGTTTAATTTCTCTGGTCCATTTCCCCTAATGTACCACTTTTCCTGTACTGTGTGTAAGAGGGTGTAACCTGAGCCACTACAGTCATGAGTAATCTCATCTGAGGACCTAGATTCTGTGAATAAGTCTTCCTGTTGTCATGTCTTTACTTCTCAGCCAAAAAGAAAGACAAACCATAACTCCATCCTGTCCATCTTTTACTCTTGCACCTTTCTCCCCCTACAACAACAAATGTGATAACTTTCCAGATGGAGAGGTATAAATATAACAGAAGAATAAATACACTGTTTAATCCCTTTTTAAAAGCTGTTTAAAAGAGTAGATAAGATACCTTTTGTCCAAGTGGACCTCTTGAGCCCTGTTAAAAAAACACCGTAAGACGGAAACTGAAAACTGTAAGACATTTATAAATTATATACTATCAGTATGTATAACAGGGTGTATCATATTTGACGTCTGTAAAAAAAACGTACTGTGTCTCCAGGTGGACCCCAATCACCATGCATAATATGCATATAGTGATTGTTACATTCCAAATAAACATAGTCTAACATACAATTGAATAAAATGTTCACATTATGAAGGTAAGAATGACCTTGCGCTATTGATCGCCTCCTGCTCCCTGAGACGAAACAAAGAATAAAAAACATTCTAGCACTACTTTCAAACAATTTATCATTATGCAGTCTCTCTGTCTTATTTGCTCTGCAAATAAAGAAAACAAGCTTAATAATTAACATGTAAACAACATGCAAAGTTCCTGTCAGTTAGACAAGGCAAAGTCTTCACAAAATCAATGACGCATGAGGAACAGAGGAGGCAGCATTATCTAAGGATGGTTTGTGTTCTGGTGTGCATTAGTGAAGAAAAAAAAGCCTAATAACCTTTGCTCCCAGAGTTCCTGACTTCCAGCTATCCCCTGCCTTCCTGGGGTTCTCTGTGGGAAAAAAAAACTCAGCATCCTTCATGCTTCATGAATAACCATTTACTTTTATTTAAAAAAAAAAAAAAGTTTAACAAGTGCTCCTGAGGCAGAGTCTAAATTACCAAAGTCAGGTCCAACTATAAGCTACAGTAATATACACATCCGGTCTCACTTTATGTTAGACCATGTGTGTTTATAGGTTAACTGTCCAGTTAGAAAGCTAAGTTGGTGGTCTGATATTTCTGCCCCATTTCCTTCCAATCAGGTTGTTTATTCCAAGGAGCCTATATGTTGAAGGCACGGGCCAGATAGTGACTATTCAGAACATGCAATCAAACTAAGCTCAACAAGATTGCTCAGAGTTGGCCACTGCTTATCCATACTACCCTAATAATCTAAATAAATAGCAGCCATTCACATAGCCACACACACACACACACACACACACACACCCACACACACAATTTCAGATATGAATGCATCTGCAAGGACATAGTACATAGTGCATTATAATTGCAGGATAATTCATGAAATCTTAAGTGTGATCTAATCCTGTGTCATGAATGCAAAGTAGATAAGTGCAGGTTTCACTTTATATAAAGCAGTCCAGAGCAAACAAACCAGAGGACACAGCCAATACTCAAAGTGGAAAACAGGCAGAAGGTCAGGCAAGCAGCAAACTGGGCCCCATATGGAGTATTGATGGGCTGGCTTTTGGGTCAATGAGGCCCATAAAATATTTGTCTGTGGGCTTTATATAAGGGGCAAATTTAAGCACATGTGGGCCACTAGTAGGGTTCATGTAGACCACCATCCTACAATTAGGACAGACAAAACAATTAATTATTGTTCCGGTCACACCAGAAAATATCATAGAAATGCAAACACTAACATGACTAACCAAAGCTGGAGCGAGACTTCACACTAGTTATGTGACAGCCTGGGCTTTTTTACGATGCTTGTGCGATTGGATCCAGATGTGAGTAATTAGAAGTTGGAAGATCGGGGCCATCTGTAGATTTCTGTTTGATCATGTGGTTGCAAGCTGTATGTTGTGCAACCCTGGATGAGTATTACAGAAGATGGAATAAACAGAGGTTCTAGGGGCAGACATGACAATACACTGAGAATACAATGGTAGCAAGTTTAGGTTAAATTAAAATGAAAAAAAGGCTTAAGCCAATTTTCTAACTTTATGCACTTTCATATAGTGTGAACATTTGCAGAAAAATTGGGTTGACATAAATAAAAGGAATTTGCTTACCTTGCGCTCATATCAGCAACACTGGAAATTAAATAACAAATAAATAAGAAATAATAATAACACTAATACATCAATATCAAATGTCTTTTTCGATAGAATTATTAATATATACAGACAGGTGACATGTTAAATGAAAAATTCCATAAAGAGCATTAGTAGCCGGTTGTGGGTCTGGTTGCTCCATGGTCCGCAGTTAGCTCCTGAGCTCGGGTTATTGTCTGTGAGGAGTTTCTGAGCATTTTCTCCCTGTGCCCACATACGTTTCCTCTGGGTTCTCAGGTTTCCTCCCACCTGCCATTAACATGCCAGTGGGTGGTTTGGTTAAAGTAAATTGCCCCTGTGAAAGAGTGTATGAATGTGTGTGTGCTGCAGGGACTATAATTCCTAAAGATATTTCCTCAGTTAGTGTTTTGATGGTGACGTTGGAGAGAGTGCTGGCTAACATGTCAGTCCAAAATTTCCCATAGGTGTTCAACTGGATTGAGACCTTGTGACGGCAAAGACCATAACATATAATTTACATCACTTTCATACTCCTCAAGCTATTCACTGAACCCTCATGCCCTGTGAATGGGGATACTGTCACCCTGAACACTGTCATTGAGATAAAAATGTTTTATCACAGCATAACAGAACCATCAGGTTTCCTTTACTTTGTCACCAGTCTGTATATCTCCATTCTTACCTGCTAATTCACCAATCAAAAAAAACAGTCCTTACTCACCAAATCTTCAGAATCCTCTGCCTACACAAGAAAAAAAAAACATTTAAATCAGACAAAATTTCAGTGCTAATTACACAGAGATATTGTGTCAGGACAGTGTACACCATTTAATACCACCTACAATTAAAGACACAATGGTGTGGATGGTATTTCTGACCACCAGAGGGTCATCACTAGTAGCAGACAGATTATGTCTGCAGAAGATGCCTGTAGTCACGGCACCAAGGCGGATGTCCTATAAAGAAATGGACACACATGAGAGATCTGTTCTGTACCTTGATTTCTAGTGCTACCTGTTTTACCATGAGAGGTATATGAGTTTTTTACACACTCACAGAGAACAACAGACTTAAAGCTTCAGCATTGAGAGCTAGAGGAGAAAGTAACCTTTAACTGTAGATGTTATACATGTGCTCCATAATAAGAAGTAAGTGTGCAAAACAGGTCTACTGTAATCAATCATTTTACAACTGTAGTACCCACTGTGTGTGTGTGTGTGTGTGTGTGTGTGTGTATATTAACAAGGACTCAAGAGGTTTTTGATAGAGCTTTGGGTTCTTTTATTTTTCCCTTATTTTATGTAGCTTGAACACTTTCCAGCATACTTCCCATAAACTTAAAAAAGGCAAAAGACCAAATAGTTTGCTACTTGTCTTGTGTTCAAGTTCAAACTCAAGTTCAAGTGTAAATGTAAGTATAAGTGTGTATGTGTGTGTGTGTGGGCAAGCTCCATAGTTCACATGCCTACTGAAAGGAACAACAACCATAACAATATAAGTAGGCTGCGGATAATAACACACAGGTGAAAACAGTCACTTGTTACCTACCAGTTCAACACACCTCCTTTTCTATGCCCCTCCCTGCCACAACAATGATAAAATAAGATACCTTTATTGTCACTGTACAAGTACAATAAGATATCATTTGGAGCAAGCCAGTAGATGCCATTAGAGTAGGGTAAGACAATAGATATAAAATAAGAAGGCAAATAAAGACTTATATATTCAAGTAAAAAAAAAAAAAAAAAACTTATTCAGATGTTGGCAGAAATAAGGTAGAAATACAATGAGGTAGAAATAACAAATGAACAGAGTAATGACAGAGTATAAAAGTGCATGTGCAGAAGAAAATTATAGAACTATTCACATTAGGTTGTGGAGAGATATCAAATAAATAAATAATGAATAAATAAATAATAAATGATATGTACACAGTTGTAAATGTAGGTGTAGTATACAGAGTATTACACAATGTAAGTGTAGTGTAGGGTATTGCACAGAATGGCTATTCATATTATTGCAGTCAGAAAGGTTGAATTGCACTTGGAATGGTAGATTACACATATGTCCAGAATGGTGTGATGGCTGATGTCCATAGTGGTGCATTGCAGAGTAATGCAAGGTACTTCCCCCATGTATGGTGGGGGAATAATTACTGGGTGTTGAGTAGTTTAGTGACAGCTCCGAGAAGAAGCTGTATGGGTGTACAGGGCTCTGTAACATTTACAAGAAGGGAGATGGGTGGAGAAGTTTTAGCCGGGGTGGGTCGGGTCTTTGGACATCTTACTGACTCGATGGTGCTGCGAGTTCTGCAGATTTCTTCCAGTGTTGGAAGTTCTGGTGATCTGGTGATTTTATTTGCTCTGTTCTGATGATGTGCTGGAGTGTCTTTCTGTCCTCTGAGATGCAGCATGAGTACCACACTGTTATGCAGTAAGTGATTATGGACTCAGTGGTGCACTGGTAGAAGTTCAGAAGTAGCTGTTGGGGGAGCTGTGCTTTGCTTAGACTTCTTGGGAAACGATAGGTGATGATAGGTCATTAATGATGTGGACCTTAAGGAATTTAAAACTGTTGACTGCCTCAACCTTCTCACCCTTGATACTTATGGGATGGTGAACAATGTGTTTTTCTTTTCTGAAGTCCAAGATTAGTTCTTTGGTTTTCTTGTTGAGAGCAGAGATTCGGGCTGTTATTATGACTTCATGTCTCCAGGTTCATGATTTCCTCCCTGCAGGCTGTTGCTGGTGTTAGACATCAGTTCTAGGGGGGCGTGTCATCTGCAAAGTTTATGATGATGTGGGATTTGTGGATGGGATTGCAGTCATGTATGAAGAGGGAGTATAATATATTATTAGAGAATAAACTTCTTTGCTGAGTTAATACGATTTATTACTTATTTATTGAGATTAAGATGTTGCTTAATAGAAAAAAAAAAACAGAGAGAACCTTAAAAAACACAACAGTTTGTGAATAAAAAGGTATTTGAGAATAAAATGGTTCTCTATTTGGCCACTGTTCAAAAATTTACTTTCTAACTGTCATAATTTTGATCCTGCAAATTTGAAGTATCTTCAAAGTGTATGCCGTGCTGAGCAGTACATTTAACAACGTAGACTGGAATATGGTCATGATGGGACGTTAAGCTGAATAAAGTATTTCCTGTTTAGTTAATAGCACTTTAGTCTACTGAATCTCATTACTTATTGCATAATTTAAATGACTCAGAGGAAACCATTCCTCCTTGTTCTGGCAAAATTGCAGATATATAGACAAACACTGAAAACACGCAGACTTTTTGGGTTGTTATTTACTACTGGTCATCATGTTCAAAGCTTTATTATAAATCAATTTCTCAAAGAGATAATTCATGCGTTGTCACTGAGGCACAGCATAGAATATATATGCCCAGCACTTCTGGGCACACATGTTAAAAGCATTTCAAATTTATATTCAATTCAATTTATGCAGTTTCGACTTGCACTTTTTCCTGAGCAAAAAGTATATCCTTCCAAGAAAAAGTACATTAATCCAATGTCTCATTAGAGTTGATTACTTTCTGTTTGTATCTTAAGCCGTTAAGCTTTATATCTTAACAGAAAAAAAATATTGCTTAAGTAACTGAAGCCAAATTCTCTCATGGTCAGTTTCAGTAATTCAAGGTCAAATAATTTTCTGAATCTCTCTGCAACGAGGAATAACATGCTTTGAGAACAAGCTAGGGTGACAGCTCAAGGACACTCATGGACAATCTCTTCACATGTTTCTGTTGCATGTTACAATATTTCTAAGAGCACTATTACCACTTTACTGCCGCAGAGGACTAAGTCCTGTTTCAGTGCAACATTGATATTGATATATTGATCATATTTATTACACACTACACATATTACTACATTTAATTTAATTATGATTTTTTTATATTATTAAATGTTACTTTGCACTGCTGCTTCATCTGCTTTTTATACTGTTCTATGTCTATAGATGTCTGCTTAGACACTACAACTACAACACTACTACCCTTTGCACTCTTGTCCATATACTGTGACTGCACATATTCCAGGGTTTACATTTAGGATCTATACTTTACCTCCATACTAGGCATTCATACCAGTTCCTTAATATATTCTGCATATTTTATATATACAGATATTTTGTATTTGTAAATAATCTCTTTCCACCTTTCCTCTTCTCCTTTCCCCTTTATCTTCTGATGTATATTTTTGTATTGCACAGCGGTAGAGTACCTGAGCCTCACAACAAGCGTTTCAATGTACGTTTGTCCCTGACATTTTGTGCCCATGACAAATAAACTTGAAACAACAAGAGAAGCTTATTTCTGTACAATCATCTTTTGTCTTTGGAAAAAAAAACAAAACAAGAACACACACAGTGGAGTATAGATAAGTCTTATACCTGCTCTTCAGTTGATCTACAAAGTCCAGGGGAAAACCTCTTGATCTTGTTCACAAGAGAGCCATAGGGCTGGGCTCTTAAGGCGACACTCTCAGAGGTGTCTAAGACTATGCACACATCCACAGGGCAATCTGTGCAAAACCAAAGGCAAAGTGTGAGGGATTTAAGTTGATTGCTGAAGTATGAAGGCATATTTTATATAATAGCATGAACTCAACATTCCATCATTATTATTTTAGGTTTTAGTCATAATGTTGATAATATACTTCTTCAAGTTCAAGCTACAAGTGTGGATTTAAGTGTGTTAATATTATTTAGGATTGTTTAGAATCAAAATACTACAGTGCCAAAAAAGCATTAATTTAACTTTTATAAAATAATTTGTCCACAACTCTAACACATTTTGCAAAATGTTTAATATATAATATACTGTATATTTTACAAATATTTAATATATAACTTGTATTCATTGACTTTATGAGCTAAGCGTGCAGACTTCTCCGATTTTATTCATTTAGCCTCAATTTAGCTCATTTATCTGCTCATCAGTCTGGCATACATAGCAGGTAGTCCACTCTATACAAAATACATTTTTTGGAATATTTTGTGTGAATAGCCTGTTTCAGATCACGCCACAGCATGTCACTTGGAAAGACAAGAGTATGGAATTTCTTATGTTTCTGCTGTTGGATCAATGGCATGTGGCATGACATCCTCTTTTGAGTTGAAAACCTGTCTAAATAATCATCTGTACAATTTCCAGATATAACACTGAATGCATCCTTTCCTAAATGACTGCAAGTCCTCAGGGCCCTAATGTAGCAAAACATACATCTACAACTTACATCCTTTCTTTAGGCCTTCCATTATTGGGAATAAGGTTTTATAGCTTGGTAAGATCTGTTTTGTTTTCATAAAACAAGGTTCCATGTACCAAAATATTTCATATATACTCTTTTTCCACATAATATGTTTAATGATTTCGTTGGAATATTGAGGTAGTTGTGAGCAGTATTTTGTGTGTGTGCGTGTGTGTTTTTCCCCCAGAGACACTCTTGTTCAGTGTTTTTCTTGAATGGGTCTACAGATGATAATACAATACTTAGCAGCTGACAGACACTGGCAGCCAACCTCGGGATTTTGAGAATTTAAATCTTGTAGCCTGCCAAGTGCTAAGGAGAGTACAGTCATATTGAATTTCTGCCATTTGTAAAACATTCTGCCTGAGTCAAGTCTTTAAAAATCGTTTCTAGGGTTATTAGCTGTTAGAGCTAATAGAGAAAAATCATGAGACCTTACTTTGAAAGTCCTGTGAAATCTATTTATATCTGTTTATATGCTGTACTTTCACAGAATTTTGTAGACTGATTTTACATGACAGGTCAAATTCACACATGAACTGATTGTAACACCTGACTCAAATCATCCTCCAATCACCTCATCCTAATTATCCCAGAGGTTCACACACGTTTTGCAGCTGGACTGGAGGGCCCTAAGTGACATCATTAGAATGGGCCCCACGAACATTATTTAGCATACATATCCATAAGTGTTTTTTTTTTTTCTATTTTATTAAAGTTAACATTAAGGCATTTTTATAGAATGTGCACAATCAGAGCAAAGTGATTTAAATAGAAACAGAGCAAGGTATAAATGGGAACATTTACTCCACACAGATTTAATGCAAGCTGAAGGGCATATACTGTCTGCATATCTTACATACAGTATATCCTGTCAATTTAATTTAGTTCTTATCAATTTAATAACACATAAGTATAGATACAGTTTATGCATTACTGCTATAATGTACAATGGGTTGAACAATATTTATTTTTATCTGATTGTTGTTTTAGACATGTGTACCTGATACACAAGCAGAGGGGCATTACTACCCTGAAATTGAATATTTTCCAATATAACACATCCTGAAGTTTATTGTTCCACATCACATCAATTTGTCAACAGTAACAACTTTATTTAACAATAATTTATTTATAAAAATTAAATGCATTTCAAAGCCCTGAATAAAATCAAAGCCTGCACACTCACCCAAGCTGAGAATCAAACCCAGGTCACTGGCGTCATGTGACATTTCCCTCTGTACTATTATACCACAATTGCCTTAAATAAGTCAATTTTAATACCATAGTCTTTCATCGATGCCTCACAAGATGTCCTAACGTAATTGGATCGCATTAATACTATGTGAATTGATCACATTCACTCTACATAAGTAAAACAAGTATTTAGAAACTTGTTTAAATTAAATTTAGTATAGCAGTTAAATCACGTTTAAACTTGACGTAATATGTTCTTTTAAATCTGACCGACCACATGTTCTATTTTTTTTTTGGTGTAGTTACCTTTAGGGTTGTGGAACAACCTGTGAAAGCTAGTAATTTATAACAGGAATAATTATAACTTAATTAATAACTATTATAATAATAGCTTTAAACAGTCATTCCTCATCAGTCTCTCTCTTTTTTTTTACGTTAATAAAGGTAATAAAGACTGAGACTGGTGACTCCTTAAAAAAACATAAAGAGCTAAATAAATATCTCGTCATAGAAAACTTCCCCATAACATGCAAAGCATCTGACGGAAATCTCCCTGTGTTATTACTATGGACACAATAACACAGTAATATAACCCTAAGATTTGCCTTGCAGCTGGAACTACTATAGGAGCTGACGTCATAGAAAATTATTCAACACCTTCTGACCATTCATAATCGAGTGTTCAGTAGCACAGTGTTATAAATTTCACACTGCAGTTCAATAGGCCGACAAAGTTTTAGTGTACCAGAGAGTGAATAATGCATATGAATAATGAAATTATGAAATGATAATGAATTATTTAAACTGTAAGCACAGCAAGACAACTGCGCCTTCTCAAATGTCTACCTGAATATTAATGCGAGTTAAAAGTTTAACTTTATAAGATGTCAGCAAACTATGAAGCACAAAGCTGTGGAAGTACATAGGCAGCAGACTGTAATGTTAAGTTTTGACATGATCATTATGAAATGCACAAAATGCATCTCATTTATTCAGCTTTGTAACATTAGCACATGTTAATTTGCTGAGTTAGTCCACACATCTAATTATACTGTAACTATGATATGAGTAATTGCTACTCAAATGTGTTTAAATGTCGTATTTATCTGAATTATGTTATGACAACTCTGTTTGAAAAATTCAATCTGATTTTGTTATTTCATTTGTGTGTGAAGTTTTAAGTAAGCATAACTCATGTGACTCAAGTTGAAATTACTCAAGTGATATTTGTCAACTCTACTGTAGCAACTCGCTGCAGCAGCAGGCAGAACACAGACACAGACAGAAGCGGGCCTGGTATTTAGGGAGGCTTTTATTTTCTTAAGTGTGGGGGGGAGGGAAGATGGGAGTGCAGAAGGGGCATAGGACGCTGTCTCCAGGTACAGAGTTCAGTGAGGAATGTGTCAGGGTTGAGAGTGGTGGCGGTCGCTGTTGTCCAGGCAGTGTGGCGTGGGCCAGCAGCAAAGTGCAGCAGTGGGAGGTCTTGGACTCTTCCATGGGTAGCGGGGGCGAAGGGTCTCGGCCGTGGCACACAGCAGAGGGAGAGCGTCGCTGTCATCACTATCTGCAAAGTAAGGAACAGAAAATGTCAGCATTAGCTTGTAGACAGAAGCTACTTGCCTTCCTGTGGTCCTTCCGCCCCTTCCTTCCGCCCTTTCATCCTCTCCAGTCTCTTCGGAGAGGGTGAGGAGCCGAGGTGATTATCTCTCACCAGCTGTGCTCCATTTCCCTGCTCCACCCCATGGCCATGTGCTCTCCTGTGGTCCACAACAGTAATCAGCAGAAAACAGAAATGTCGCTGATTGTGCAGTCATGGACACAAACATTTAATTTGCTTACAGAGGCCTGTAGGTCACATGATGTAGCTATTGGGTTTTTCTTTATATCTCTGAGCATTAAAAGGTCGGACCTTGGACTAAATTTGCTGGGACGCCCATTCCTGGTAAGATTGGCAACTGTCTTGAAGGCTCTCCATTTGTAAACAATCCTTCTCACTGTAGAATGGTGAATTTCAACTTGTTTGAAGATGGCCTTATAACCCTTTCCAGATTGATAAACAATTGCCTCTTTGAGGTCATGGCTGATGTCCTTTCTTCTTGGCATAATGTAGATACACACCTGAGTGCTCCAGAACACCAAACTGCAAAAAGTTCTGCTTTTATAGAGTTTGTCACACTTTTAGATGATTAACTAATCTTGTGCATTTCATTATTAACACCTGGCTGCTAATTACTCTCTTAATGGTTGTGGAAATAGGAAGGGTGTACTTATTTTTTCCCACCTGGTTTCTGACTGTTTACTTGTTGGGGAAAAAATGACTACATATTGAAATTTGTTGTTTTTTTTGTTGTCACTTGAGGTTTGTTTATAGAAATTGGTCAGGACCACTAGGTCTGATAAATAAAAACACAGAATTGAAGGAGAGTGTACTTTCTTTTTCCCTTGTCTGTATCTGAGGTTCCCTAAGAGCAGAACTGGAAGTTTGGTATTAATGTGTAAGCTCCCTTTTTCCTGTGAATATAACCTGGAAATCACTAAACAGTCTGCTGTTGATGAATATTGAAACTCTTGATTCAGTTTCAAGTATGATTTCTTATGAAGACTTTGAAACGCTTGTAATGTTTCTCTGGAACTGTGCACAAGAAGGAATACATCTGGCTTTAAAATAGTTTTGCAGAGTATTATAATACTTTCCAAAAGTCCAGAATGCTCCATGGTCTTAGTGCTATAGTCATTGATTACTAACAGTGCCTCTGTGAGTCCATCTACTATAAAACAACTACAACCTTTCAATGTAATTGCTTTATGGCCTTCACTGTAGCAGGATATTAAAATATACTTTTATGAAGGATCATAATTCAATGCTATATGATACAAAGTTTCCAGATCAACCAATACCAATTTGCCCAGTTTATGATTTCTGGGCAAAAGTCCATAAAATTGTATTTTTTTTTTTCCTTTTTTTGTACACCCACAGTCTACTCCTCTATTTAGAGGAGAATTTGTCCACATTTGTTCACTAATTGAAACTTGAAGCAGAATGTGTTAAGATGTGTGTTCTCTGAAATATATTTACATGAACAGTTGTTTTAATGAAGTTTACAAAGTTTACATAGGCTGAGAGAGTTGCCCACGCTAACCTACTTATCTGAAACAAATGCAACTGTTTATTAATATTGAAACAAAACATTTGCTGCATTTGATTACCATGATTATCATATCAGCATGAAAAGTTTCTTCCGCACTGAGCAAATCATTTTACTTGGCTGACACACCAAGGAAAGGGCTAACACATGCTACTCCCTACAGAAGGTGAAGCCAAGTGTCAGAGTGATTGACCTATGATGAGATCCTTGCAATCTTCACCAGTCAGCATACATGTTTATGACTAGTGCTGTGAAAAGTATGCTTGTTAGCCTGTAGTGCAGCCTTCAGCCTGATAGCAGACAGTTCAATGCAAGTGCATTAAAACTCCATTGTAGCTTTTTAAACTAAATGGACACAGCACTCAAACTTTCTAATCTCACCATATTTCTGCTGCAGTCATACCATAATTTTTGTCACTTGCTGCAAGCCCCAGGCCTCAAAATATACTGTACACAATATACTCTGCAATATTTTTGATTTTGGGCTTGGGTAAACAAAAAAACATTGTGATAACCTTACTCTTTGTCATTGCTACCATGTTGACAGATGCTTTAAGCCTTAAACTTCTCAGAAATTGTTTTAATTTCCTAGTTTTAGTTATGTGCATGTGACATACTCAGGCGAATTAAATAAGAGAAATTATCAATGAATTGGTGAAAAGTGGAATAGCAAATTTACCAATTTACCATTACTGCTCTCTGCTATTCTAGGGCAGCTTTATAAGATTTACAGATAATAGAAAGATGCATTTTAGGGACCTAATGTACTTGAATACAAGATTACACGAGGAACAACATTAGACACAATATAATGTTGATGCTGAAGAAATATGTGTAATTAGGTCATAGGAATTTAAAACTTTTAAATCAGGAATTTAAATCAACGTCTGTTAGTAGGAAAGGTTGTCAGAAATGGTCTTAACATTAGTGAATAACAAATAGCTTTTACTAAATGGGGAAAAACAACTCTTTGGTCCACAGCAAATTCAATCCATGTATCGTAGGCCATGATAGACTGAATCAGCTGGGGTGTTACAACTATATATTCACAATTTACATTTATATATTCAGAATTATAACTTTATATTCAGGATTTATAAATATATATATATAATTTCCCTATGTATGAAGACTTTTGGGACACCCTGTATAATCAGTAACAGAAATCAGATGATTAAATGCAGAGGGAGTTTATTTAATCTACATTATTTTATACGCCCCCCCCCCCCCTTTTTTTTGTTCATTTCAGCAGATGTGCATGATTAATGTGTCGAAGACAGGATGCTACAGAACACATTGTAGTACAGATCATGATGCTACACCTTTCTCCACCAAGATGCATGATAGTGCACGGCTTGCATTGGTTTCTTACATAAAACTTAATAACATAAGATTTTTGCACTCGTCTCACACTGTTGGAATGACAGGAACACCCACTCTACTTGCTCTCTGGAATATACAGTATTGTGAAAGATTGTAAGGAGAGAGAGAAAGAGAGGCGTGGTCCAAGTGCTCCCACTTAGGGTACTGCTTCTCCCTCTTCCTGCGCACTTTCTTTCATTGACTGGGCATGACAACTGGATAGACACAGTATGCTTCAGTGATATCTGCATTGAACATCTGGTGAGCAGCCTTCAATAAGAGGTTTACAAAAAACGTTTCCTAAGGCATGGTAAAGGGAGTAGCCTATAGGTGCACTACATGGTGTGCTATTTAACTTACCATTAAATCTTTATAAATAAAATATAAAAGAGGCTATATTTATTATATACACCATTGTGTAAGAGGACAGTGAAAAGAACTCGTGCATGATTTTAATGTAACCATTTTCCGAAACTGGTGTTGTTGTTATTGTCGTTGTTGTTTTGGTGTTTTTAATAATTTTTAAACTGTTTAGAGTTTTGGAAAGAAAAAAAAAATAGGTTGTATATACTTTCAGAAATAAAGATACCAAACTGAACTTTTTCTTGTTGCTGGGGTGCATCTTTATACTTATTAAAGTACATACTGAGTACCTGAAGTGATCTTTCAGAGTAAGGCTTTAGAGGTATATATATATATATATATATATATATATATATATATATATATATATATATGTATATAAATAAGGTATACAGGTACATACTAATGCTAAGAAAAGGTGTCCCCTTGAAGGTACCAATCAAGTGATAAGGAAAAGTACAATTTTGTACCTTTATTTCTGAGTGTATTCAGTTAATTATGCTATGAAGATCCATTTGCATATGCATTTTCATTTATCATTGTAACTTGACACAATGTAGTGATTTTTATGTAGGCAATGCCATTACTCTTGAAGTATAGGAAACCTCTTTTCATCATGTGAGCTGTTTCTGCGAATGCTTCTATGTGTTTGTGTGTATGAGGCAGCATTGCAGAGAAGACACAATACACTGCTGCTTGTTGAAGATCTGTTGCATGTGATCAGTGTATTAGGGGAGGTGATCAATTATCAGGGTAAATGGAATTAATGCTTACTGTATGTGTCAATGTACGTTTGTAGTGCTTTTCAGATTTAACAATTTAGATTTTATGTAATGTTATATTATTAATTATAAGACAGAGTAAGATTTTATGAAACAATATCAGCCATAGTTAACAATCGCTGGTCATAATATGTCAAAACAATGGCCAGGTTTAGAAGAATTAATTTTAAATTATGTATTTACTGCTTTACATTTTATGTGATTTTTTATGGACTCTGTTGTCAGTTTTATGTTTTATGCTTTTACTGTTAAATTTACATTGGTATGCAAAGGTTTGGAAATCTATGGCAAAAACATATTATATATTTTGTTTATTTTTGATGTGAAAACAAATCTGCAGTAAACTTTAAATAACATTTTTAATGCAACTATTAATGCACAGGTACTTTATATTTGATGAAGATAAAAATAGAAAAAATAGTAATTGTGACATATGCAAAGGTCTGGACGGCTTACTATGTCAGTACTTAGTAGCACCCCCTTTGGCTGATATCACAGCTTGCAAACACTTTCTAAAACCTAAACTTAAACCTTCTTGAAGGTCCTTAGTGTCATATGGGTGTTTTGCTTTGAATTTCTGGCCAGCATATGGGCAGTTCTTTGTGAAAATTATCTTCTTTTTCTGGTCTTCGACATCTTGCCTTGATTTCCACAGTTCCCCTTAACTGCCCTTCATTAATGACATTTCGGATAGTGGAAATTGCGAGCTGTGAGTGCTTTGAAATCTTTCTGTACCCTTCCTTTGCCCTCATTTAGCTTAATTTTCAGATCTTCATTCAGCTGCTTAGAGGAGCCCATTGTTGAGTGTTAGGTTTGAAGAGTAAAAAGGATTGACCTGAGTCAATTAAGGCCTAAATTAATTAAGTTCTGAGATTTTACAACATTTACATTTACATTTATTGCATCTGGCAGATGCCCTTATCCAGAGCGACTTACAAAAGTGCTTTGAAGTCTATCAAACAGGAAGGGTGTCCAGACTTTTGCACATGCCACCATTACTATTTTTTTCTTTTTCTTTTTTTTTTTTTAATTTTTTTTAAGTTTATCATAATGTAAATGTGCATTAACATTGCAGAAAATGTGTTTTAATACTTTGCTGCAAAGGCTATGTTTATTTCTTTTCACTTCAAACATCAACAAAATATGTTAGCTGACCATGGGTGCATAAATTTAGCTTACAACAATATAGGGCTCTGACTAAGAATTGCATTGTTTTTTTTTTTTTTAAATGATGTGTTTTAAAGCAAATAATAAATAAACTAGAACTTGATGTTGAACTTCTTAGCAATTTATCTGGGCCTATCCGCAAGCATTTCAATAAACGTAGGGTCTTGACATAATGTGCAAATCATATAGATACATTTTTAATTGTTCTATATTTATCCATTAGATCAATGAGACCATGGGAACACTAAAAGGACTGCTGCTTCTCTTCATTTTAACATCATGTTTTCTTGTGAGCAGTGCACAAAATGCAAGTGTGTATACAGGTATGTAACTCGGGTTAAACATTGGTGGGGGGTATGTGAGATGGAAGGGGGGTGTCAAAAATTATACAATAAATACATTTTTGTCTAATCTGGTTTTATTGAACAGCTTACCACTAACAATGGATCTTGTTTTTGTTCAGAGGTCAGATGCAGATGCAGATGCAGTAGTATATTAGACCACAGGATCACTATAAAAACAGGCCATTTAAAACTCTCAGTTAAATAGGTCCCCCTTGTGCCGCCAAAACAGCAATGACTCATCGAGGCATGGACTTCACATGAGTGTGCTGTGGTCTCTGTCACCAAAACTTTAGCAGCAGATCCTTTAAGTCCTGTAAGTTGTGAGGTGGGGCCTCCATGGATCAGACTTGTTTGTCCAGCACATCCCACAGATACTCGATCGGATTGAGATCTGGGGAATTTGGAGGCAAAGTCAACACCTTGAACTCTTTGACATGTTCCTCAAACCATTCCTGAACAATTTTTGCATTGTGGCAGGGCGTATTATCCTGCTGAAAGAGACCACTGCCTATAGGGAATACCGTTGCCATGAAGGGGTGTACTTGGTCTGCAACAATGTTTAGGTAGGTGGTATGTGTCAAAGAAACATCCACATGAATGCCAGGACCCAAGGTTTCCCAGAAGAGCATCACACTGCCTCCGCCAACTTGACTTCTTCCCACAGTGCATGCTGATGCCATCTCTTCCCCAAAGTGTAAGTGACACACATGCACCCAGCCGTCCACATAATGTAAAGGAAAACGTGATTCATCAGACCAGACCACCTTCTTCCATTGCTCCATGTCTTCCGTGCCCATTGTAGGTGGACAGGGGTCAGCATGGGCTCTCTGACCAGTCTGCGGCTACGCAGCAAGCTGTGATGCACTGTGTGTTCTGACACCTTCCTATCATAGCCAGCATTAACTTTTTCAGGAATTTGTGCTACAGTAGCTCTTCTGTGGGATAGGACCAGACGGGCTAACCTTCGCTCCCCACGCGCATCAGTGAGCCTTGGGTGCCC
The DNA here is from genome assembly GCA_037576675.1 of Pangasius sanitwongsei. Lineage (NCBI taxonomy): Eukaryota > Metazoa > Chordata > Actinopteri > Siluriformes > Pangasiidae > Pangasius > Pangasius sanitwongsei. Next base: position 4,005,535 of record CM075003.1, on the reverse strand, counting down.
ATGACCCTGTTGCCCGTTGTCCTTCCTTGGACAACTTTTGGCAGTTCCTAACAAACAACTGCATACTGGTAACAAGACCTGCTGTTTGGGAGATGCTCTGACCCAGTCGTCTAGCCATCACAATCTGCAGATACGGGTTAAAAAAAATCATGCAGATACAGGTCAAGACCTTCAGTTCATGTTCACATCAAATATCATAATGGGGAACATGTGTGATCTCTGTGACTTTGATAGTAACCTGGTTGTTGGTGCCAGAGTTTGAATATTTCAGAAACTGATTTCCTGGGAATTTCACACACGGCAATCTCTAGAGTGTTTCAGCCTGCAGACCCACCGCACACAGAATGTTTTTTGTTTTTCACAACATTCTATGTAAACCCTAGAGCCTGCCATGTGTGAAATTCCCAGGAGATCAACAGTTTCTATACTGAAGTATAGATTGTTACTAGTAATCCATTGATAATAAAAATTGAATCACTAACCTTATATTCCATATATTTTCTGTACTCTCAAGAGTTTATATAACTAAACTCTTTATACGATAAAATTATAACAGTAATTAAATAATGTGTGTTATATCCTTGTGTTTTAATCTCTAGGGTGCAAGGCTAATTTGGCTGACATTGTGTTCCTTGTGGATAGCTCTGGTAGCATCGGTGATGCAGACTACCTGAGGATGAAACAGTTTCTGCGCACATTCATAATGGGTCTTGATGTTAAGCCTGATAAAGTCAGAGTAGGAGTGGCACAGTTTAGTAATGAACCTCAACAAGAGTTCCTGTTGGGGGAGTATGCAGACAAGAATGACCTGCTGGAGAAGGTAGACAAACTCACCTACCTAAGAGGAGGCACTGAAACAGGAAAAGCTCTCCACTTTATCCTAAATAATTACTTCACAGAATCAGGTGGCAGTCGGATCAATCAGAATGTGCCACAGATTGCTGTGGTGATCACAGATGGTGAATCCACTGATGACATGGAGATTCCAGCCATGAAGCTACGGAGAAAGGGGGTGTTAATCTTCACCATTGGGGTTGGTGCAGCCAGCATTACAGACCTGCAGTCCATTGCTAACAAACCACATCAGCGTTTTGTACTGAGTTTCACTGACTACGAGAACCTGCTGAAAGCAACCACCAGCGCAGTAGACAAAGTGTGTATTTCTGTGGAGGCCCAGCAAGAAGGTAATGTTGTACTCACTTTTGCAAATATACTTTCCCAATCATTATCCATTTTAAAAATAGATTTTGAAATATTGTAGTCCACCACTACTGAAACCAGTTATTTCTCTGTTATAATATCTGTCTTTCAGCTCTAGCTCCAACATATGCAGATGTGTTTGTGTTGGTGGACAGCTCAGTCGAACAGCCCCAAAAGGTGACACAGTTCCTCATTCGCCTAGCCAATCAACTTAATGTGGCGAGTACACCTAATCGGATGGCTTTGGCTCAGTTTGGTGAAGACGTTTCTGTGGAATTTCGTTTTGATGCCTATAAAACTAAAAATGAAGCACTTGCACTCATCCGCAAATTCCGACTCAGAGGCACTGGGCAGCGCAAACTTGGAAAGGCGATGGATTATGTGCGCACTAACCTCCTCACCACTGCAGCAGGCAGCCGAATTGCTCAGGGCTATAAGCAGTACCTGCTGGTGGTAAGCAAAGGAGAATCGGATGACAATGTACTTAGAGCGGTTCGTGTATTAATGAATGAGGAAGTGACTCTTGTCAGTGTTGACTTAAGCAAAGAGCAAGAAACTGATCCACAAACGCCTATGATTGCGCTGCCAAGAAGAACCGTCTATGCTGCAACAAAAAATCCTTCAGAAACAGTACAAGATGTGAAGACTATCATTGAAACTAAGGAACAGATCGAAGTAACTGGAGGTCAGTCTGTCTTTAATTTTTTTGTAATTAAAAAATATGACAAAATAAAAAAATTAAATGTAAACTCTTCAAATTTGTGATGTTTCAATGTAGCTGTTCTTCTTTCGGCTGCTCTCATTAGGGGTCGCCATCAGCCCAAATATTTGATTTGGTACAGTGTTTTTTTTGTTTGTTTTTTTTTTAAATCTGGGGTTGGGACCAGCGCTGGGAGTACACTGTTGTGTGCAACCCCAGTGACTAGTGTTGGTTCCCTGGCTGGGGTGAGAGCGCCATGGCCTAAACACTAGTCCTCCAGGGAACCTGTGATATTTCAGTGTAAACATCAATTTTCTATCGAATACATATTACCTTTCCTAAATTAATAAATGTTTATCCTATAGCACTTAAAAATGTGAAAATTAAGAAAAATGTTAGATATATTTTTTTTCACCCATGTTGAAATGCTTCAAATTTAACACTTCAGACAATCTTAGTTTAACCTATACAAACCAACCACGTTAAATGTCAACATTCGACTCAAATATGCATGCACCACACAACAAGGACAAAAAATTAAAGAAAATTTAAAACAGTCCAAATCAGACTCATTGTAGAATGAGGCCTAAGAGGAGACCTAGAAAGAAATTTAGCTGAGTTAGATCCAAGGGAAATAGTCTTTCTACTAGCTCATTTCTTGCCTAAGATTTCAACTGAAAATGCATTCCTTAGGCCAGCTCAAAGCAAGAAAAAAGCCCTTTTATTGAAAGTCCTTTAACCAAGGACTTTCTACTATGGAAGCTTTTTTTCCATCACATATGAGGAAAATATTATGCGGATTAATCTTGCAGTGGCACATTGCAATATATAACACGATTGCAACTTTTCATCTTGCAATTATGAGTTAATATCTCACAGTGCCAACTTTTTAATCTCGAAATTATGAGTTACTCTGACGTAGTGGTTCCGCGTATTAGGCTATCCACTACCCCTAACCAAACCACACCAACACCGCAAAAAATGCTATCCTGTTCAAGACATTCTCCTGGAGTGGCCAGTCCCCACTGGAAGGAATACTTCAGGTAGGTTATATTGCTTGTTTACACACTGCTGGGGTTAGTTGTGATCACAATTGAGAGATAAATCTGCATAAAATTTTCTCATATGTGGCAGAAACAAGCTTCCACAAACCTTTCGTCTCACAATTGTGACATATCACATAATTGAAACTTGCAGCTATTTATCATCACACAATTTCCATTTATTATTGGCGCTTTCATTTCCAATAATCAAACCACAACAAAACCCCAATAATCTCACAACTATGAGATAAATCTGCTCAATATTTACTCATATGTGGTGGAAACAAGCTTCCAGAATTTTTCCAACAACTGAGCAACTAGGGGAAAATCATGGAACACATTAATCCAACTTGCATTCTTTCTCTTTACCTGTTTGTAGAAGGTCATTAAAGCACTTCATGCTGTAGCTCTCCCTAGAGGCCTGGATGTGCAAGAACCACATGGCCTCATTGGTCAATCTAAACAGGATACTGTATGTACAACTGAACAGGGGTATATATGTTACAAGAGAGCAACAAAAAAATCTCAGAAGACCCAAAACACATAAAGAGAGTGCACATTAAAAACCCTAGTGTGGAATTAGAATTGGACATAAGGTTCACATAAATAAATGCAGCAGTCTGAACTCCACACTGGAAACATTCCACAACATGTCCTTACACAGCAATATAAAAGCATGCCCAAAAAAGACTGATAATTCTGATAATTGCTTCCAATTCCTTTGTAGGAATTGTTGAAAGTTTGGGTACCTGCCTATGAATGTTATTTAGATTCATATTAAAATCATATATTATATATGTGTCTCTGTTTGCATCACAGACTGCAAGTCAGCTCCGGTGGCTGATATAGTGTTTATTGTGGATGGGTCGGACAGCATCACCCTTCCAAACTTCAGGCTGGTCCGTAACTTTCTCCACCGCATGATTAATGGCTTGCAGATTGATGGCTCTGACAGTGTGCGGGTGGGAATGGTCCTGTACAGTGACACACCCACAGCTGACTTCTACCTAAACACTTTTGATGACAAAGAAGACATCCTGCAGTACATTAAACTTTTGCCCTTTAGGGGTGGAGCATCCAACACTGGCAAGGCCCTTAAGTTTGCAAGAGAGAAACTCTTCACCAAGGACACGGGCAGCCGCAGTGCATTAGGAGTGCAGCAGATTGCTGTGGTCATAACAGAGGGGGACTCCTTGGATAATGTCACTTTTCAGGCTGCTCAGCTAAGGCGCAGTGGAGTCCAGGTCTATGCCTTGGGAGTCACAAAAGATAAAGTAGATCGACTGAAACAGATTGCATCTTATCCACCTGAGAGGTTTGTGTTCAGTGTGGAGAGCTTTGCTAAGCTTAATACAATGGAAAAAATACTGAGGAAGACTCTGTG
>CM075003.1:3983356-4001108 GCA_037576675.1 Pangasius sanitwongsei | reverse complement strand
TCTATGCTATTGGAGTGAAAGATGCAAATGAGCAGGAGCTCCTTGAGATAGCAGCTGACCCAAAGAGGATGTACTTTTGCACCAACTTTGATGCACTGAAACCCCTCAAGAATGAAATTGTTACCGATATTTGTTCAGATGAAGGTAAGCTTGTCAAATGTGCATTTAATCCAAATTTTTTTAAAACATTTAATTCAATAAATTCAAGGTTTCAATAAATGCATGTATATATATATATATATATATATATATATATATATATATATATAGTCACTGTCAACTTTAATAGGAACACCTGTACATACTACTTTATGCAGTTATTCAGGCAATCAGCACAATCAGAATTTCACACATGACAGTCTCTACAGTTTACACAGAATGTTGCAAGAAACAAAAAAAAAACATTGAGTTAGTAACAGTTCTATGGGTGAAAACGCCATGTTGATAAGAGAGGTCAGATGAAAATGGCCAGATTGGTTCGAGCTGCCAGGAAGGATATAGTAACTCATACAATCACTCTTTACAAGCATGGTGAGCAGAAAATCATCTCAGCATGTACAAAATATTGATTTTATTGAAGCAGATGGGCTACAATAGCAGAAGACGACATCAGGTTCCACTCCTTTTAGCCAAGAGCAGGTGTCTAAGGCTATCATGGGCACAGACTCACTCAAACTGGACAGTTGAAGATTAGAAAAAAAATCACCTGGTCTTTTTCCAGTCTTCACCTGTCCAGTTTCTGTGAGTCTGTGCTCATAATAGCCTCAGGTTCTTGTTCTTGGCTGATAGGAGTGGGACCTGATGTGGTCTTCTACTGTTGTAGCCCATCCACCTCAAGGTTTGATGTGTTGTGCATTCTGAGATGCTTTTCTGCTCACCAAGGTTGTAAAGAGTGCTTATTCGAGTTACTATAGACTTCCTGTCAGCTCAGACCAGTCTGGCCATTCTCCTCTGATCTCTCTCATCAACAAGGTGTTTCAGCCTGCAGACCCACAGCACACATGTTTTTTGTTTTTCACGCCATTCTGTGTAAACTCTAGAGACTGCTGGATGTAAAATTCCCAGGAAACCACAATGAATATTTCTGAAATACTCAATCTAGTTCATCTGACACCAACATCCATGCCATGGTTGAAGTCACAGAGATCACATTTTTCCCCATTCTGATGTTTGATGTGACCATTAACTGAAGCTCTTGACCTGTATTTGCATGATTTTATGCATTGTACTGCTGCCACATGATTGGCTGATTGGATAACTGTACAGTGGATACAGTGTTATTGAGAAAGTTAATTAAAAAATTTCACCATTTTGTGTGATGAAGGATTATGTTGACTATCATTTATTTCTCTATTTCATAGCCTGCAAGAACATGCGGCTGGCAGATGTCCTCTTTTTGATTGATGGTTCAGGGAGCATTGACCCTAACGACTTCTCCAAGATGAAGAAATTCATGAATAAAATAGTAACCAACTCTACAGTTGGCAAGGATGGTGTACAGTTCGGAGTAGTGCAGTTCAGCACAAGCCCAAAGGTTGAATTTGCCCTCAACAAATTTTCTGACAAACTCCAAACGCAGCAGGCCATTAATCAAATGCAGCAGCTGGGCGGTGGCACTATGACTGGGGCTGCACTCAGTACTTTATCAGCGTACTTTGATCCACCAGAAGGAGGTCGTCCCGGCACTCCACAGATCCTCATTGTGATCACGGATGGCGAATCTCAAGATGCCGTTGCTCAACCTGCACAAACCCTCAGAGAGAAGGGCATTACAATATATTCTATAGGAGTACTTAATGCTAACAGCACACAACTGCGAGAGATCAGCGGAACTCAGGACAATGTTTATGTGGAAAGAGATTTCGATGCATTGGACTCCCTAGATAAAGCTCTCTTGCTTAAGATCTGCACTTCTGTTGATGGTGAGCCATACTTTTATAATTTCACATTCATCATTTTTCAGCAAAAGTGAAAGTAAGCAGCAATTTTGGTATATGATAGTGACACACAATGAACCTTCTTTCACAGCTTTTATTTAATTTGTTTTGGTTTGCTACTTAGGTTGTGATAATGGAGACACTCTTAAGGGTTTCTTAAGAGTCCTTTAGATGATTAACAAGTCTAGCTTTATAAAAGTGCTGCTTCTGATTCTGCATAGGACCTACTGAAAGAGGGACAAACTGAAATAGGGTTCTAGATGGATCCTTTTTCTGAGAGTGTGTATATATTTCCTTTGCATGTGGGAAGAACATATACAGCCATAGGATGTGTGGCCCTCACCAACTTGTATAAACATACAAATAAACTCAGGAGCCAACAAAAACACAACAGATTTTAATATTTAGTCATTTTTTTTTCCCAAAACGTAAACCGACATTCAGAAACCAAGTGGGAAAATATACGTACACCCTTCCTACTTCCACAATCATTAAGAGAGTAATTAGCAGCCAAGTGTTACTAAAGAAATGCACACACAATATTAGTTAATCATCAAGAAGTGTGACTACCTCTATAAAAGCAGAACCTTTGGCAGTTTGGTGTTCTGGAGCACTCAGGTGTGTTTCTACATTACGTCAATAAGAAAGGACATCAGCCATGACCTCAAAGAGGCAATTGTTGCTGTTCATCAATCTGGGAAGGGTTATAAGTCCATCTCCAAACAATTTGAAATTCATCATTCTAAAGTGAGAAGGATTGTTTACAAATGGAGAGCCTTCAAGACAGTTGCCAATCTTACCATGAGTGGGCATCCCAGCAAATTTAGTCCAAGGTCAGACCTTTTAATGTTCAGAGATATAAAGAAAAACCCAATAGCTACATCATGTGACCTACAGGCCTCTGTAAGCACATTCAGTGTTTATAATCATGACCGCATCAGAAAAAGCTTGAACAAGTATGGCTTTCAGGGAAGAGTGGCTAAGAAAAAGTCCCTCTTCTCTAAAAAGAATGTGGCAGCATGACTTAGGTTTGCAAAATTGCATCTGAACAAACCACAAAATTTCTGGAACAATATCCTTTGGACTGAAGAGATGAAGGTGGAGATGCTTGGTCATCATGCACAGCACCATGTTTGGTGAAAACTGAACACAGCTTTTCACCACAAACACCTCATACCAACTATGAAGCATGGTGGTGGTGGTGATGTGATGATTTGGGCTTGTTTTGCAGCCAAAGGACCCGGGAAACATGTGGTCATTGAGACAAGAATGAACTCCACTTTATAACAGAATATTCTTGAGATAAATGTCGGGCCATTTGTCCAGCAGCTTAAGCTGGGGCGAAATTACGTCATGCAACAGGACAATGATCCCAAGCACACCAGCAAATCGACATCTGAATGGCTAAAGAAGAAAAAAATCAAGGTGTTGGAATGGCCAAGTCAAAGTCCAGACTTCAACTGCACTGAGTTTGTGTGGGAGGATCTTAAGAGAGCTATGCATAAATGAATTCGCTCAAATGTCAATGAACTGAAGCAAAAATTTTGTTGTAAAGAAGAGTGGGACAAAATTTCTCCAAAATAATGTGAGAAACTGATAAACTCATACAGAAAACGTTTACTTCAAGTTATTGTTGCTAAAGGTGGTTCTAGATGTTACTGAATTCTGGGGTTCCCATCTGGTTTCTGAATGTTGGTTTACTTTTTTGAAAAAATAACTACATATTGAAATCTGTTGTGTTTGTTTGTTGTTGCTGTTGTCATCTGAGGTTATTTGTATGTTTATAGATGTTCTTGAGGACCATACAATTGTTATTTAGGCCCTGATAAATAAATACATAGAATTGAAGAGGGGTGTACTTTCTTTTTCCCATGACTGTAGGCCATGGTAAACTAAAGGCAATGTATATTTATCCATCATCAACAGCTTTAATGATATTAAGCTTGACAACAGCTATTTAGCCACAGACAAAGAATATAGGACACTTTTATTCTCCAACTATTAAAAAACTGTGAAACAGCACATTTATGAGAAAAGCAAACATGCGATATTTTCTGCTTAGTGTTCTTCAGGCATCTAATGCAATAGTTACCCTCCAGACAACAGCCTATGTATTATTTTCACTCTTGTAAGTTTTATAAGCTTAATAATGTGTGGCTTTGTGTAAGATGTGAGGATAAAAGTTACTGACTTGGTGATTGTAACTATAGTCATTTTTTAACATTTTCTTTTGATTTGACTTTTTTCTAAATAATTAATATCGCATAGTTTTCTCTTTTTTTATATATATTTCCTGTAAACCATGATTTTTTTTTTACCTTTCTTTGTTGTTCATATACTCACCGTCCACTTTATTAGGAACACCCGTACACCTGCACGTTCATGCAGTTATCCAACAGGTGTACAGGTGTTCCTGTTAAAGTGACTGATGAGTGTATATAGGTATACTGTATATAGAAAGGTAGCTAGATATAGAAACCAAATGTGTTTATTGTATGGATAGAGAAATAAATTATATTATAAGTATGTGGACACCTGACGCTCACAGCCATGTGTGGACCTTCCCTAACTGTTGCCCCAAAGTTAGAAGCACACAATCTTCTTCAATGTCTGTGCACATAGGAGGATCGATGAAGATATAGATTGCCCAGGTCGGTGTGGAAGAACTCGAGTGGCCTTCATATAATTCTCACACACATCTCATGGGGGAACAAAATTGTTCCCTTACACACTTACACACACACACAAGTATACACACACACAGTCCACAGGTCCGTAATATTTTGTGCAGGAAAGCATAACCCAGACCTTTCAGGGAAGGGGCGAAACTGATAGAAGGGTCCTGTGTAGGCCAGTACCCACATTTCTCTCTACATATTTTAATCTGCTGCCACCATATTGGCTAAAAGGAGGTTCACAGTCTATGGAAACCATGATATCACTGAGCAAGAACTTGGCCATGATTTACAAGATGCTGTGCTGATACTGAGCATGAGGCATGAAATTGCTATAAGCACACAATTTTCTAGAATGTCTTTGTATGCTGTGGCATTTCATTGGGTTGAACACCAACTGCGCCCCAGCCCTCCTCACCTGACATCAGTGTCTGAACTCACCAATGCTCTTGTGGCTAAATGGGCAAATCCCCACAGCCATGCTCCAAAAACTAGTAGAAAGCCTTCCCAGAAGAGTGGAGGTTAATTATAATAGCAAAGGAGCACTAAATCTGGAATGGGGTATTCGAAAAGGGTGTGGTGGTCAGGTGTTCACAAAATTTTGGCCAAGTAGTGTATATGGGTCAATTCTGATCTGTAACATAAAGGCTGTGAATTTATTCATAATGTGAAGTCATGAACACAAAGAAAATATCTGTGAGATGCATGCATGCTAGAAAGAGGTAATCAAATAGAATATATGGCTCCTACATCCATAATAGGAATTGAAACCCTTAACATGCTCTAAAATGTGTGTTTTATAATGAAAATGAATGGCCTATTTTAAATCAAATAAGGTAATTATGGACAGTAAAATACAATAAAATAAGTGTATCTTAAAGTAAAATATGGTTTAAATGTTTTGATGCCATTTAGCCATAACAGTGTCAAAACTGACCTGCAAACAGCAATGATGTAACTGATTTGCGAACATAATAGGAGCGTTAATGGTAAAAGGTTTTGGAATGGGATATTCAACAGCCAGGTGTCCACATACTTTTGGCCCTATAATGTATCTGTACAGTTTTCCTTTTATATGGCAGATTATTTATATTATTTATATGCTTTAATTGTGCTGTTTTTGCATGGTTCTTTTCTTTTTAGATTGCCAGAAATCACAAGTAGCAGATGTTGTCTTCTTAGTGGATGGTTCAACCAGCATTGGTACTGATGACTTTAATAGTATGAAGTTCTTCATGAACTCAGTGGTGAACACCACACAGGTTGGACAAGACAGTGTCCGTTTTTGTACTATTCTTTACTCTGACGCACCTGCGGCCCAATTTTCCCTTAATCGGTACGGCAGTAAACGAGACGTGCGGGATGCTATAGATAATCTAAAGCAACCTGGTGGGGACACATACACAGCCAAGGCACTACTTTACTCACTGGACTACTTTAGTGACTCAAATGGGGGGAGAGGTGCAAAAGGCATCCCACAGATGCTGTTTGTCATCACGGATGGTGAGGCCACAGACCCATATGATTTACCCAAAGCTGCTAATGCCCTTCAAAAATATGGAGTTAATATTTATGGTATTGGAGTGGCCAATGCAACAAGAAGTGAGCTACTAACCATAACCAACGACATAAACAAGGTTTTCATGGTTCGTGACTTTGAAGCTTTGAAGGCCCTGCAACAAAACATTTCCAGTGCGATCTGCAACAACACAAAACCAGGTAATTGTATGATATTAGCATATCAGCACTGAAAATTAAGACTTGAATTCAGTTTAGAGTTTCTATTTTAACTGTGTAAGGTAATGTAACTGAAATTGGACAATGCACATACTTTAGTAGCAACATCTAGCAGCAAATACTGTTTAAGTCTTAATGATTTCTTCTGGTTTTAAAACAACCAGAATATATCTTATATTTCTCCAAGGTGAAAGATTTCTAATTTTCTGTCATTTAGCGCACAATATGTACAGTGAACATAAAAAGTCTACACACCCCTGTAAAAAATTGCAGGTCTTTGTGATGTAAATAAAGAAAACATTTCAGGGAGGCTACCAAGAGAACTGTGGCAACATTAAGAATGCTGCAGGAATATCTGGCAAGTACAGGTCACTCCCCGTGACAAAATCTCTCATATTCTTCACATGTCTGAGCTATGGGGTAGGGTGGTTTTTCTTACGAAAGAAAAAGTCTAAATCATCCCAAACCATGTGGCAAAATGTGTTTTGTTCTGCTGAGACCAAGGTAGAACTTTTGGGGCACAATTCAAAAAGTTATGTCTGGTACAAAAACAAGTCATCTTATCACACCCAAAGCATGACTGGGGTTCGGGTCAAGATAGAGGGCATCTTGGAAAGCTCCAAATACAAATGTATTTTGGCACAAAACCTTCAGACCTTTGTTAGACAGCTAAAGATAAAGATGAATTTCACCTTCCAGCATGATAATGATCTAAAGCACAAATTCAAGTCAACAAAGGAATGGCTTTCAGAAGAAGAAGAAGATCTCAGTCCAATTAACAGCCTGTGAAATTACTTAAAAATGGGTTTTGCTCAGGGGATATCCTCACAATTTGATAGATCTGGAGCATTTTTACAAGGAAGAGTGGAATAAAATAGTCAGATCAAGATGTGCTTAACTGGTAGACTCTTTCCCAAAAATACTGATTGCTGTATTGCAAGTAAAAGTTGCTTTAACAAAATTAGTTAAAGGGTATGCAACCAGGTTCTTCTAAGTTTTTTTTATGTTTATTTTTCCCTAAAATGCTGAAACACTTTAAAAGTGGAAAAATACCTGACATGATTTATCTTGGTTTCATTTTGTACATCACAAACACGTGCAGGTTTAAGAGGGGTGTGCAAACTTTTTATATCCACTGAATGTTCTGTCATATAGAGTACCATATTACAGTAACACATTACACAACCTCTGATTTCAATCCGACTTCGCTGTTTTTCAGAGTGTCGGAAAGCGTCAGCTGATTTGGTCATTTTGATTGATGGGTCTACAAGTATTTCAGAGACATCATGGAAGACCATGATAAGTTTTATGCTCAGCCTCATTGACAATCTTCGCATCAAACGAGACCTCATTAGAATTGGTGTAGCCCAGTTTAGTACAAACTACAGCAAGGAATTTTACTTGAATGAATATTATAATGAAGTGGAAGTGAAGGAGGCCATTCAGGCCATCAAGCAGATGGAAGAAAATACACTTATTGGAGCTGCTCTGAATCGAGTGCAAGAGTTCTTCCACACCAGTAAAGGGAGCCGCATTCAAGATGGAATTTCACAGAACCTGCTGTTGATCACTGATGGAGAATCACAGGACAAGGTTAATGATGCAGCTGATAAATTGAGGGCCAAGGGCATTGAGATGTTTGTGATTGGAATAGGCAGAGTCTCAGTCTCAGAGCTCGAGTACATTGCTGGGTCACCTGACAGGGTTTATACTGTGGATAATTTTGACCACCTCAAATTAAATAGAACAACACAGGAGGTGATCAGTACCATTTGCGATCCAAAGGACAAAGCGGGTGAGTACATAAGGGAAACATTTTTCAATATGCCTGAGTTTGAAAGTACTGGTATTTTAAAATAAACATTTAACATCCAGCATTATTTAACAATACAGCCTCCAATTAACACAGTATTTGCTTCTTCTTACAGGTTGCACTGTAGATATTGGTATTGGATTTGATATCTCCCATAGTGGTTTAAGCTCACAGGCAATCTTCAGTAGCCAATATAAGCTGAAAGCCTACCTGCCTGAGATCGTCAGATACATCTCCACTCTGCACAACTTGTGCTGTGTCACACTTGTGCCCCAGCAACGTTCTCTGCCAACCAACATTGGTTTCCATTTGGTTGCTAGAGATGGCCAAATACGGTATGACACTCGTTTTGAGAAGTACAATGAAGCCATAGTGACGAAGGTGATAGCTCAAATGACTGAAGAACTGGCCTTTAATACCCAACTCCTGCACTCTTTTGAGAATAAATTTGGTGCCTCTGGAGCTGGTGTAAAGGTGAGCAGCATTATTTTACTAAGTGCATGTAAACTGATTACTATGTAGGCTTTTGAGCTACACTGATTAACGACCAAATTCTTAAACTGCACTGGCTGATGTGCTCAGGTATTGATCATTTTCACCGATGGCCTGGATGCATCTGTTGATGACCTCATGGTTGCCTCAGAGAATCTCAGGAAAAGTGGTAAGGGGACATAATTTAGAAATGTTGTGGATCTGTGGTTTTGTACAATATATATACTATATAAATTGTTCAAAGGAGTGTCTGTGCTATTTTTTAGAGAATATACATTACTATTTTTCCCTTTCTTATCAGTGACCTTAGAGATACATTAAAGACACATCAGTGTCTAAGACCAAGAGTGTCATTTACTGAGCCACTAGTGTGTTTTTGCCTTTTGTATTTGTGTGACAGGAGTCCATGCGCTGATTCCAGTAGCTCTGGAAGGAGTCAAAAGCACCACAGACCTACAGAAGCTGGAGTTTGGACGAGGATTTGGCTCCAATGAGCCTCTTATGATTGACATGCAAAATGTGGGCAGAGTTCTGCAGAATCAGATTGTAAGTGAATATATCTATACAATGATAAATGCTGAGGAATCAATTCACAAGAATGGGATCAAATTAGTTTAAGATTAGCCTTCTGAGTAACAATAGCAGCTGAAAATCAAAGACCAATAGAGTCAACCAGTACTCTCATGTATTAAAAGCTTACATTGGTGTAAATGTAATCCTAACTTTCTGGAATAAAATGGTTGAATAAAAGGGTTTTATAATTCCATCATAATACATGATAAAGACTCTCTGTGTTATAACAATTAAGTAACTCGATTCAACTCTGAGGTATCTGAACTTGTATAGCTTGTATAAATGGACAGCTTCATGTGAGTGTACGGTCTTTTGCTTTGCTAGGAGTATAGAAATGTCAGTGTACACTATGTTGGATTTAAGAAATACAAGCATAAGTAGACTGTGTACAGAATTAATTTGTGTAAAAAGGTGTATATATCCCAAAGTCCCTTCTTTTGTAACTCTTTCTAGGATGCTGTGGCCTCAAGAGAGTGCTGTAATGTGATGTGTAAATGTACTGGTCATGAAGGGGTGCGAGGACCTCGAGGACCTCCAGGGACAAAGGTATCACATCATATCATATATGATCATATACTGTTTGATACAAGACAGAATGCATACTGTGTAAAAGCATTGTGACCTTTCATTAAATTCCATGTCTGTTACTTCTTAACAGGGCTCTCCTGGACGGAAAGGACATCCTGGATTTCCTGGAGAAGAAGGAGGAATTGTACGACTCTATTATTGATCTATCTTATAACATGCATCTTCAGTTTCACCTTTCTTGACAGCAGTTCTTTAGCCTAAGTCACTGTTCATATGATTTAATATACATCCCAAAGCAGGCATCCTATTTATTTATTTATCACTGTGATCTCATTGTGGTGTTGCAGGGAGAGAGGGGGCCACCTGGTCTGAATGGAACCCAAGGACATCCAGGCTGCCAAGGACAAAGAGGTCTAGAGGTAGCAGTGGTTCACCCCAGTACATGCTACATATTACAAATAAAACAAGCTTATATCTGTTTTACCTAAGAAATTCTTGTATTAAAATTCTCCACAGGGTGGCAGAGGCTACAGGGGTGACACGGTAAATACTGAAATATGCCGCATATGAGCGTTGCCAATGATCTAACAGACATAATCATCAGACACATTGATGTTTACACACCAAACCATTCAAAGGTCTCAAGTCAGAACTAATGGTAACAGTGCTACTTTGAAAGTAATTTTGACCATCTAAAATGTAACACGAAGTGTTTTGAAAACATAAAATTGTTTCTTTCTTAAGTTCTGACAGTTCTGACATGAAGCCTCAAATATAGACAGCTACAGTCACTATCACAACAATAATAATGAGGTGTGTGTGCGTGTGTGTGTGTGTAGTTTCTCACTGATATATGAAGAAAAGTGACATCAGTGGTTTTGAATATCATTCACTATGAGTTATCTGATATAAAGGCAAATATTGATTTTATTGCTGACACTGAATGAGAATTACTGAATAAAATCTAAGTAATACACATGCAAGTAACATACAAATAAATATGTATTCCATCTGTATTTCATTATGTACAGTAGTTGGTTGTACTTACATGATAAGGAAGCAGAATATTATCACATTATTATTACAATATTATCATATTTTCTGCTATATTTGACAGGGAATAGATGGAGAAAATGGTTTGGATGGAATAAATGGAGAACAGGTAATGTAACACTTATCCCTTCTTATTCTTATTAAACATGAAACAGCTAGCTAGTATATTTATATGACAAATTGTGCATGCAGTTATTTGTGGGATTCAGATTTTCTATGTACTTTCTTTAGGGTGTGACTGGATTAGCGGGATACCGAGGAGAGCCAGGCAATCCAGGCAGCCAAGTAAAGGCTTTTGGCTCTGTATTTTTCACTGTGGGATATATTAGAATATTAATGTACTCTATGCAGATCTTATCCACTACTCTGCTTTCTTTAATATGTTAATTTTTAAATAAAATACTTAGTAGTTTAACTTAAATATTTAAATAAAATATTGAAATAAAATATTTAGCAGTTTAACTTCTAAGCACATAAAGATACTATTTTATGGTAAAGGGCAAGAAGGGTGTCCGAGGAATTCCAGGTGACCCAGGACAAAAAGGACTGAGAGGAGATCCGGTGAGTTTATTTTTTATTTTATTTTTTGTATGTTTGTTTTACCTCTTGTTATGGAAGTCCAAATGAGACAAAATCACACTAGACAGAAGGTGTAAAGCTGTCCTTTAAGTCACAGTGAAAGCAAGTGTGCTGAGATCCTATTCTCCATGGCTGATACACGCTTAGTGTGACCGGGCGGTACGGCCCAAAGCAAGATC
This sequence comes from Pangasius sanitwongsei, assembly GCA_037576675.1. Taxonomy (NCBI): domain Eukaryota; kingdom Metazoa; phylum Chordata; class Actinopteri; order Siluriformes; family Pangasiidae; genus Pangasius; species Pangasius sanitwongsei. The sequence goes on along the minus strand of CM075003.1, from coordinate 3,989,542 downwards.
TGAATTAAAACATTACCTAAAGAAATAATTAGGAAAAAAAACTGATTTCCGACTAAGCCACTATGGGAATTTCACCCACAGAATTTAAGCCTAAGGCTACACGCAGATTCCCCACCCAAAGGCAGAATAAAACATGAAGACACAGGTATCTATTCTCAAATACAAAAAATATTTTTTTACAGCACAATGCTTTTTTTCAGCTACGGGGCAGACTGGGCAAAGAGATAACTGTTCTCCCTATTCACACCCCATACTCACACATGTACCAGCAGAAAATCCCCATGCACACTGCAAGGCACAGCATTTGGTGAAAAGACACCACCACCAAAAAGAGGAGGACAGCCACACTCCCTACTCCTATGGAGTCCTGCAGCTCCTAGAAGAAAGCACACACACACACACACACAGACACACACACAAAATTAGCACACAAAATAGTAGCCCTGTTGCAAATAACAAATAAAAACAAGCCACAAGGCTTCAGTGTTCCGCCAGGCTTCAATACACTTAACTATACACAAATTAAATTAACGCAAACAATTCCAAACAAACAAATAAAGACAAAATAATAATGTTCCAAGCTGACCGTACAAAGAAGGAAACAAAATTGAACTGTTGAACTGACAGCTGATTGGGTCAAACAAATGAGAAAAACAAATCACAATTCTCAGATACACAAAGAAGAAAACAATATTAAAATATGAAACTGAATCATCAGCCCTCATCATCTTGATTTTTCAAGTATTATTCAGTCTTCCGAGTTTTTCTTAGTTCAGTGTCTCAGGATCTTTTACCAAATATGTTCCAGATTTAAATATTCACTATAAAGTTATTAATTTAAGCATGACACATAATATATTTGAATTGAAATTATTTTCTGTCATCTTCTGCTCCTTTATGAAGGGTGAGTCTGGCACTGACAGCAATCTCCCTGGTCCTAAGGGTGAGATTGGAAACCCAGGCCCAGAGGTATATCTGTGTTCCTCTAAAGAATGCTATTTATTGTGGGCATCATATAAGGCCTATCACTAACATTTCACTGCTGCTGTTATATGGAATGCTAAAATGTAATATGTGCATAGTTGTGTCATCTATATCAAATTCAGGAGTTGACGCCAGTGCAGTGAGCATCATAATGCTGGTCAAGGCACAGTAAACTCTGTCCTTCTCTCTGCTTCAATCACAGGGAGAGCCAGGGCCAGATGGAAGGCCAGGAAGGCCTGGACGCAAAGGCAGTCCTGTAGGTCTCCTCAGGCTTTACAATACACATGTTGTAATGAGTTTCAAATGAGTAACATTTATTTATTTATTTATTTGTTCATTCTTTCTTTCACAGGGTCTAAATGGAAGACGAGGCCCTGCAGGTCTACCAGTACGTCTTACTTAGCACTAATAACAAAATGAGTCCAAACAGTAGAATATGGCTCATTTGCTAAATGTAACAGCAGTTTTGAAGTGAAATATTACTGGCAAGTTGGATATCTTTCCTATCTTTTTCCTTTAGGGTGCTCCAGGACCTCCAGGAGAACCAGGATTAAGAGGAACCCCTGGAGCTTCAGGGCCACAGGTCATTAAGAGCCTTAACAAGATGGAAGCAATAAAGAAAAATATCACTTTAGGGCACTGTACTGAAGTGCCATGTGCAAAAGAAGATCATAGATCAGAAAGACTTGACAGATCAAGCTTTATGAGGTTACTTCAGATATAGCCTTTTACAGCTTCACATCAGTTTAAGATATTAATTTCTGAGAATGTGAGATTTTCCTCCTCTGGCCAGTACTCTGCACCACTGTTAATGTCACTCAGCTACTGTTTATCAGGGATAGATGTTACATCATCAGTTAAACGCAATGGTTGCTCCTGCTGATGATAAGCAGTGACTGATGATTATAGCACTAGCTCATAAAGTCAGAAAGACACCCTAATAAATGTTCAGGGGAAAGAATTTGTTTATAGAGGCATTTGAAATGTCTTAATTGATTGCAGTGTAGATGGGACAAGATCTATAAGGTCAGTGGCCCTCAGGAATGCACTTGGCATTTAAATCCAAAACATGTAGGTCTATTAATATTTTTTTTGTCTATTTAGATTAACTGATTAGAGGATTTATCTTTCTGTTTCTGTCCAGGGGCCAGTGGGTCCTCTTGGTGGTTTAGGAGAGAAAGGGATACCTGGTTTTCCTGGACCTCAGGTATGCTTCCAGATTAAATCTTCTCAGTCCACTGCAATAAATAAATGTATTCAGTGCTGGTTGTTTTTTGATAATGGTAATGACTTTCCATTAGGGATCACCTGGCACACAAGGAAATCCTGGTTCTAGAGGAAGTATAGGATCCAGGGGACAAAAGGTAGTTTTTATATGTAATACTGTATACATGTAATACATGTATACTCATGTACAGCATTTTATATGCCGATCAGCCATAACTTTAAAGCCACTGACAGGTGAAGTGAATAACACTGATTACCTTGTTACAATGGCACCTGTCAAGGGGTGGGATATACTGTATTAGGCAGCAAGTGAAAAGTCAGTTGTCGAAGTTGATGTGTTGGAAACAGGAAAAATGGGCTAGCGTAAGGATCTATGCAACTTTGACAAGGGCCGAACTGTCATGGTTAAACGACTGGGTCAGAGCATGTCCAAAATAGCAGGTCTTATGGGGTGTTCCCAGTATGCAGTGGTTAGTACCTACCAAAAGTGGTCCAAGGAAGGACAACCGGTGGACCAGTGACAGGGTCATGGGTGCCTAAGGCTCAGGGAGCGAAGGCTAGCCCATGTGGTCCGATCCCACAGAGAAGCAAAAATTGTAGCAAAAATTGCTGAAAAAGTTAATGCTGGCTCTGATAGAAAAGTGTCAGAACACACAGTGCATCACAGCTTGCTGCGTAAGGTGCTGTGTAGCCACAGACCAGTCAGAGAGCCCATGCTGACCCCTGTCCACCGCCAAAAGCACCGGCAACGGGCACGTGAGCATCAGAACTGGACCATGGAGCAGTGGAAGCAGGTGGCCTGGTCTGATGAATCATGTTTTCCTTTACATTATGTGGACGGCTGGGTGCATGTGTGTCATCTATACTTTGGAGAAGAGATTGCATCAGGATACACTATGGGAAGAAGGCAAGCCGGTGGAGGCAGTGTGTTGCTCTGGGCCATGGGTCCTGGCATTCATGTGGATGTTACTTTGACAGGTATCACCTACCTAAACATTGTTCCAGACCTAGTACACTTCTTCATGGCAAAGGTATTCCCTAATGGCAGTGGTCTCTTCCAGCAGGATAATGCGCCCTGCCACACTGCAGAAATTGTACAGGAATGGTTTGAGGAACATGACAAAGAGATCAGTGTGTTGACTTGGCCTCCAAATTCCCCAAATCTCAATCTGATCGAGCATCTCTGGGAATGTGCTGGACAAACAAGTGTGACCCATGTAGGCACCACCTCACAATTGACAGGACTTAGCTGTTTTGGTGGCACAAAGGGGACCTACACAATATTAGACAGGTGGTTTTAATGTTATGGCTGATATATATATGTATATGTATATATATATATATATATATATATATACACACACACACACACACACACACACATATATATATATATATATATGAATCTATGTACAAGTCCATGTTCTTGTGCAGGGTCAGCCAGGCGAACCTGGAAATAAAGGAGCTAATGGGCCAATGGGGCACAGGGGCTCTCCGGTAAGTGTGAGGTGCAATTTATATGATTAGTTGGCAGAGGCTGACAAAAGTCATATCAAACTATGTTTCACTATTAGTTCTCACTCTACCTCTACAACAGGGAAATGACGGTACAGATGGATATGGGTTACAAGGACCTAAAGGACAGAAGGTTGTGCTATAGTCCACATAGTACTCTAGAACTAGAAATTGGTTTCTTTATGGTACAGCTTGAATTTTTAAACAAAATACTACAATTTCTTCCTGCTCACAGGGAGATCCTGGTTTTCCAGGATATCCTGGACAACCGGTAAGTTTTCTTTTAGAATTCCTTTATATAGAGTTCAGACTGAATTTGTTACAGGTTTATGAAACATTTTATCAGAGGCAATTTTAGAAATGTGCAAAGATGATATGCATCCATTCAGCTTAAAGCCATAATTACTGAGATGACACACCAGTACAGACAGAGTAAGCTCACCACGTTATATATTCTAGAGTTCATGTTGCTTATTGTTCCTTTGTATTACAATGTGTTACCACTAATCCCACTAATATTTTTTTAAGTAGAGCACTGTAAAATTATTCACAAAGTCTTTTTCAATCTTCAGTGTCATAGTCAGATAAAGAGGCCAAGAGAGGTCAATGCACTGTCAGAGAATAATTAAAACAGGCAACTATAGGATAAGTAATTTCAGTAACTATATCAATAAATATAAGAATAACTATCAAGTAACAAGTGATCATTGTTTTTTCTAGTGCAGACATGGCCAATATGCACTATTTATTTATGCACTATTTACTTTAACCCGGAAATGTCTAATTCAACACAAATATTTAGATCATGGAGAAGGAGTCCTCTTCTTATACTTTATCTTAATTTAGAAAATTATTTATCTTGGGTGCACATAATAGAATTATAATCTCTGTTAACATACAGAAACATATCTCCATCTACATATTTAAAGTTCATGTCTAAGCGACATGATAATGTAACTGAAAATGTAATACACTTTCAAGAATTCCTTTATTTGACATAAATTACATCAGCAGTTTATTCGTTTTTGGATTTTACTGGTCCAGATTTTACACAGCCAGTGTTGTTGTTAAAATACAGTTTCACGTGGTATACAGGCCTATATTTTTTGGCCATTGGAAGCCTGTAGTCTGTGCATTAGATCCCTTGTTTTTTGTTGTTGTTGTTGTTGTTGTTGTTGTTGTTTTAAATCTCGAGGCACTAGACAGGTCTTCCCACTGTTCCCCCATCTATTTACAGTTGTAATTGAACCATTAGTAAGGGATGACAGCATTCGTATACATCTCAAGCTACTTCTTGGTTCCATCCCCAAACTTGGAGTTCTAATGAATTTGAATTCTTTGCCAAATACAAACTCCAAGGCACTAACACAGGAGTTCTATTACAGGGAATATCATTATTATTATAGTATTATATGTTATATTATATACTATTGTAGTAGTATCAATATTATTTATTTTACCTCATATTTTGCACATGTAGTAACATGCATTATGCAGTTGTATGTTGAACATTGCTTGTTTAGGTATCTGTACTATATTGGTGGTGTTTTAATTTGGATGCTCTCTTATGTCGAGTAATTTCATTAAAATAAAATGAAAAAAAAATGTCCAGGTGTATCAAAATACCTTAGAAATTCACAATGAAAAGCATGTCCAAGTCAAATTAGTAGATATGATGTTCCAATATGTAGGATACTATTTCCTAATACAGTAAAAGATGTAGACTTCTCTGTGACTGATTTTAGAGATAACTGGGGGCAACAGATATTTTGAACCTTGTTCTAAGGTAGTTCAGTGACACAATCAATAATTATCTTTTATTTTTATGCTCAGGGTGACACTGGGGATCCTGGGGGAAAGGGAACTGATGGTCGTAAAGGCCAAAGAGGAAGAGGGGTAAGAATAGTTGTCATTAATGATCTGTAACTAATCATAGTTCCATTCTCTGACTGAGTAGTTTGCTCAAAGTTGGCCTGATGTATTACAGGGAAATGCAGGCAGGTCAGGAGCACCGGGTAATCCTGGTGATGTTGGACCAGTTGGACCTAAGGTTTGCAAGCTTTAATAACATTATTCGTTACATTTGAAAATTTATGATTAATTTGATTAGTATTCCTTATATTTATATCTTTACTAAAAGGGCCCTAAAGGACAACCAGGAATCAGACCAATGACTGTAAGTCTGTTTATTTTTTTTTTGTTGTTTTTTGTTTTTTTTGCTTTTCGGGGGCCACTAATCGGTTCCTTTCTGCCATCTATAACTATTGCCTTGTATTCTTTTAGAATTGTCAACTGATCAGCTATGTACGAGACAACTGTGGTAAAGTTTCATAATACTGTACTTCGATTCACTGTATCCCTAAAAAATATTAATAAGTTGCATTAAATTAGAATTATATTCTTTTAACTTTAATTTACCATGTTTTACTCCCACAGTCTGCTGTAAAGGTAGGTCTCTTA